>JANAVB010035820.1:11101162-11481162 GCA_029216955.1 Iris pallida | reverse complement strand
TAAGCTGCAAACTCTGTCAGAAGTGGGAAGTGAATCGGCTGTCCCGATCTGAGACTATACTCACTGGAAACCCGTGCAATCGGACTATCTGCCGCACGTACATCTCGGCCAACCTCTCCGTCGACAAACCCACTCTGAAAGGCAAAAAGTGGGCCGATTTGGTCAATCGATCAACAATGACCCAAATCGTATCCTTCCCTCCTGGAGAGCGCAAAAGCCCAGATACAAAGTCTATAGTGATATGCTCCCACTTCCACTCAGGAATGGGTAGTGGCTGGAGCAATCCACCGGGTCTCTGCCTCTCGGCCTTCACCTGTTGGCACACCAAGCATCTCGAAACGAACTGAGCCACCTCATGTTTCATGCCATACCACCAAACATGCTGTCTCAAGTCTCTATACATCTTGTTCGCTCCTGGATGCATAGAGTACTGAGAACGGTGCACCTCCTGAAGAACCTTCTCCCGAAGTCCTTCGCTCGGCACGCACAATCTGGTACCATGCCTCAACGACCCATCCCCTGCTATAGAGAACTCATCCAACAGTCCTGTCTGGACCTGCTTCCTGATGACCCTCAGAGCCTCATCCTCAAACTGAGCTATCCTGACCCTGTCCATCAGCTCTGACTGTACCTGCAGATACCACATCTGTGCCTCGAACCCAGGAACTATCACCTCTATGCCCAAGCTCTCCAGATCAGCCAGAAGGTGACGATCCATCGTCAAACACATGGCCATGGGATACCTGCTCAGAGCATCCACAACCACGTTGGCCTTCCCCGGATGGTACTATAAGGATATATCAAAATCCTTCATCAGCTCTAACCATCGCCTCTGCCTCATATTCAGCTCCTTCTGGGTAAACACGTACTTCAAGCTCTTGTGGTCAGTATAGATCTCCACACGCTCTCCGTACAGATAGTATTTTCACAGCTTCAAAGCAAAGATGACCGCTGCCAGCTCCAGATCGTGGGTAGGGTAATTCCTCTCATGAGGACGTAACTGCCTAGATGCATAGGCAATTACCTTTCCGTGCTGCTGAAGCACACAACCCAAACCCCGTCCTGAAGCATCACTGTAGATCGTATAACCACCAGATCCAGATGGCAGCGTCAAGATAGGCGTTGTAGTCAACCTCGCCTTCAGCTCCTCGAAGGCGGCCTGGCACTCATCGGACCAAACAAACTCCTCGTCCTTCCTGGTAAGGCGGGTCATCGGCTGGGCAATTCTGGAAAAGTCCTGCACGAACCTTCGGTAATAACCTGCCAGACCCAGAAAACTCCAAACCTCTGCTACTGAGCTCGGCGTAGACCAGGACTCCACCGCAGAAATCTTCCTCGAATCTACTGAAATCCCCTCGCCAGAGACAACATGGCCTAGGAACTCCACGCGATCTAAGAAGAACTCGTACTTGGACAGCTGCTCCCTCCTGAGAGTGTCCAACACAATCCTCAGGTGCTCCTTGTGCTCCTCTGGTATCTTCGAATAGATGAGGATGTCATCAATGAAGACCACCACGAACTTGTCAAGGTACTGATGAAATACCTTGTTCATCAAGTTCATGAATACCGCCGGGGCGTTGGTCAACCCAAACGGCATGACGGTATACTCATACTGGCCATAGCGAGTCCGAAAGACAGTCTTCAGAATGTCATCCCGCTTCACCTTCAGCTGATGGTACCCGGTGCGCAAGTCGATCTTCGAGAACACTCTCGCCCCGCTCAACTGGTCGAACAAGTCATCAATCCTTGGCAAAGGATACTTGTTCTTGATGGTAAGGTTGTTGAGCGCCCTGTAATCAATACACAGACGTACCGTACCATCCTTCTTGGGGACGAAAAGAACTAGCGTGCCCCAAGGTGAAGAACTAGATCGAATAAAGCCCTTGTCCTCCAGCTCGTCGACCTGCTTCTTCAGCTCCGCTAACTCACTGTTGTTGATTCTATAGACGTGCTGGAAGATAGGCTCAGCGCCCGACACTAGGTCTATAGAAAACTCAACATCACGATCTGGCGGCATCTCGGGCAGCTCCTCGGGAAAGACATCTAAGAACTCAGCAATAAGTGGATGTGGCAACACCGGCCCCGCCAACAATGCTCCGCAGAATCCATCTTCCTGCTCCACTGCACCTCTGGTGAACTCATACTCCGGCTCTCCCGGCGGCCTAAACAGAATCCTGTCCCCTCTGCAGTCGATGCTAGCGTGGTGCATGCTCAACCAATCCATACCGAGTACCACATCATAATTCGAAAGTGGTATTACGAGCAAACACGCACTCAGCTCCCGGCCTCTCAAAGAAACTCTCCGCCCCTTACAAACATTATTAACTAGGATGATGCCATTCCCAGTCATAATCTTGCAAGTCCTACCAAGATACTCAGCAATAATATTGTGCCTAAGAGCAAAGAAACAGATACAAAACTGTGCGTAGCACCAGAATCAAACAAGGCTAAAGCTGGAAAAGAATCGAGCAGAATAGAACCTGCGACTACATCTGCAATAGGCTCCATCTCCTCAGCTGCAAGAGCAAAGGCTCTACCCTGACCACCCCGCTGCTGGTGGTGCTGAACGAACCGCTGCTACTGGGTCGGAAGTGGACCCCTCTGCTGCACTGCAGGAACTCTCGCCGGTGTCCCCTGAGCTGCTACCGCTCCACGGCCCTCCCTGCGATGGCTCGTAGGACAATCTCTCAACCGATGTCCAGCCTCCCCGTAATAGAGGCACAAGCCCAGCCTCTTCTGACAGACCTCCCAGATGTGATCGGGCTTCTTGTAGAAGTTACAAGGAGCCCCATGCTGTGCCTGTCTCGGCTGAGTGTGCTGCACCTGCTGCTGAACCGGTGCTCTGGCCTGCACCTGCGGCTGGTGATGCTGGAAAGAACGATGCTGAAGCTGAGGGCGTTTAGCAGCCCCTGCGCTGCTAGTAGCCCCCGAGAAAAGATCACGCTCCCTCTTGGGCTTCAAGTCCCACTCCCGCTCTACCTTGCGGGCCTCCGCGTAGATCTGGGTATAAGTCTCATAGAAGGAGGGAATGAGGATCTTGATATCCCAAGTGAGCCCCTCCCTGAAACGGCTCGCCCTGATCTCCGGGTCTCGAACCATGTACTCTGCGTATCGGCTCAGACGGCCGAACTCCGCTGCGTACTCCTCCACAGATAGACTGCCCTGTTGCAGATCCTGGAACTGTCGTACCAGGTCAATCTTGTCCGTGGGGGAAAAAAACTTCTCCTTGAAGTGGAGCTTGAACTCTTCCCAAGTATGGCCCTCTCCAGCTAGGGCTGGCTCATTTCTGAACCAGGTGCGCGCAATGTCTAGCAGCTGCAAACCTACCGCCTCGACCTTCAGGTCGTCTGCCAGACGGGAGGCCCTCATCTGCCGCTCGATATCCTCGAGCCAATCATCTGCATAGACCACGCCCTCGGTCCCGCTAAAGTCACGGGGCCCGAGCTTCTTGAAGTCCTGGATATCTCCGTACCTCGGTCGTGTCCCCGGATGCGGAGCCCTCTACTCCACGGCTGCAAGGGCCAACTGATGGGCATCCTCCATGCCCTGACACATCGCGTCTGTCTGCCTTTGCTGAGCCTCGGCCTGGGCTCTCTGAGTCTCCAGCATTTGCTGGAGGAAAGTAAGCATCTGCCCAATATCTGTAGGCAGAGGAGGTGGAGGTGGAAGTATGTCTATAACTGGCAGAGGAATAGCTCCCATCACCATCTGAGGAGTCCCCGGCTGAGGAAGAAGAGGAGGAACGCCCCCGACAGCTCCCGTCGTAGCCTCCGAAAATGCAGGCATAGCACCCGTAATGACCCCAGGGACAGTCATCGAGAGCGCTGGAGGAGTACCCCCGAGAGCCCCTACAAAAGTCCCAGTTGTAGGGAAAGTGACTGGAGCCGGTCCGCCAGAGGTAGCAGACCTCTCCGTCTTCCCGTGCTCCTCACCAGGAGAATGAGTCATTACTAACCTGGAGACAGATTAAAAGGAAGATATCAATATGGCACAAGAAAGATTATATCAAAGGAGGACAGCTAGAAAACAGTAAATCAATATCAAAGACGGTAAACAAGATAAGCAAGGAAGGATCCTACTGTGATTGAGTACTCTTAGCCTACTACCTCCTATATGTACACAGGCTCGTAGTCAACACTCTAAGGCGAGTGCCGCCACGACATCGCACTAATTGCGACTTCATGACCTGCATGGGCCACCACTAAAACGTGTCACGACCCGCACCCGCTATAAGGGCACGTGCACGTGACAACGCCCAGCCCTCACCGTAAAAACGGTGTAGAACGCTGTAGGTTTTCTACTCTAAACAGTTTATATACATATATCAAAACCTGTCGAGAATATGGTCAACTCCAAACGGAGGACAAGCAATGAATATATATGAGTACTCAATCACAACTCTAAGATAACAAAGTAAAGACTGAAAGATAAAGACAACAAGACGATAATAAAATAATAACCTGTCAAGTCCAACACAAGAATATATACAAGTCCAAGTCTCTAATACAATCCATAGTAGTAACAGTCTCAAAAGTAGCTGGAGACAAGGTCCAGTACAAAAGACCTACTCTAACTAAGCAATAGGTAGGGTCTCGTCAGGCGGAGCTAAGCCCTGATGGACCAAAGTCTCCAAGTCTATGCCCACAACGTCATCCGGACCGTAGTATGTACAATAATCTTCCTCATCAGCATCTGTAATATTGTCAATATATCCTGTCAGGATGGAACGAGTACAATCTACTAACAACAGTTCACAAGATATGACAAAAACTATAAGACTGTAAATAGAGAGTATATACAAGAAAATCATAGAATGTACATGTGAATATCATGGCAAGGTAAGCTGTAAATCTAGAGCTAGAACAAGGCAAGTAAACTGATCATGGCATGTACAAGAATCAAGAATCATATATCTAGGTGTGTGAATACTAGCTACAACATGTGGCCGGATTGGGTCTGCACAAGGTTATGATCTAGCCAATCATACGTGTGGTGTAGGATTGGCATTCACAAGGTTCACAATATACAAGGCGGGTATTGACCACACATCTACACTAGTACTCCCCGTCCCCGACTGGTAGAGTGGATCCAAGCAAGACACGTTACGATACGGGATTCTACGAGAAGGGAGCAAGTCTCCTCGAGAATCGGTGTCCATATACTTCACAAGAACTACAAGAGAGCTTGCACAAGATATACCAAGATAACGAGGAATAACATCTCATGTCGGGATCCATGAATACAAATCCGTGTGACCAATGTGTCAAGAACAAGCATATCTACACTAATTACATGAATTATAATAATCATCATAAATTAGAAAAGTGTCAGAGAATATACTCGCCTATAATATGGTATGATATGTCAACTGGAGCAAATGCAACGTCTCGAGGACCTATAGAGAACAAGACGTATCAATACTCTGTTTAGGAAGTAAAGTCAAGACAATTTAAATCCTATTAAATCATTCTAGGTCAAGACACGTCAAACTAGACTGTACGAGGTCAATCTAAGTCATTTTAGGTCTAGCTAGGTCAAACTGGATCAATGCAAGTCAAACGGAATTAATCTAGGTCGATTTAAGTCAACGGTTGACTTACAGTTGACTTTTGGTCAACTGGTCAACTCTGGTCAACCCTGGTCAACTCTGGTCAACCCTAGGTCAATCCTAGGTCAATGGTGACTAATAATTGACTTTTGGTCAACTGCCCAAGTTTAATGGAATTTGGGACTAAATTGGGTAAAGTGTTGACCCATAGTTGACTTTTGGTCTAAAAAGTCAACCGTGGTCAACCGAGGTCAAGACTAGGTCTAGGCGACTATTTCTAATCATTACCAACCTCTAATCATTACCAACCTCTACAACCCATATCCAAGTCCATCTTGGACTTCGAAACTCAAATCTTGGTCGTAGGTCAATTTTCTAATTTACCTTTTCTAAGGTAAATTTCTAGCCTAGGTGGAAACCTAGTTAGCCTAACTACGCTTGTTATTTTGACCCGTGCTCCTTAGGGTAGTAAGATACTAACCTATACATATATTACCTACCAAGATACCTAGGTAAAGTGGACGTCTAGTCCATCTTACGGCCTATTGCCGGTATCTTAAATTTCTCGCGATACGAAATGGTACGGCGCGATACCGGCGCCCTACAACCCCGATTTCTACTCGGGAGCCTACCCGCAAAATCTAATTCATATAATCTAGATCCACGCCAAGTTTCGTCGCGATCCGATACTCGGAGCTCAAATTCACTCTCTAACTCGATTTCCTCTAAAATTCTCTTCTAAAATCCTATTCTAATTCTTCCTCTTAACTTCTTCTTATTCCTTCTTCTAACTCCTTCTTATTTCTAACTTCTAACCTCTTCTTCCTATTCTCCTAACTTCTTCTAATCCTTCTTCTCCTATTCTCTTCTAATTCTAACTATCTATCAACATATACATATATATATATATATATATATATATATATATATATATATATATATATATATATATATATATATATAAACATACATGGGGTTAAGGGTGGGTTTAATAGGTGCTAAGGGGGCTCAAGGGGGGAGAAAGACTGGCAGCAGCTGCTACCAGTGCTGCTGTTACTGCAGCAGCTGGAGCTGCTGCTCCTGCAGCTTCTTCTGCTGCTGCCACTGCTGGTCTTTCTTCTTCTTCTCTAGTTCTTCTTCCTCTTCATCTCCCACTCTATATATATATATATATATATATATATATATATATATATATATATATATATATATATATATATATATATACTCTTATATCCCTCTATCTATCTCACTATATATATCTATATACACAAACACACACACATATCTATATAGATATATATAGTGAGATAGATAGAGGGATATAAGAGTATATATATATATATATATATATATATATATATATATATATATATATATATATATATATATATATATATATATATATATACACACACACACCCATATCCATATACATATAAATACATACACATATCTATATATATATATATATATATAAATACAAACACACACACACTCTCACATACCACCACCACCACTCTCATTCCCTACACACACACACAAATACTTATAATCATATATATATATATATATATATATATATATATATATATATATATATATATATATATATATATATATATATATATATATATATATTCATATATACATATATATATATATATACCATTCAATATATATATATATAAACTGTCACGCCCCAGAACCAGAATACTGGAGAGCGGGGGAATGACTCAGCCAGCTACGTATTACGGGTAGATGAATACCGTATAATACGATCAATGATGTCTAAAAGACGAGGGGGTGCATACTACATGAAAGTCTCACTATGGTCACTTCACATTTATTGTCTCAATCATTCAAACAAGAAACAGTAATAGAGAACATGTAAGATAAAGCAGTAAGGCGTCCCAAACGCTTTGTCAAAATGTTCTTGATATCTGGCTTTACAAAACATAGCCAAATTGATGTAGCAAAAGTATACACAATTGTTATCAGCTGCAGTCTGACTTTAATTACAATTATGTAAAAGTAAGTACAAGACAATCCGACTAACATGTCGGTGCCAAACGGCTAAGTATAAAGTAAGTGACAAAACGAGCGGTGAAGTAAGGAACCCACTCGAGTCCTCCTGCGATCATCCCTCTAGTATTGACCATCTTGGAGGTAGAAGCAAGCTGGATCCTCGGGGACGGGCTCTAAATCTGGCCATGCAAATCCAGAGAGGTTAGACCTCTAATAGCAAGTACCACAAGGAAGCACGACATGAGAACTAAAACCAGTAATGTAAGAGAATAATACTAATAAATCTCTGCTTGCTACTAGGATTCACATCACATCACGACACTTCGAACCAACCTCCCAACCAAACAAGGACAGAAGTTGGCCCGTCATGTCCTGACATTCTGATCATCCCAGTTAGGTAACAGAGTAGGTACAGTGCATAAACAAATCATCTTGAACGGCCAATCAATTCCTACGGCTTGCTATGGTGAGTTCCAAGTTATCCTGGAATAATGCAATTAGGGATTCCTCAGTTCTTACCATGTGCAAACAAGGCTAGTCTATCCAGTGAATCATGTGCGCCATGCATGAATTAGACGAGTCCCAGCAGGACGCCCGTCATCAATATACAATATACAATAATATAAGCAGATACTGTTCCCTGCCCGTGTGGCAGGTTTACAGTATCTGTGGGAACCAGCCGGCCCGTCGGGTACTACTTGTCCCAAGGGGGCTGCCATGTAAGAACTCGGGAATCCATTCTCTCCATGCAATTGTTATTTTATTTAACTTAATAGTCTTTACGTTGAGCGAAATCCCATGCCGTGGATCATGGTCATTCAAATGAGTACTTTCGTACGGGGTACGATATGCACAACTCTACAACGATACCAGTGCGGTTAGGTTGCAGGTCTTACATAGCGTAATGCAACAATCAAATCTAACCACGAAATAATCATGCCTTGACCATAAAGTACACATGCTGCTTTTGTAGAAAATAAATAAATACATAAATAAATAATTAGATTGAAGCCTGCATGTGCCTGTATGTCAATATTCGGGATCAGCCAGTCGATTACAATAGTTCATAACATGAACGTGTCTCATTCATTCATTCAATAAGACGACTAGCCAGTCTCTTAGTTCCAACTAGGAACGCATGATCAATTATTAGTCAAAGTCACAATCATTATCAATGGTGACAAGGCATGAAAGTCAACTAACATTCAGTGGGGTCGAGTCTACAACTCTCAGGGTTTAATTCCAGTCAATCGGGGTATCTATACTCAATTCACGACACATGGTACATCCCACGTAACAATCTATATTTAACAGAAATATTAACATATCATGATTTTATCAAGTTTATGCCAAAAGGCGTAAGGATATAAAATGGACGTTAAATATCTAATAAAATATCAATATACAGGGCTATAGAAGATCCAGGGTAAGTAAGGTCAGCGTACGCTCAAGTCAGGCTACGCTCAAGTCAAGCAGCGCTATGAACTCCATACGACCCCTAGTCACCCAAGTGAGCGTATGCAAGACATACGCTCCAAAAAGGCAGCGTATGAACTTCATACGACTCCTCACTATCCAAGTGAGCGTATGCAAGTCATACGCTCCCAAAAGGCAGCGTATGAACTCCATACAACTCCTAACCATTCAAGTCAGCGTATGCAAGTCATACGCTCCCAAAAGGCAGCGTATGAACTCCATACGACTCCTGACCATTCAAGTCAGCGTATGCAAGTCATACGCTCCCAAAAGGCAGCGTATGAACTCCATACGACTCCTGACCATTCAAGTCAGCGTATGCAAGTCATACGCTCCCAAATGGCAGCGTATGAACTCCATACGACATACGCTTCCAAAAGGTAGCATATGCAAAACACACGCTTCCTAAAAAGGTAGCGTATGTAAGACACACGCTTCCTAAAAAGGTAGCGTATGGACTCCATACTGCGCTGCGCTAAAGAGCGCGCACAGCTCAGTGACGCAAGCTAAAAAGCTAGCATATACTGCTCATTGTCTTCTCCAGAACAGCAAGAACTCCATGGTTGCACCCCAAAGCTTCAAAGTCCATAACTTGGTCAAAACAAGTCCAAATCCCACTTTTCAAAGGTCAAAATTGGGTAGAATAAAATTCTCTACAACATGGAACCATCAAAACTTACAAACAAAGAAGTTTGATAGATCAAAACTATCAAAATCCGAAAATAACTAATTTCTAAATCTACAAAAATTAAGACTTCGAAATGAAAAATGCCAAGTTCTAAACTATCTTAGGATCACGAGAGGAAGGCAAATGAACTATAAAAACATGGGTTCTCATGGAAAACAAGTTGTACTTGCCTACGGTTTGGTAGGTGGAGAGAGTAATGAAGAAGAAGAAGAGGAGTAATGGTGAGAATGTGAGTTTATGAGGAGAGAGAAAGAGATGGGGGCTTTAAATAGAAAAGGGGTGGTAGGTGGGAGTTGGGCCGGGTCCAATGGGTCGGGTTGTAGGGGATCCAACCAAGGCTAACCCGAACCCAAAGCCTAGCTAAAGCAGAGAATAAAAGCAGGAAATAAAGTGCAGAAATAAAATTGCAGAAATATAATTGCAGAAAATAAATTAACATAAAATTTAAAGAGCAGATTAATTGATTAACATGAAATTAAAGGAATTTAAATACAGGATAATACATGATAAATATTAAATAAATATATGATAAATACTAAATAAATACACATGAGTTGGACATGTATAAAAATACGCATTCTGGGAACGGGGAGTGACATAAACCCCTAATAATTTCCTTAACCTAGATTTCTAGGGAACCCTATGAAATTTATGGGGAAATGGTGGAGAATCTTCTCCTCTCCATTTATGGTGAAGGAATTAAATGCAAAAGTGTAATAAATGAGGAATTAGAAGCATACCTAGATTAGGTTTCTTGGAGGAAGGAGGAAGCTTGAAAGAAAAATGAATTTTGGAAGAGAGAGAGAGTTTTCTTAATGGAGAAGAAAGGGGGGGCTCTCCTACATGTGGCCGGCCAAGTTGGGGGGGGGGGGGGGTTATTGGGTTTGGGTGGGATCCAATAGTCCTCCAAACCCATTAGACTTAGGTTGGGTTCGGTTTGTTTCGGTTTGGTTCGGTTTGTTTCTAATGAACTAATTAAGTCTCTAAAATGACTAATTAAGCCATGGAAGTTGGGTTTATGATTTCTAACCTAATTATGATGGTATGTGGGCCAAGTCCAACTAGTATGTGGGTCCCACTAGGGTCCAGGCTACCCGGGTCTCCAACTTGAGTCCGAATTGGATAAAATCCAAACCAAACCAAATAAATCCCAAAAAATCACATAAAATAAATAAAAATTCCTAAAAATTATAAAACTTGAAATGACAAAAATACCCCTAATTCAAAAACTGGAGGTGACAGTAATATTTAAAACTGGAGCAGGTGCGTGATCGTCAATAGGTGTACAATGTGCGAAGGGCACATGTAAATAAAATGTATTTTCGTACAAGTGATAAGGCGATAGATGTACATACGCACAAATACAGCTTTGAGAAAAAGCCTACGGTGCGGTAACATATAAAATGAAACCTTGCTCGAGTACGGTAGAGGGGGCTTGATCACGTACTCAACTATCAGTTTCTCCATAACCCATATTCTAAACATGTGAGAGATACGAGAACAGTATAAAACATGGTGGATACTGAGAGCAGTATAAAGCATGTGAAACATGTAGAGATATGACTTGCAGTTTAGGTATCGGTATTTAACATGGTTTATACACAATTCATTATATGCAGTAAATAAAATTTGTAGAGGTACTTGTCTTGTGCAAAGCAAGGGTATGTATATGAAGCTATAGATATCCGGTGTTCCGTCACTGTAAAAAGGATATATAAACTTAGTTTTTATACTAAGCTAAATACTAGGACACTAGTGGTGTGACACGACTTTCTGACTGGACACCTAACCAAATGATGACTTTAGCATAGAAGACCAATGTGGGGTGACACAATACCTAAACCAACTTTATAGGGCCTTTTATACTATGGTAGGGTAAGGTCCAACACTAAAATATTCCAAAATCACACATAACATCGCAAGTCATAATTATGCAATAAATAAATCAGACTGTACACTGTGTTCCAACAATTATTAAGATAGGTAATAAGTTCAAATATACATAAAATAAAGTACCAAGATGATCCTTATTAATTATAGAAATTTATACTAATTTTTATGGAATTTATAAACCCTCATAGATATTTATTAAAAATCAGTAAACATAAGTACCCTGAAAATGAGTTCTGTTTTCCTATTTTTATAAAATGTCAAAAGTACTAAATAAATTCTGAAGAAATTATATTAAATTAGATAAATTAACACATTATTTAAATACAATTTTTCCCAGATTTTTACAGGAAATAAATTATATATAAAAATTTAAATACAGCAAGTTATAATTTCTGGAAAATAATTAATTAATTATTTAATATTTTATCCACGTATACGAAATTGAACCGGAGACCAGAAACGGGACCCAAAGCCATGAATCAAGTCCGATATGACTCGTACAGGCCTTGAATGTATTTAGGCTCATTTGAGTCCACAGAACTCATACTAGGCTTGGACTAAGATGACCATAATTCACAGTTTACATAAATACTAATTTTTAAATACGTAAGTAATTAATAATAAAATAATATATTTTCATGCAGTAAAATATACACATCATGAATATTTATTGACAATAAAATAACATGTAAATATAGCATAACTACATTTGTTTATAAAAACACAAGTGTGTATAAATTCAAAAAGTATATATATATATTTTTTCAAAAAGTATATATATATAATATATAATATATATATATATATATATATATATATATATATATATATATATATAAATATATATATATATATATATATATATATATATATATATATATATATATATATATATATATAAATATATATATATATATATATATATATATATATATATATAAATACAATATATATATAATATATATAACAGTATATATATATATAATATATATATATATATATATATATATATATATATATATATATATATATATATATATATATATATATATATATATATATATATATATATATATGGGAGCGGATCAAAAGCCCCCCTTAGAAAGCCCCCCCAAAAACCCCCCTCACTCTAATCCGTAATTTAATGTTAATATTAATGTTAATATTAATGTTAATGTTAATATTAATGTTAATATTAACATTAAATACTAAAATTAACATTAAACTTAACATTAAATTTAATATTAACATTAACATTAACATTAATATACAAAAATTAAAAAAAAATTAATATTAACATTAACATTAATATTAATAATAATATTAACATTAACATTAATATTAACATTAATATTAACATTAATATTATGAATTAGAGTGAGGGGGGTTTTTGGGGGGCTTTCTAAGGGGGGCTTTTGATCCGCTCCCTATATATATATATATATATATATATATATAAAATATATATATATATATATATATATATATATATATATATATATATATATATATATATATATATATATATATATAATACACATACATATATATATATAATACACATACATATATACATATATAAACCCAGCCCATACCCATTGGGCCTGAACCCAAACCCGATTTAAATAGTAAACCCAATACTGTTAATCCATTACTGTGCGGGTTTAAACCCGTTAACCCATTATTATTAAACTTGTGTCCGGACAGTTAGGGACACGAGTGTGAATTCGATACGAGTCCTATGTTCGTGGCTAGCACGACACGTACGACACGAATTTGCCGTGTCTGAGCACACTAGTGAACTCCTCGTGTTTAGGCGAGTCTAGTGATGCAAACACGACACAAAACGACACGAGAGGCGAGATGACACGTACGTGTCCGGTCGAGCGGAGGTTGTCGGGGGTGCTACTCGCCGGAGGAAGCGTCGTGGGGCGTCGAAAAAAATACTGCTGAGTTCGTCTCGTCGAGGCAAACAAGATGGCGGTGGTCGGAAGTGGTGACGACGGCTGGGGCGGTGCCTAGGGTAGATCTAGGGTTCCGATGATCGTCGGGGAAGAATGGACTAGGGCGGAGGTTGTGGGGTTCGGGAAGTGAAATAGGGTTAGGGTTCGAATTGGGGGTCTACTTATAGGTAGGAATTTGGGTTTAGATTAGGGTTTTGGCCGGGTTTAGGGTTAGGATTTCGTTTAGTCGTAGGGGAAGATGACAAGCCCCCGGCGGTGGTCACGACACATTTGCAGAAAACCCCCTGCCAAATCAAAATTTGCAATATCACCCACCGCCTTAACTGTTTGCAAATCTAAATTTGCAAACCAACATTAAAACAATCTGAATAATTGCAAACTGCTATAAAACAATTTAAACAATTATAAAACAAGTTTTGAAAATTGCAAAATGATATTTTAGGCTTTAAAAACCATTTAAATTATTTAAAAATTCTAGAAAATTTCTAATAATTATAATAAATTATTTTAAGGATATAAATGTTATTTGTAACAAAAAAATCCTTAATTTAATCTAACTAAAATATTAGGGGCTTACACATTTCCTCCGACCCATGCACTGAGGCACGCCTCGATAGAGTATTCAATGTTCTACAGCTCGTGCGCTAAGGTACTCACGTCGATATAGTCTTTCAATGTTCAAGTCTTCTAACTCGTGCACGACCCGTGCACTAAGGCACTCGCCGATACAGTTATCCCATGTTCATATGGCTTTCGCACCGAGGTGCTCGCCTTTGTAGTAATTTGATGTTCTATAGCGACTCGTACATTTGATGTACGTTTTAAATTCAATTGTTCTATCTTAGTGTTTGACACTAACTACGGTTCTCTCATTCGATCCACGTCCATGGACTCGATATGTTAACTTAACATACATCGGTAAGTTTTAATTAGGCATGTCGGTGTAGAAAAGGAGGGTCAAAGTCCTCCCACCTTAAGCCGATACGCCTTGTCGTTTCGCCGAGCCGATACGGCTCGATTTCATATCTTTGTTGCACGACCAACTCTTCTGACTTAGCTATTCAAGCACTTCTTGCTCCGTTGAACTATTCGACTGATTCGGCCTACCGTTTCCATGCTTCAGTTAGTTGCGAGGCAATGTTTTGGTTCTACGGACTCCGTTGCAAACGAGACAAAATGTCGATCTCTTATAATTCAGCGTAAAAGCTAATTAGCCTGCACACGAAACCAACTAAAATCAATACTTGTCAGAATCAGACTTATACCTTGCATCGATTCGATTTATTGGGTCTTCAAACCGACTCAATACTTTTCTCTTTCGACCAACATAACTCTTGCATCGATTCGACTTGATGCATTCTTGGGTCAAGGCATGTCTTCGAGTCAACGACTCATCGTAATGTACCGTACGGAACGGGACATTACAGAGCTGGGGCGAGCTGAGGGGGCGAGCTAAGGCGAAGAGGCGCGTGGCGGGGAGGGGGTTGGGGTGGGAAAGAAGACAATGAAAATGATATGTTTGTCAAAAAAAATTAGATCAACGCAATTAACTGTCAATTTTGGAGAGTTTCCGTCAAAAGTGAAGGATTTCTTACATTATAGAAATTGTGTGGGATGCAACTTGAATTGTAATAAATAAAGTGGAGGACAAGTCAAAATTTCTCAAAATAAATGTAAACATATTTGCATTCATGTGCGACTTGATAACATGAGTGTATGCATTCATATCGTCGTTACTAATGATGATTCTTTTTTTTTCCTAAACTTATTATCTTATTTATAATTTATTTATAATAATATTATCTTACACGCTTTGAAATATTTATGATTCGGCCAACTTGGACCGACAAGAACGAAACCAACATCTTGAGAACCAAAGGTCTTAAGAGCATAAGTGGCATGTGAAGTAAGTAATATGTAGGGGTGTCATTCAGTTTGTCACCGCCGTGATTGTCATCACGACCAACTCCGATGAGATCATCATATACTCTATCGGTACAGATAGGACGTGTCCTATTTTTTGTGTATCCGAATTCGGTACGATATCTGAACAGATGTTTTCTTTGACACTTCGAATTCGTATCCGTCTAGTTTAGCAGATATCAGATATATAATATCTAATCTGATCAGCTAAAAAAATTCGAATGTTATTATTCGAATATCTGAAATCCGAAATATTAAAAATTTAGTTATTATCCGAATATCCGAAAATCAAATTTAATTGTTCTATTTGAGTCCTTCATCTTCTTTTGAAAATTCAAAAAATGCTCAATTGAATTGCTCTACATATTCTATTTGAGTCATTTCATCTTCTGTTGAAAATTTCAAGAATGCTCAACTTGATCTAGCCGCGCGCGCGCGCGTGTGTGTATATATATATATATATATATATATATATATATATATATATATATATATATATATATATATATATATATATTTGAGCCATTTTATCTTCTTTTGTAACTTATAATTAATATATATTACTTTATATATACATTATATTAAAATATAATGGTAGAAAAGCAATAAATTAATTGAATTGTGTAAAACTTAGTTAAAATCAATTATTTTTCTCAAGTAATTAATATATATTGTATATACATTATAATAAAATTTTGGATATCCGAATCCGATATCCGAAATTTGCAACTTAAAGTTGATCGGATATTAATGGTTTCAAATTCCTTAATATTCATATTCGTATCCGAATAAGATAATATCCGGAAAATATTCAAATATCCGAATTCGATATACAAAATTTTGAATAATATTCGAAAGTCCAGATACGAAATGGAATCGGATTCGAATTCGAATTTTCGACTATCCATTCACATGTCTAGTGCCACTATATAACACTTGTAACCCCTGTTACTTTTCAATGTTTGGTTTGTTTGAAGTGTGAAGATGACTATTATTTTTTAGATAAAATTATCTTCAACATTAAGATGACTATTATCTTCAACATTAGCATGCGATTATATTTTAATTTAAAATTACCTACTTGATCTTACCGCTGTTGTATGGAGCTCATCAGTGATTTCCAATCACGGAAAAATAATTAAACCGACAAAAACATGGATTCAAATTCAATAGTTTTTTCTTAAATTTTTATAAATTAAGATTCCCATTAGGCACTCTAGTCTCTAAAATCATATGAACTAAGAAGGGTGAACTGATTGGATTTTGGAAATTCAGTTTAGCAAATTCAAATGTAGCAAACAACCGGACACTAGAGAGAGCACATCTGACGTTCACAAAATTTGTGTATCAAATATGTCTTCTCTCGTACAAAAATAATAATCTTATTTATTGTGGATGTTATTTTTACAATAATAAGTATAATTCACATTTTTATAGGAGAAGAGACATGTTTAATACACATATTTTGGAAATGATAGATGTAGCTCAGAGGAATCTTAGTAAAAAAACATATATTAAGCTTTTACTATTTACGGTTGCTTTAACGTATATTAAGCTTTGTGTTTTCGGAAAAAAACATATATTAAGCTTTTACTTTGGATGAATTTATAGTGTTTATACTCATATTAATGGTGATTTTTTATACTTTATTAATGTTGTAAAGGATAAATGTAGTCTATAACAACAATCACACACGATGTTCATATTGTTTAGTTCATATTGCTTAGAATTGAAACAAAGACAATTTAAAGTAGTATCCTTGGTTTGAAATTTGTTTCCTTATTGTATTGTAACAGGAAAAAAAATTAACTTAGGCAACTTTTGGTTCGCAGAATCATGACTTAGGAAAGAAAATTTGTTCCTTTTCTGTATTTAGATGCCAAAAGAAAAAAGGAGGAAAGAAAAATAATTTTTAAAGCAAAGAAAAATTTGTTTTCTTAATTGTATTTTTTCCACCCACCCAAGGATTCACTTTTCCATCCTAAGAGGGCATATGAATGAAGGTTTTATCTTTTTAGGAATCAACTTCTCATTTATTTTCCATGAGAAAGGAATTCAGTATTCTTATACTCATGTTTGGTTAGGTTGGAAATATATAGTCCAAAAAATTCGATGTCTCATTTTCATGTTTGGTTCAGACATGAATAAAATCTTATTTTGCTTAATTTTTCATAAATATTCTCTCATTCATTTTATTATGTTATTATTATCTAAATTCGGTTAATGTCATCGAGGATATTACCGCCCCAAAAAAATTATAGTTAAAGCATCCAACCAACATTGTTAGAAAAATAAAAAAAAATTCGGGAGCTTGGATTTTACTTTCCTACATATGTTAATAAGGTCCGCTCCTCCCATATTCTTTTCCAATTTTCAATTCCACATTACCAAGCATAAACATAGAGCGCTGCTATTCTGACCGCCGCGGGACTGGCCCGTGCCGGCCTGCGGCCACGCGGTGCGTCGGCATTGGTCCTCCGGTCCGGGGTGGGCTCGCGTTAGCGGGAGGTCAATGGCCGACCGCCACGCGGACACGGCTCGGCGTGGGCCAGTCCCGCGGACAGTCAAAATAGACTTTTCCATGAACATAACATAGTAAGGAATCAAAAAGACATCCTAAACCTCTCAAACTTGAAACAAATGGAGAAATTTTAATGAAAAATAGAGAGGAAGCACAATAACGTTGGGACATTATCCATTAAACAAAGTAGGAGTGGTGGCAACGCAAAGAAAATTGAAAGCACATGGTTTGGAAGTAGCCGTTAGGGAACCCACGCGGACAGACGCGTCCCTTTCCAGAGCTTGGGATCCAACGGCTACTATTCGCTAGCCGTTGCGTTTTTAAATCTTTGCTCTGCCCATCCCTAAAGACACATTTCCGCTCTTCTCTCCCCCATTTGTTCGTCTCTCCTCCAGTTCAAATCGAGAGTAGAAACCATTGAATCAGCAAAGTAACAGCGCTTGTTAGTGAGAGAGAGACAGAGTTCTTCCCTGCTCTAGCTCTCTCCATCGCAAGAACTCAAGAATCAAAGGTTTGTCGATTCTTTGATGCGAAAATTTGAATTTTCTTTGAACGTTTCTTTGATACATTGCTTCTTGTTTTGATCTTTGGATTGCAGATGACGGAGGAGGCCATCCAGAACAGAGGCGTCGGCGTCGCGAAGCCGCCGGCAGCGGGCATTCGAGGTTCCTTTTTTTATCAATCGTGTCGATCAAGATTTTGATCCATCCCTAGATATTGATCCGTACTCTTTTTGGAAATTTTTTTTTTCAGAGGTTGGGAATAGGAGGGCACTGAGAGACATAAGGAACTTGGTTGGGGCTCGCCCGTATCCTTGTGCAGTGACCAAGAGGTACTTCACCTTTTAGTTATTGTGTCGTGTCGTGTCGAGTTGCGATATTGTGTCCAATATTTAATTTTCTGCTTCTTTGGTCCTTTTGTGTAGCAAGAGTGGGCTGGATGAGAAGAACCCCATCTTCGAGACGCGGCGGCCGGTGACGAGGTTCTAAAGAAACCCCCCATAACACAATGATTTGCATATTGTTTATGTCACGATTTTTTTTTGACGTGATTTTTGTTTGTCAGGAAATTTGCTGCTTCTTTAGCAAATAAATCACAATCTTGTGCCGAGGTTGGTATCAGTTTAGATAGTTAGCTACTTGGTTTTGATTCTTGGTTTTTTTTTTTTCTTTTCTTTCCTAAAAGCGCAAATGTTCTTTGATTTGATTTTGCAGCAGCACACAAATGCAAAGGTTCTCGCGCCCATCGGGCACGAGAGGCAGCACAAGAAGCCCGCCGTCCCTCCCGTGCCGAGTTTTAGCGCGATCGATGCGGAGTACTCGAGCGACGACTTGCCGTTGCCGATGGTTGAGGAGAAGATGGTTCGAATTTTATGACAATTTGTTCTCCTTAGCTACATTTTGAAATGTTGATTGTTGAGTTGATGGATTTTGATTTTTTTTGGGGTTGTTCTTAGGATTATGAGCTCAAGGAGGTGGAGATGGAGGATCTAGTGATGGAGAGCGTACACGACATAGACAGCTACGATTTGAAGAACCCGTTGGCCGTGGTCGAGTACGTGGATGACATACACAGCTTCTACAGAAGAGCAGAGGTGAAATAAATGAACTTAGCCTTGGAATACTTATGAGTTATGATTCTGGTTCAAACAAGCTGATGAAACTTAGCGCGTTAACAAACAAAGTTTGAGGCCTAAGACTCGAGCTTCATAGAATTATGAAATCTGGACAAGATGTAATTTTGTGTCTATCAAGTTGGGATGTTTGATAGAACTATGAAAACGTTAAAACTTTTTAATATAACACTGCAAACTGGTAAAATTTGTGTTAATAAACCAAATTACCGCAACCATGGGTCCAAGCCCACGAGTATGCCTGTGTAGCAAGGTTCGTAGTATCGGTATCAGAATTGGTATCGGACCCTTACTACGGTATTAGTAGTATCGGGCAGTTTTGGAACGGAGTATCGGAGTTTTTGGTATTGTGTCTATCAAGTTTGGTTGTTTCATAGAATTATGAAAACATGAAACTTTTTAGTATACATAGATGGTATTAGTAGTATCGGCAGTTTTGGAACGGAGTATCGGAGTTTTTGGTATTGTGTCTATCAAGTTGGGTTGTTTCATACAATTATGAAAACATGAAACTTTTTAGTATACATAGAATTTGATGCAATCTGGTAAAATTTGTGTTAATAAACCAAATTACCGCAACCATTTCTGGGTTCAAGTGCACGAGTATGCCTGTGTAGCAAGGTTACTAGTATCGGTATCATAGTTGGTATCGGCAGTTTTGGAACGGAGTATCAGACTTTTTGGTATCCGGTAGAAAATAATTATTAAAATTTTAGGGGGAAAAAATACTCTATACATTTAGGCACAAGTATTTTCTATCCTTATTGGCAATCACCCTTGTCGACTGGTTTATCGTTTTCTTCTTTTACATGTACTATTGATTTTTACACCCTTCCCAATTGGCATTTTTCGTTCAATTTTCTTTTTCGAATTGACTGAAAAAGAGATCTCAAATGTCGATCAAGTATTGGTAATTAGCTGTATCGAATCGGTATCGGCCAATATTACAAACTATGTTTCTTAGTTTCTTCCTTTGTTCGTGCAGGAGTCTGGCCGCGTGAGCCCAGATTACATGACCAACCAGTTCGACATTAACGAGAAGATGCGAGCTATCCTTATTGACTGGCTGATAGAGGTCCACTACAAATTCGAGCTCATGGACGAGACCCTGTTCCTGACCGTCAACATCATAGACCGGTTCTTGTCGAGACAGGCAGTCGTGAGGAAGAAGCTCCAGCTGGTCGGAGTGACGGCGATGCTCCTCGCCTGCAAGTACGAGGAGGTGTCGGTCCCGGTGGTCGAGGACCTGATCATGATCTCCGACAGGGCCTACAGCAGGGAGGAGGTGCTCCGGATGGAGAGGGAGATGGTGGGCGCCCTGAAGTTCGACATGTCCGTCCCGACGCCGTACGTCTTCATGAGGAGGTTCCTGAAGGCCGCCGGGTCCGGCAGGGAGCTGGAGCTCCTCTCCTTCTTCATCGTCGAGCTGTGCCTCGTCGAGTACGAAATGCTCAGGTTCCGGCCGTCGCTGCTGGCGGCTGCTGCCATCTACACCGCCCAGTGCAGCCTCAAAGGGTTCAAGAACTGGACGAAGACTGCTGAGTCGCATACAACCTACACAGAGGACCAGCTTCTGTGAGTATATCTTGTATATAATTCAAAAAGTTTTAGGCTCCATCCTACACGTATATATATAACATATTTACTAACCACTAATAATTTTAGCATTTTCAACTAATCTAAGGTTCATCACCTAAAAAAAAAATTTACTTCAAACTATTTAATATTATTTCTTAATAAATTTATTATGTAAATGTACATTTAAAAAACATGTGCAACGTTTATTTCTAGTTACTATATATATAATAAGAAAAGCTGAGGTTTCTTCGTAAAAGTTTTTGTTCCGAAAATATCCTTACGTTTACTAATTAAAATTGTTCATTATATTTAACGTTGGTGGTTAGGTCATTACTAATATAATAGAAATTAAGGGAGGCTTGTTGTTTTGTTCATTATATTTAACACGATTTCTAGTTACTATATATATATATATATATAATAAGAAAAGCTGAGGTTTCACCGTAAAAGTTTTTCTTCCAAAAACGTTCCTACGTTTACTAATTTAAATTGTTCATTATATTTAACATGGGTGATTAGGTAATTACCAATAGAATAGAAATTAAGGGAGGGTTGTTTTTTTTTGTTCTTTTCAAGTAGCAAAAAATTATGTGGCCATTGTTTGCAGTTCTCAAGTAGTAAAAAAAAATTCTACATTTGTTCTTCCCAAGTAATATGAAATAGGTCTAATTAGATCCTGAATTTCCTACCAGCTTAGAAAGTTTGAATTTTGGCTTCTTTTTTTTTCCATTATATTCTGAACATGAACCATATGCTGGTACATAATCTGGATACAAAATTTTTTACGATTCTGGATACAAAATAAGAATTCTGGATTGTTAGCCCCATGAAATATATGAATATTTTTTACGATTCTCTTGGATTTGTTTGGAAGAGTTGGATTTCTCTCTGACTGTTTTGATTGTTGTAGGGAATGTTCGAGGATGATGGTGGACTTCCACCAGAAGGCGGCGGTCGGGAAGCTGACCGGGGTTCACCGGAAGTACAGCACCTTCAAGTTCGGGTGCGCCGCAAAATCTGAACCAGCCGTCTTCTTGCTGGATAATAGTAACTTTGAGTAAACCGGTGGAGGAAGAAGAAGACTTTAACTTCTAATTTAAAGAAGGAAAAGGGAGGGGGTGTGCGTGCATGATTTTTTGGATGGGATCGTCGTTGTTGTTGTTGCATTGAGTAAAATTGGTGCAACAGAAGTTGCGGAAATTCGTCTTTTAGATCTTCGTTCGTTGTGAGAAAGGAAGGTTTTTCTAAAAAACCTTTTGGAAACTGGGGATAACTTGTGTGTGTTCATCTTATGTTAACCATTGCCAAGTGATTTTTAATTCACAAATAACTATTTTTTTGTTATTAGCAAGCTTGTTCTGTGTATGATTTCTTCTTCCTTAATTTACAATGAAGATAAAAGCCTGCTTCTCTTTGGTGGTTGCTTCACGATGATACAACAGATTGTTTGAATCAGTATTCGTTGCTGTGTCAGTGAAATTGTGTCCGAGGGATGGTTGCAGTTGAGATTTAGAAAGGCAAATCTGAATGATTTTGGTACTTCTGTCATATTATTCGTTATAATTGTCTAATTTTAGGACCGCTAAAATTTTGACAGTTTATTTAGCAGTTCTGATTTTACGTGGACTGACAAAATATTGACAGCAGTAAATATGCATAAGACTGTCACGCAATTGCTACTGATTGTCGATTTAGCTTATTTTTTCAGGGCTGAATTTTGACAGCCCCGAATCAGTAGCAAGTCTAGTGCATTTCAGAATTTTACAAGGACTTGCTACTGATTGTCGGTGTCTCTAATTTCAAGTCGAGAGTGTTGCCCATATGAGCTGTGGAAGTCTATTTTTGGATTTTGGTATTGTACTTTTTGTCTGACAAATAATTTTTTTTTTGAAAAAAAGAAAGGTTAATCTATGCTCAATCTTAATCAGTCAAGCATTATACTGGGTTATACCATGTGTAACACATATCGAACACCTATAGGGGATATATAACAGGAACACTTTAACACCCATCTTGTCGTAGATGAGTGTTGAAGTGTTCGTGTTATATAACTCCTATAGATGTTTGATATGTGTTACGCATGGTGTACCCAGTATAATGCTTGACTGTCTCACCCTCGCTGATTTAAGATTGAGCTAGCATGATTATTTACCTTTCTTTTGCTTTTCTTTTTTCAAAACAATATGTTTCTTTGACAAACAAAAGTACAATACCATTATTTACAAATAAATTCAAATTATCACTCAAGTAAATTAGTTTGATATAAACATGATATTGGTTCGATTAGTGTTGACGGATAAATCTTCATACATAATTTTAGTATGGGCTTGTGACGGTGGGCCCGTAGCAGAGATTCGATTTTGTTGCTGTTGATGACGATGTTGCCTATAAAAGAGAGAAAAGAACCCTATTGTTCATTCATTGCGTAAAAATTTAAAAATATTAGACCGTATTTTTTTTCCTAAGAGTAATCTCATTCGTACTCAAACTATTTTTCTATACGTGACAGCTAACGTAACAGAAGAAAAGAAAAGAAAAGAGACTAGTTCTTATAATAGTAATACTGTTATTAATTTAAGTTTGTTTTCGGATTGCTCTTCCTGGCTCAACCTCACTCCGCTCGCCTTCTTTTCCGACTAAGAAAAGAAAAGAGACTAGTTCTTATAGTGGTGAACCCGAAGCGAGATCAGAGTAATCCGAAAGAATCCCCTGTCACTTTGATACCACAGTAACTTGTACTTATTTCATTGTCATGCTATTGACTTTGATTATGTTTGTTTTTCTTACTTTTGTTTTTATGTTTTAGTCCTAGTGAGTTAATATTAATTTTAATTTTAATTTTATTAATATTATTGTTAACGTTAACATTAATGTCAATCTTAATTTTAATTTTAATTTTAGTTTTAGTCTTTAATTTAAATTTAAATTTTAAAATTTGCCTTGTCGACTGTCATGTCAGACGGCACGAAGTTGCCACTTAAGGAGAGATACTTTGATGAAATATTTTGGAGGGACAAATAACATTTAAAAAAAACTAATTATAAATAAATATTTTTGTAAAAATCGGTATGCCAAAGGAATTAAACTTAGACTATTTAGGTTAATCTAGTGGTTGAACCAACTGATAGACCGATTTGATCAGATCCAGTGCATTGTCAAGTGGATCTCCAATCCGATATTTAGAACATTACTATCATTTTGCCAATGTCATTAATATGGGGTTTAGTCGAGCCGAGCCCAACCCCAATGAAACAACTCTCAATCCATACTAAAACAAACGTGTGAAATAAAAGCCCACCTAGGGTTTTAGTTGCTAATATCAACAAAACATAATTTTCTGTCTAACCCCCTTTCTTTACTTCTCTCCCCTGTTTCTAGGGTTTTGGGAAGGACAGGAGAAATCTAGGGTTTCTTCCTTTTGGCGAGGGAGAAAGAGAACGAAAGAGAGGATGAGCCGTAGCCTTGGGATTCCGGTGAAGCTCCTCCATGAGGCTGCCGGCCACGTGGTGACGGTGGAGCTGAAGAGCGGGGAGCTCTACAGGGGCAGCATGATCGAGTGCGAGGACAACTGGAACTGCCAGCTCGAAAACATCACCTACACCGCCAGGGTCAGCTCCCCTCCTTCCTCCCGTCATTCCTTCTCACTCTCTGTCGATGTGTCCGTGTCCATGTCGTGTCCGACACGTAGTTTCGTGTCCGTCTTCGTGTCGATGAACCTTATTCTTGTGCAAATTGGTTTAGACCAGAACTTCTTCTTTTTTTGTAAATTGGTCAGAATCCACAAGAATACTAAACTATGGTACACGATTATTGGAAAGAGAGTATTATTTGTTTGTATCCTTGACAAATAAACGTAGATTGGCACGATTAAGAACAATACACGGCTTCAAATGCTCTATTCCTATGTTAATTGTTCTATACTAAATTACTGATTTTTGGTGATGTACTAATTTTACTGTAAAGAGGACCCCGTGCCAAGACCTGTACCAGAGTCGATTGGTCATAGATATCTCAACTTGTGTCGGATTCATGAACGAACGAAACGACCAAGTTTTTACTATGGGATTTCAATCTGATTATGACAGTGTCCGAGTATTTGGCGAGATTTATTCCGTGAGGATATAAAGAAGTTATTTTGGGAAAGAGTAAGCAAAGAGGTAAAGTGTGATTAAAAAAAACTATGGAAGTGGCTTTGCCCTTCTTGTTTAGTAGAACTCTTATGGGAAGAACGACAGTGCCAGTGCATGCACGGGGATTAGATTCATTAACAGCTTCCATTGATGACTTAAAACTTGATTACCTTGAAAGAATTCTAGGTTTACTTTGTTATATCTTTAGTTTCTTTCTTCTCGGATGAGATTCTTAAGAACTTAGTTTGCATTAATGTTCTTCTACTACAAGCAGGTGCGGATACACATGTAAGGGTAGTGAGGTCTCAAGCCCCCACTCGATTTTTGGAAAAAGAAAAGATTTGTAGGTTTCCCCCCATAATTTTGTCAAAATATCGAATATATACCTAGGCTTCTACCATTAAAGATATTAACAAGTAGTTATCTAGTTTTTAAAGTAGTTAGTGTCTATGTTATAGGTCTTGAGTTCAAATTCTCTCATACACTTTTAAGTTTTTTATTTATTTATATTACTATGATGTATCTTTTTTTTTTTTCAGTGTTCAAGCTCCCTTTGTAACCATATATGAGCCCCTACTAACTAAAATTTCTGGATCCGTCCCTTAGCACTGATGTCATTCACCATTTGAACATATATTTTGACAAATGAATTGTGTACATTGTTCTTCTTGCTTTCCTTCTCGGAAATAAAGTTTAATAAAATTTATTCCTTTGCTGAGCAAAACAAGTCGTGTACAGTTATTTTTGTGGAAAAGGGTCTAGGATCTCTCTCACAAGTGATAAGCACGTCAGTCATTTCAAAGGGGAATAAAGTAGTTTATACTGTTTGCTGAAGTAACATCAGTTAATTCGGGTATCCTTGCTGCTATTTTGGTTATCCTAAAGCAAGACATTAGTTACAAATTAAGTGATACCTATCATGCTTATTTATGTTTTTTTGCCACCGCTAAGCTGATTAAGATTAACAAATGTTGGTTAACCATGCCAATATTACTTGATCACAAAGAAATGCTGATACTGATACACGTCTAATAATTTTTTTAGACCAGATATCACAATTTTCTGTAGTAAAGAAAACCCAAAAATCTCCTGGTTTTGGGAGCATGTACACTACGAAGACGGTGCCATCTCCACGTCGCCATGTCCTTATTGAGTCATGCCTTATTCATCTCTCTATGCAATAGATGGCTCATTAATCCATAGTTATTATTTTGCTCTACACGCACACACATATCTTTTATCAATTAAGAATAACTAATTACAATTTTCTTCTTTTCTATACAGGACGGCAAAGTGTCACAACTTGAGCATGTTTTCATCCGAGGCAGCAAAGTGCGGTAAGTTATTTACTGTCATCATCTTCGTATGCATGGTTTTTTGGGTTTTGGCATTAATACGAGCATTGCTGATTGTTGTATTGCAGGTTCATGGTGATACCTGACATGCTGAAAAATGCTCCAATGTTCAAGCGTCTGGATGCTAGAATCAAGGTTTGTAATGCATGTTCTTTTTTTAATGTTTCCGTGTCTAATCATTTTCTTATGTTTCTACCATTCTATCTCTCAATGAAGGGCAAAGGCTCAAGTCTTGGTGTCGGTCGTGGTCGTGCAGTTGGTATGCGTGCTAGGGTAAGTTTCATTTACGGTTCCATTTTGCATAATCTTCATCCAAGTTTTACCTTTGTTGACTTTTTGTTGTGCATTGTAATCTAATTTTGTCTCCTGCATGTGCTTACTTTTGTTATTTGTGGTTGTGGAACATGTCTTTTCTTTTATTACTAATTCTTAACTTAATGTTGCCTTTTTCTCTAGCTTATCCATGTTAATTTATCTTGTTAAATACTCTTTTCTATAAATTGCCATTTCTTATTGTTACAAAAATCTTCCTTGACAATTATAAATTTCTGATTTGATGCTAGTCCATGGTTGTGTTATCCCTTCCCCTCCATGATTCCATCCGTCTTTGTGGATGGAGCCAATTGCTCATTTTTTAGTTATATCTATTCGACGTTCGTTTCAATTAGATACGTGTTGTTGGCAATATTAATTGCTTTGCAAAATCATTATGCTACTTTAGAAATGCAGGCTTTTCTTACATTTAAATGTGTCCTAGATATGAATGCAATTTCTTATAGCAATTTGTATCATCCTACCTGTTCAGCCATATTCTTTTCCTAGTCTGAGGGAACTTGGAGGTGCTTCTTTGTTGTACCAACCCAATTCCATGACTGAAAATGTAGGTCTACTTGTCTCCCAAACCACCACCTAGGTTTAGTAGCTCATTAGCTAGAAATGTGGAACCAGTGCAGAGTGGTGATAATGTATTGTTGACATCAGGCCATAGAACCATCAGTTATTTTTTGAAGTAGTGTTCCATTACGACCCAATATATGGGAAAGGCTTGGGTGACTATGAAGTCGAGCATTCTTTGTCGCATATTGATTCTATCGAATCGATAGGTCGCCAGTGGACGTGATGCTGTACGACTCCAGCGGTTGTACTCGTACAAGGCATGAACGTGAACATTTCACAAAACAATTTAATTAAGGTTTGTACATTGGAAATAAAGCAAAGCAGAAAAATCGATAGACAACACATATATATAGAAATTCTTTTATTGATAAACTTGCGTTGGAAAAAAGATAGCTCTCAGTAGCCAAGTGAAATATGACAAACTTGACTTACAACTTCTGACACCAAAATGAAATTATACTGTTCTATCTTATTCTATGTTGTCATGGGCGACGCCTAGGCGTGCAGGTTAAAGAGTAGTCGCCTCGACCTGGGGAAAATTTTTCTGGGTGTGGTGATGGTCGTCTAGGCGTGCCCAAGCGACCGCCTAGGGTCGTTCAGGAAAAATATAGGCGGCATTTAGGCGAATTTTTCTATTTTAAACTATTTTTCTTAAATAAAAAGTAGTAGTTGCTTCTTTTGTTGTTGTTTTCTTCTTCGTTTGTTGCTGTTTCTTCGATTTCTTCTTCTTCTATTTCTTCTTCTACTGTTGGTTCTTTGATTTCGGGGAAATTTTTTGGACGAATACACGAATCCTGGACGGACGCCTAGGCGAGGCAGGTGGCCTGTCGCCTCGCGCCCAGTACAACATAGATCTTATTACAAAGAAATAACACCTTCAAAAGAAAAGGTTTCAAAATATTGAAAGAGCTGCTAATTCCTATAGACGTCCAATTTATTTTTCGCACCTGCAAGGGCGAGGGTCAGCATATCTGGAAATGTATTGGTAAGTGATATCAACCCAACTTACCTAAACCAACACAATAATCATATTGAGTATGCAATATTATTAAATGATCTTTCTGTTACTCTAGGTTCTACTAACAATTCATAAAAAGGATATTGGAATGTATTGTCTTGCAAAATCCATCATTAGTAATGCAACATGACTATATGACGGTCACCGGTAGCTCCTTCCAGTACATATAGCTAACCTTAATGAAGGTCTTGTAATATCTATGCTCACATCTAGCACAACTACATATGTTCCTCCTAGGTTGTCATGATTTTGTGGCCTCGACACCATTTGAGAAATTAAACCTTGTGTACAAGTTGTCCATTACCATGTAAATGCAACTATCTACAAAATATAATATGCATGAACATTGAACAGTTTACAATGAATACAACACATTCTCTATCCGTATTCCTTATTCCTCGAGCTACCGCTAATATACCACATTTTCTAGGTTATCATCTCAACTTGCGACCCAATGGTCTCAAACAAAATCCACAAATCATTTCCAACACAAAAGCTCATAAAACAACAATACTATAATCATACATCTAGAGTCTATAATTCCTTTCCTTAATTCCTTAAATGCAGTATCAATTTATTATTTACTCTACAATTTTCTTATTTAACAATAAGTTCATTGATCATGACGGCCTTGTTATAAATCAACATTCAAGCATAATATTTCAAGTATTCAAGTAGTCCAGCAATAAGAAGTAAAACATACAAATAATCTCTTTTATCTCGGTTCTTTTATTATGCCATCATCGACCGTAAGGACATAGTCACATAGTAAAGACGAAAGAGAGTTTTTTTATTATTAAAGAGTGAAGATGAAGGAATGAATGGTTAAAGTAACTCATAAGATTGAAGAAATGTCGAGATAAACGAGAAAATGAATTCCTACTCAACACTTGAGCCTCGCCTTAGCTTCCTCCTGAAATCGCACGGACATCGTTTCAATACACTTCTTTCTCTCTTCCTCTCTCTCTCAAAATGAAATATGAATGCAGCATCCGACGAAAAGCAAAACAATGAAAAGCAAACAATGAAAAGAATGGGGGAGGAACTCTTATATAACATTCATTCTCCAAGATACGATTCAAAGTATATGGACTCGATTCCATCTAAAGCCAGGTCGAAGATGGGGGATGATTTCAACTAATTTGTCCCGATCATATAGATACCGAAAGGATTTTCCCTAAAATATGATTTGATGCGATGCAAGATCTTCTTAAAGGGTATAACTATACAAATGGGTCTCGTCCGATAAACCATTCAATCCAACCCGATTAAGAAAGTCCGCATCACCACCCAAATCCTGCGGACCCAAATCCAACTACACTTTTCAGGCCAACAAACCAACAAAATGCCATAACTAGGAGTGCGGCATTATAGTCTTCATTTCCTCGGTCTGCATTCTCTGCTTCAAAGAGCATACATTCCTGGAAAAATAAGTACCAAGTTGTGACCTTGCTAAAGTTGACCAAGTTCCGAGTTCTGTGGAACTTCAATTTGTATTGCATTGTACACAGATTACCTGTTATATTTATTTTAGGAATGTTCATTATAAGTTGTAAAGCATCGGATACTTAACATTGATACTTGTGTTCATTTATAACTAAGCAGTTTTGCTGGTTATGTCTTGCTTCAACAGCTCAAACATTCCTTACCTTTTAAGTTTAAATGAAAACTTGGAATTTTTTTATTTCTTTTTCCGTAGGATTGATGTGTGCATGTGTAAGGATTTCTGTTTGAGAAAAAAAATCGTGTTTGTTCCCTTGAAACTAGACTAGAGTGGATCATTCTTTACATGATTACACTTGTTACTTACAATTGTCCTCCCCTGCATGGTGCCAGAGATCCTATTCTATGTAACTCATGGGGTTGCCATTCTTTTTCACTGTTTGGCTTATCTGTCAGAAAGAAGACTGTAATTCCCTGTATGAAATTGTGTCATCTTACCTTTTCGTCTAAACTGTTTGTAGTTTAGGGATCTTGGAGGTTGCTCCTTGGTTGTGAATGGGCTTAAATTGTATATCCAACAGGTAGGTCTATTACGTGCCAATTTGTTGCCTAGGTTTCATGGCACGAGGCTGCCTTTCATGCTTATAGCTACTTTGGCTTTGAATTTGACGCCAAAACAGAGGGTTGATGTCAAGTCAACAACCGGTCATAAAAACTTTGTCAAACCTTTTATGGAGCTTCCTTATACTCAATAGCTGACACATTCTGATGGGAGAAGGCTTGGGTGATGATTCTGTGATACTGCAGATACATCTCTTTAAACCATCTCTACTAATATGATTCAGTTTATAAGGAGCAACATTTATGGGGATTTATATTATTAAGGCGAAGGAAGGACTTTTGTGCATCTTCATGTTTTATCTACCTGTATAGAGTATATAGACTTTCTATTCATGATATAGCTTGGTAGTTGGAGAACTTGATATTATACAACAATGATCAAAAGAAAGTTTCAATACTCTAGGTGCCTCGGGTGTGCAGAAGATTATTGTAGTGAGAAGAGTAGGGTTCAGGAAAACAACATATTAATGGGGAATGAAAAAGATGTCATTTTTATGTAACCAAAAGAATGCAAATAGGAAATGGAAGAAAACTCACACGAAAAAAAAGAAACTAAAAATTTATTGCTACACCCTTAAAAGGAATGATTATAAAATAATCAAAGAATTCTGCTAAATGAAATCGACTCTATTCTCAAACACAAATTCTTTGCTTTCCCTTTGAGCCGTCCCACCTCAAATGAGCAAGAAAGAGGGAAGAGCTACGGAATAGGTGATTACTAACCACGAATAGCGGTCTAGATGCCTTTATTACATCCATCTCTATTGGGGAAGCTAGAATCGGTTCCCATCTCTCTTCATTCTTGACTTACTATTGGCTAAGTAGCGAATGCTGTAATCAGTGGCATCATGGTTCCGGATATGGCCTGCTTATGACTTTGGCAATGGTCTTATTTACCTTTTGTTCTCCCCTCTAAACTACTCATTCACAAACACTACAGGAACGGCACGACAGATATACTTACCGACAAGAGAGAGATAGCGAGACAGGCCCACCTAATAGAGAGAACGTAAGATTGACTTACCCCGATCCTACTACTAAAATTACTCAAAGAAAACCCTAGTCAAATTTAGTCTCCAAATAATCTGAGTCCTCTCCTACTGATCGACCCACTTTCATAGATAGACATTACCTGAATTTAAATGAAAGTATAAAACCAATAATCTTAATCAATCTCATAAATTCAGCATTGGACCTGCCCCTCAGAAATCAATTTGAGAGGATTATCTTCCATAAGAGATTGGATTGTATCTCATCATACACTAATCTGACTCAAGGTTGGAATGAAAATGCAGATGTTAGTTCTTTGTCTTCGATATAATAATGTTTCTGGAAGATCGTCAAATCAGACAAATCAGTTTTACTTAGATTCACAATGGCTACCTGGCGCTAAGTTGGTGCCTGATCAAATTGGTTATCACTAGTACTACCTTCTCAGTCCTTAACTAGTTACTGATTAATTGGATTACTCGGTCCATTAATTAAAATTAGAAGACCACTCAGGAATTTTTGATCATTAGCCACCCAACTGATCATATTAAGAGGCTGATTACTCACTGATTAATCATCCCTTCTTTTAGAACACTTAAATGTAGTCTCCAATTGTGCGTTATATTGTGTTATTCAACTATCTGCAGTTATCCTAATCTCTGTCATGATCTGGATTAGGCTCCTAATTGCACTTAGAAACCTGTTTTCTTTCTCATGGTCCATCAAATTGTCCAAGTTGGATATAGAAAGTTGTGTTCTTTGTTCCTTTCATGCAACTACATTGGCCATATACCATATGTTAATGTGAAGTTGTCTTAAAGTCATACAGACCTTGATGCACTTATATGCTACGAATAGAATCTAGATAACTGGTTCATAATTTGAATGTGACCATGTTTTGCATTTTAAATTATGTAGTCCAATCCGTATTAAGCTAATTAGGGTAGTAAGTGTAGTGTTGAGCGTCGCTGTGTCATGACTCTTAGTGACAACTAGTATGACCTAACTCATTGCTTAGAAGTCTCCAATTTGGACTGCATTGCATATCTTATAAAAGAATATCAGCTATTTAGAATATCCAGAAACTTCCCAGGTTGAATGTTTTTAATTTATATTATTATATGTAAGTTACTTGTCCTTTTGACAATACCATTATTGCAATTGGACGAGTCCAACTAGTCATTGCCTTCATAATGTACTTAGTGCCATGTGCACATCTTGTATGATAAATACCACCTATATCACTGTGTACAATCGGCTGGACAGCCTCTCACGACTTCAACCCTGGGTCCCTCGTTTAAGAGTTATTTTAAGCTGTAGGACGTGATGGTTACATATTGACGTTTGGAAATGTTTAGGAAGGACTAATTGTTTCAACCAAATTCTAAGACTAAGAAAACGCCTGATGAGTGGAGAAGCAATATTTTGGTACCTATATGTAGAAAGAGAGAGAGATCTAAAGTTGTATTAAATATCAAATAATCAAGCTTATGAGTTATACCATGAAGCTCGAGAAAAGAGTAATTTGACAAAGATTAAGAAAGTAGAATTAAAAAAATAATTTTGATTGTATGCGGGGAGATCTATCTAATATGGAAGCCATTTACTCACTAAGGGCATCGAAAGAAAATTTAGAGAGAAGAGGGATATGCATATGTTTTTGATGACTTGGAAAAAGCTTATGAAATGGTTTTTAGTGAGATATAAACAAGTCTCTTGTGGAGCTATATTGAGAATATAAAGAATATGTATGATGGAGTTACGACTATTGACCGAACTATTATAGGATATACCACACTAGTGAAATCATTTGCGTCGTTGTTCGCTTACATTTGTGATCAACATATGTTGCATGTAGCATTTTTTTGTTGTAAGTGGTATTGCAAATATATTGTTTTGTGCAAGGAAATGATGTTGCGGGATTTACAAATTTATTGTTTGGAATGATGCAATTAGCATGTTGGTTGCAACTTTTGTTGCGGTAGATGAAAATTTATATTTTTATTGTGACTTCATTACATTGAATGAAGAGAGAGTCATTGAAAATGATGTAAATAGTCTTGCATTTGTTGTCGTAAGTGGTGTTACGATCATTTTGGCCGCAATATTTGTTGCTGTAGTTGAATGAAATGATGCAAAATTTGTTGCATCAATTCCACCATTTTCATCTAACCAAACATTCGAATTGTTGAAATGGTGCAATAAATGTTACATTTATTTGTAATTACAACCAACAGCCCCCCCCCCCCCCCCCCCCCCCCCCCCTCCCCCCCCTTCTCTCTCTCCCCCTTCTCATCTTTTTTTGCTAGTTATGAATGATATTAATAGGCATATTCAAGATAAAGTTCCATAGCGTACGATGTTCATGCTACATTGGCGTACGATGTTCATGCTATATGGATCGAAGTTGAAAGAAACTTTTTATAGGACAACTGTAGGATGTTCATGCTTTATGGAACGAAGTGTTGAACGGAAAAACAATGTCCAAAAAGAAAAAAGAAAAAGAAAGAACATAATTGAAATGAAAATGCTAAGATGAATGGGTGACAATACATTGAAAGATAGGATACCATCAAGATCGATTGCATTCCTAGAAAGTTGGAGGTTACGCCAATTGAAGACAAGGTGCAAGAAAATTGGCTCATGTGGTTTGGACATGTGCATCGTAGACTTACAGATGCACCAATTAGGAGAAAGATTAATAGATGCACCAATTAGGAGAAGCAATCATATATTTAGTTAAGGATAAACCTAAACGAAGTTGGGTCGAGTTTATAAAGAAAAGGATAAGTTTTTCTTAATGTTACAGCGTAAATGGCCTGTAACAAGCTACATGGAAGAACAAAATTCAAGTAGCTGACCGAAATTTTGGAATAAGGACTTGTTGCAAGGAACTTGAGATATAATAAAGATATTTTCTCTACTGGAAGGCAATACTCTCAAATTCAATGAGAAAAAAATATATAACTAGTGAGATTGAGTTGCATATACGTGTTATTGAAAAGGGAATTTAAAGTGAGGTGGAAGAGTAGAGCAAGGATTTAAGTAAACTGTAACTTGGGATATTAGGTAGGGAGGGTACCTCAGTTCAAGCTTAGAAAGGTTTGCTTATTCCTTTTACCTATGTAAATGTCGAGTTATTGCTTCTTTAGCTGTTTAGTGTACCCATAGTACTGTGGATTATTTGTGATGTGGCTTAACCAGCCTCATAATTCCAGCACTAGTTGGACTACCTCCTGTTGTCTTTTTTTTTTTTTTTTTTTAAACTCATAACTTGCTTTGTGGAAGTTCATATATTACAACTCATTCAATCTCAAGTCTTACCCTGTTTAGGCTTATAACATATTTTGCAAAATTCCTAGTCCAGAAAAATGTTGCTCAAGTAGGGCTCCCTCACATAATTGTGTGCATTATGTAGAGACTGCATGCCATTTCATATATCATTTGCATTTTTGTAACCAGTGTATAATAATATGGTGCTTTCTGATGCAGGCTCAAGCTGCAGGTGGTCGAACAGGTGGTGCCCCTGGTAGGGGCGCTGCGCCACCAGCAAGGAGATAACTCGTCTTTGAGGTGCATGGTTTCCCGCTTCCATCGTAATCTCTGTTTGATCACGTGCTCCATTTCTCAAACTTCCGGATGCTATTAGAGGTGGCAAGTAATGTTTTCTGTAATGGATGTTAGTAGTCCCTTGGAAATTGTACTATTTATCAGCTTTATATCTTGCTCTACTGATGTTTTGGTGCTAATTCGTTGAAGAACATTTTGGTTCATGTTAATTTGTGATATACTGATATCCGTAACCCTGTCTATTAAGATTGTCAGTTGTGTTCATATTCCTTGTGTACATGATTTGCATTTTCTAGCAGCAGTTTCCATCTTAATCAAGATAAACAGAGAGAACTGTTATGCAAGAACTTTTCTCAGTGAGATGAAGTTGAGCCTTGACTGGTGGGTGATCTTTGGTTGTAGCTGTCTGAATAGTTGACAAAAGTAACCAACATGACCCTTGCTTTTGCTTGCAGGGTTCTCTTCCTACTTCCTATACGTGTGTTGCTAATTAGCTAGAAGTGTTTGGCGTATATCGAGTAGGATGCCAAGAACATAGTTGTTGACCACTAAAAGGAGTTAACCTAAGCTCAGTTCTCGCCAAAGTTTGGTTGCAAAACTGAAGGTTTCACCGCATCATTTTTAGACTTGCAGCTTCTGTTTGTAGCTGCAGAATGGTTGACAAAAAAAAAATTTATGATGACCACCAGGTGGTATTGGTGCATTTATTTTTAAACTATGGAAGGTCTACTTAGTAAACACAAAACATAGGAGATGTCATTGTATGAAACTTGAAAGTTTTTTCCTGTGTGCAGGCAATTTCGCAAGCTGATTCAAGGCAGGTCGATCTTCTAGATTTGAAACAGTAATAGCAGGTGTACTTTCAACTACAATGGTATTTCTGAGAGCACACTAACTTAACAATTACTATATTATATACAATATTTTCCCATAAAGATTACATGACCTTTGCTCAAAATGCAGAAGGGAATTAATGCTAAAAACAAGATGGCGTTTCAGATGCATCAAGGTCTAGTACAATGCATCTATAGCAGAAATGCCTTGCATATACTTAGGACTCCACCCTTTTTACTTGTTTTCTGAATGCTGAGTCCCTGCAAAGAGCATTTATTCTTCAGGCGACAATATGGACCTAACAACGTATATATGACTAAGAACCTAGTTTCAAATGAACACAAGTACGAGCCACGAAAGAATGTTGCTGTCATCATCTTGCACTGGCTCATTTCATACAAGTCATCATCCTGTCTAGATAATGTCATGGTAGGTATCTCCCATAAATCACATCTTAAAAAACTGTCTCAGTGAGACAGCAATCAACACTGAGATTGCTGCTGCTGTTCAATAACGAAGCAACATAATGCCCTTCCAGGCACTGATCATATTTGGAGTTTACTTTAAAAAAGGGAGTTTACTTCAAGTGATGGGGAAGTTCAAGGGAGTTTACTTTAAAAAAGACGAATCGAGCATGCCTTTCATTTCCTCTCAATTGAAAGTTTTCATAGAACTTTGGTACACCCAATTTAGATGGTTTAGTGGCACGTCAAATGCATAAGAGCACATAAACGGAACTAGAGAGACGAGTTAAACAGAAAAACATTTGCATGAGAAGAAACAAGTGGGGGATAATGCATCATATCCACTTAGCTTTGGGTATTTGATTCATAGATCGCTTGTGTATCTAATTAGGAAATGAACACTCGCATAAGGAGTACCAAGTGGCAATACATTAGAAAGCATATAAATAATGAGATGGTTGTTAAACTTAAGATTTTGTCAAAAGTATGTATTATGTCGCGAGGGAATGATCACTGGAGTCTGTCATGGCATGGAACACATCATCAAATGCAGTATACCAATATTGGGTACGATCAGTGGAGTCTCTTATGCATGAAACTCTCCTTTAGTGGCAATTCATTTATCTTGCAAGTAAAAGTACGATGTCACTTGCATAACCATGGCTAGAACATTGAAAATGAATACAATTTGCAAATGAAGAAGGTGCAATGTTCACTTGCATAACCATGGCTAGATCATAAAAAACAAGTACATTTTGCAAATGAAGAAGGCAAAATTCAGGGTGCCTAGAGAACAAAGAAGAAAGAATGATGTGTGTGAGAGCGTTAACATTACTGCTTTTCTACAAGGGAGGTGGCACTGGCAAGATAACTTAAAAGTGATGTAACACCGAAGCCGTCCAGTAAGATGGATGGCTATCAAGATTGCAATCTCTTCAATGATTTAGTGGAGAGGATCCAAATCACTATTTTAATTGTAAACATGCCTAAACTTTCACACTAGTTGACCAGAACATGTATCCTCAAAAAGGCGACAAATATGGTTTACTTGGTAAAACACAATGCAGATTACAGCAGTTTATCAGAGTGCAAATAAGTTTCACTCTATACTGATAGGTAGTATCAGAAAAATAAAAAGGATCTTCAGATATAAATTCCTTTTTTTTTTGCTTAAAACAAAAGCTCACCATTAGCTCTTCTTTGAGCAGAACAACCAGCTATATGTTCGAAAAAAATCCTTCGTAGCATCTGTTTTTGTTGAACAAACAACAAAAATATATTCAGGAAAAAGTTCAATGGCACGCACATGAATATAGATTCTAAACTTTAGAACAAGCATGCTTGATGCTCGAGCTTCATGATGCGTTTCGCCAGATAACTAAAAGTGGCAAAAGTATATAAGAAACAAACCATGGTTCATGGTCAGAGATGGATTTTGCTCTTCTACCTTTCCAACAATCTTTGCTGGATTTCCTGCAACCATGCTTTAGTTCACAAAAGAATGATAAAACCAATCAGTGGACAAACAAAGAAACCAAAGGGCAAGTGTTTAAACACATTCAAACAGAAACACATCAACTAATCAGCTAAAGTGTCTCAAACAGACATGATATACCCATAAGTTAAGGGAACTAGGTCAAAAATAATTCGGACTTGCTGCCTAGCCAAGGAAACTAGGCTAATTAGGTAATGCAAAACGAGAAGATGCTATCAGTTTGGTGAACAAATCAATGGTCTGGTCCTCAAATCGGATGGACGGAGTGCACACTTGTTTATTCATAATCACTAACAAAGTGACAATCAACCTCAATGTGTTTGATCCTCATGGAAGACCACATTGTTGGAATAAAGATGGCACTTTGGTTGTCGCAGTGTACATCGACAAGGGTTCGAAGTCCAATCATCTAACAAACTAAATGAGCCATCTGTCAATATTTCGCCTCCGCACTTGATATGGCTACAAGAGTCTGCTTCTTGCTCCTCCTGTGACGAGTTTTCCACTATCTTAAGTCCAATAACTAGAGATCAACCTTAGATCAGTCTTAGATCCAACATATTCAATAACTAGGATTGGATCTTCAGATGTCCATGTCGGTGCACATATTTGTCTGGAGATCCCTTGATGTATAACAAATTTGCATCGAAGATGGAGGAAAAGAGGGCTAATCATATTTGGAGAATAACTAATATCTTCACCATAGGAGAATATCTTCTTATATTCTTCTTTCTAATAGGATCGATCATCGACGATAGATTAATAGTCTTCATATAAAAAGAATCAATCTACTAACCCTAAAATAGACCCAAGATCTATATTCGCCTACAATGTGGAAGCCGGTTAAAAGGCACATCATGTGCAACTGTCTTGTCCATATCCGTGCAACACAGGAGATTATGTATCCATCTCAAAATGTCTCCAACTCAGATCCGTATCTTGCCCTTATGTGTCCATATCCATGCGACATAGGGACAATTATGTTCAGATTGTCACAGACAATACATGATAATCAACAAAAGATTTCCAAGAACATAAAATTACACGGGAATCAACAGAAGATAAAAAAGCATTAGTTATTTTTGCACCTACAAAACATTTTCAGGCATTTGTATTTCATCAAGGACCAATATCTGACATTTCATATCATATTGGACGGAGAGATTTAGATCTCTGCCTAAGGAAAGAGCAACAAAATCATGTAAATATATTTAAATTTTGCTTAAGTTTGAAATTTCATATATATTGAATGGAAAGATTCAGATCTCTGCCTAAGGAAGGAGTAAATATATTTACATTTTGCTTAAATTATATATTATTCTTTTTTTCTGTATTATCCAAAGTGGCCTTGGTTAGGACTAATAGTTTGTCTTCATGTATTTTCATATTTTGATGTGTTCTTTGACTGTGTTTAAACCAAGGTTTTCAGGATCAGTATCGGAAACGGTATTTCCTATGAGAATCGGGATCAGTAGTATTGACAGTTTCAGTTCGGAGTATTGGATATTTTGTTATCCAAAAAAAAAAAAATACAACTTTTCTTTTATCATTTAGGCATAATTTTAAGTATTTTATCCGTTGTTTCTTAATAGTTTTGAAATTGAATGAATAATAGTCACCCTTATTGATGTGTTTACCTGTGATAAATAATTTTTTTCATTTACATATTTTTACAATTTTAGTGTGCACATCCTTGCTATTGGTCTTTTTCATTCAATTTTCTCTACCAAATTGACTGGAAAATAGACCCCCAACGTTGGTATCGGTCAGTATCAATAGCGGCCGGTATTGAATCTCGACATATCAAATTGTATCGGTATCGATCGTATCGATTCGGTATCGGCTAATAGGGGAAACTATGATTAAAACCAAGTGCAAGCTTGTTAAGGCGTCACGAGGCAACAATGTGGCAGAGATCCCAAAGACCTATACAGGGTGGCGCCACAAGACGGCGAGGGGGATACAGAGTAAGTTAAAACTAATACCTACATATTTGGAACTTGAATCGGTAATCGGAGTGACAACTCTCTCTCCGTCGACACAAGTTAATAAGTGAGAAAAAAGGGGGAGAGAGTAAGTCAAAACTAGGTATCCAAATTTCTCCTTTTTCCTATTTTACTTCATGTGGTTGGGTTGGACTAGAATAATAGTTACACAAGCCTCTAACTAGGGGTAGGTCTAATTGAAAATGGTCTGAAGCTGAAAACATGACAGTTTTTGCTAGTTTTACGGAGCACATGGCCCTTAATAGGGCTGAATGGAAAAAAGAGGATGCAAACCACCAACCCCAAAATTTTGGGATAAAGGCTCTGTTTTTATTCTTGTATGCAGTTGGGCAGAATTAAGGGGCTGAGACAGAATTAGATGACTTGTGCACTTAAGACAAGCGCCTCATGTAGCTAAGCGAGTGCCTCAAAACCAATCCACCTAGATCCTTGTTGCCTAGGCACCAGCATGCCCTAGGCAGCAATCCAAGGTGGCCGGCTTTCGAAAAGCTTGGGCTTGGCCAAGTGCGAGACATTTTTTGTGTATCTTTAATGCATCCTCCAAGTGTATATTGTTTCTGCCTTCCCATGCAAGTTTCCCAAGTGTCAACCATATACTTGTACAGTTCTATTTCATTGACTAGTAATGGTGTCTCTCATAAGCAAGTCAACCCAAAGTCAAAATATGTCAGTTTTAAATCCTTGAAATAACGAACTGACACAAGCTCTAAAAAAATGCTCTCCTGATGAAGAATAATTCACATAAAATTAGAGTGACAATATACAATGTGGTTGGAAGTTCAACAAAAATGAATAGGACAATAGGCCCAGTTAAAGTTGTGTGTGTATATAATGTTTGAGATGTCGGATATTGGAGACATAATATCGGATTTCAACAAATGTAAAGTATATTATATATACAAAATGTCCTATCAAATTCTAGATGTACTAAATGTTCTTAATGTCCTAAAAGACTAAAACTAAGTAACTAACTAACAAAAAATATCGGAAATAACATGGTAAAAAAACTAACAATTATAAGTTCACACGTAGAATTTTTTTTTTTTACTAATATTAATAATATCGTATCAATATAAAACATATTAGGTATGAGGGAGCATTGCGGTCGCAGCCCGGAGTGGTTTAGGGCTTTTGTGGTTTAGGTTTGGCTAACTGGTAGGATATGACCCAACCAACCCGACCTGAAAATACTTATTCCCAGTCTAATATCTGATATTTTAATATATCGGGAGATACCGGATCAACCGATATATTGACCAATATATATCAGTTGATATCACCGATATATATCCAGAAACAACCTAGAATGCCGATATATATCCAGTTGAAGACAAGCACTCGTTCATGGTACCCAGAAAAAGTTAATAACTAAAAATATTATTTAAGTTTTCAGATTTCAGATGAAGAGAGAGGAGTAAAATTTTGCCAACCTGTGAGGAGGTACGTTCTTTAAAACCAGGGAACAAGCAGCGATCATAGCCCCTTCACCAACTTTTATGTTGCCAAGAACAGTTGCACCAGCTCCAATAAGAGCACCTTGACCTATTTTAGGGTGTCTATCTCCAATTTCCTTACCAGTGCCTCCTAAGGTGATGCCCTGTAACCGAACATCCACAAACATAAGGGATGATGGCTTTCTTATTTATAAAAGCAACATAAGGTATCAGAAAACATCACTTCGAATTTTGAAAGGGATAAAAAAGTTCAATAGAAATATGTAGTCCTTGTAAAATATGATGTAAAAAACAAAAGAAAATAACAAACAAATTAATAGAAATTGCTAGGAACTGCTAAGCAAACTGAAGAAAAGAACAAATTTAGGCAGGACCAAATTCAACTCCTAAACAATGCCACAACTTCATCCTCAATTTTCGAACAACATTTGCGATTATAGGAACATTTACTATTCCCCCATTCAGTCATCCCCTCTATGCTCTGTAACCAAAGCTATAGAAGTTTGTATCCGCCACCCATGCTTCAGAGAAAGAAAACATGGTATCACAAACCATACACACCAGGGCTACAGTTACGATGCACAAATATGACTCATGGTGTTTAACTGAGTTCATGTTCTTGTATATATGATAGTTCACATCTAAATTATAACTGATGATGCTATGCCAAATAGAATAGGTTTTGTCTCCTTTCTGTCCTTTCAACAGAATAATACCTACCAGTACACAATAAATATAGCACCAAAGGGTTATTTATGCTAGGCCTAGTCTAACAAAATTACTATAATTCACCATGACATTGAAGTGAGGATGAAAGAAGCATACTTGCCTGCATCAGTGAAACCATGTTTCCCACAACAGCAGTTTCACCAATTACTAAACCAGTTCCATGATCCAATAAAATTCCCTCTCCAATTTTGGCAGCTGTAGAATATTGACAATATATGTCAGTCAGAAGGAATGACTCATGAGTAAAGGAATCAATAATAGGTTACACTTACATACCTGGGTGTATATCGACAGCAAAAACCTACATAAAGACCAAATGAAACTACATTATGCTGAATCTGTGGCAATGCGTAAGCTACGGTTAGTGTCAAAAATTCCAATCAAAGGAAAATGATAGCATTGGCTGTGCCGAATCACCTCACTAATCCGACTTTGCAATGCTAAAGCTAATACTTTTCGGCCTTGATTCCACAAAGCATGTGCTACACGATACGACTGTAAAGAATGGTAACCCTGAAAGAATAATAACACGAGCATTTAAATATAACAAAGAATATCAATTACAGAAATCATGTAAATATGACATTTTTAATCAAGTAAACATCTTGAGAAACATAAATTATCCTGAAACTGAATAACTAGACCGATAATATAATATAATATATATATATATATATATATATAAACAAGAAGTCATAAAGCACGGACATGGAAATACTTCAAAAGAGTAGAGCATACCTTGAGGTACAATAGTGCCCAACTATATGATGAACAACAAGGATCCCTATCTTTAAATGCCTGCACAAGAAATTAAGACATACTAGTTAACGGAAGTGTGATATACTACTTAATGTCAAAGTAAAACCCCAAACTATTTCAATGTCGTAAACACATAATTAGAGATGAAACTAAGATGCCCTGTCAAATGGAAACAGGATAACCTGAATATCTAGTCGAATGGAATGTCGAATACATCTATCACTCATCATCACATCATTGAAAATGTCCATCAACTGCGTCGCAAGTAGCGTTGGGTTCTGAAGCCTATTAGCAAGAACAAATCCCAAGGCCCGCTCCAAACAATCATGAGATAAAACACTGGCATACAAGAAGCTACTTAGAACTGGCTCCTTCTCAGCCTGAAAGATCAACAAATCTAATATTCAGAAAAATCAAAAGTGGAGAAGGGACCCACTGTAAAGCTACCCCATCAATAATAGACAGCACTAGTAACGCTCTGAGTACTAAAATCTTTGAAGAAAGTATTCATAAACATATAGGGTCATATAGGTATCACGGAATTAGCTAATTCCTCGGAGAAGAAATCAGGCCTGATCCTAGAATTGCCAACTATGTCCGACAAATATTAGCTAGACTACAAAGAGTTATAATTTCAAGGCTCGTAGCTACCTTGGCTTGGAATTTGGCACCAATATAGGGGGTGGGCGTCAAGTCGTCAGTCGGTCATATAATTTTGTCAGATCTTGTATGGAGCTTTCTTATGCTCCAAAGCCGACCCCATTCTGATGGGAGAAGCTTGGGATAATGATTCTATGTGTCTACATGAATCAGGAGCCTTGATTCCCCAATTCCACTTTCCTCTTTGGCTCTAGGAAATCAATGAATTAGACAAAAAAAAAAGCCAGAAACAACATTAGGATGATTGGACAATAACTAGGAATTATTATCGCTCATCCATGTGCCAAAATTGTGTTCAGCATGATTTAGCAGGAATCAGACCCCAATCCCAGTGTCCAAGCAGTACCAAAGAGAAACCAAATATTCTTACGCTTACTCCAGGTATACTATCTGATGTATCAAATAAGTCTCGAAGTTAACTCTCGTGTGTTCATCTATCATGTGAAAGCTACCATTTCCAACACCAGCGTGAAAAGATAACATAAATTGCAACATTTTGACGGCAGCCTAGGGAACACTGAAACGAAACTTTGACCTCCAAAATGCACTAGGACACGCCAAAATCATTGATGTGACCAGTGTCCTCGTGTCATATTTGTGTCCGTGCGACATAGACGGTAGGCAATCAAAGAAAGGAACAAATCCAACTAAATCACACTTGTCCTATGCTTGCCTCCACTTGTACAAGACTTGGGAAGTTGGAATTAATTACTGCACAGTTTGGCTACAAACATTCGCAATGAGGAATTCTAACTAATACAAGAGAGAGTTAAAGTAGTACGCTTTCCTCCTAACGAGCCAAACACAGCAAAATATCGACAAATCAAACTATTGTAATAATCCAAAATTCACAAATTGCAAACCTCGGACTTGGCTTCTGCTCTGATGGAGTCCCAAATGGGGTCATGGGAGGAGTCCAAATCGGCGATGACATTGCTCGAGCTCTGGTTCGGACTCGAGCTCCCCATGGCGTAGATTGGGAATATTCTCTCCGACCCAGGAGAAAAGAATTACAGGACCTATGGTTCGATTTCGCTTCCTTGTCGTCTCCGACCTTCGTAGTAAGAACAACGCACCGACAGGTCATCTCTCTCCCCGCTAGATTTCTAGGGTTTTGATGCGATCGAGAAAAACCCTAGAAAAATAGAGAGTAGTGAATCGATCGATGTTGGCGCCGAAAAAACGAACTATAAAAAGAACAGAATTGAACAGAACGAACGAACGAAGGGGTGCGGGAGAGCGGAGAACAGAGAGAGAATCAATCACGGGGTGGGCCCACTTCCGTTCGGTGCGGTCGATCGTGGCTCAGGGTGTTCACTGGGCCGGTCTAGCCCGGGCCCGCCCGTGGACCGGACCGGCCCGCCCCCCTAAAAGCCCAGCCCGGCCCGTCCGAGGCCCGAACCGGCCCGGCCCCCCACCCTCCAACGGGTCGGGTCGGGCCTCCCCCCCCCCCAGCCCGAGCCCGGCCCGGCCCGGCCCGGCCCGTATAGAAATTTTATTTTTTTTATCAGAAAAAAATTTTGTATGTTGCAAGAATCGAACCCATGACCTGCCGAAGTGGAACTTTAAACCCACTTCTGTAACCAATTTCTCTTATTAGTTTGGTGTTCAAAAACTACATTAGCTTATATAATAGGTTAAGTTGATAAAATGGAAAAAAAAAAAAAAAAAACAGCCAAAACCCGGCCCGCTCAGGCCCGGTCCGAGCCCGCTTAGGCCCGACCCGTCCAGCGCCCGGGCCACTGGGCCGGGCTGGGTTTGCAAAATTTCAACCGGGCCGGGCCAGGCCCGGCCCGTCTTCACGCCCGGTCTGGGCTGGGCCCGGCCCAAGTCCGGTGAGCCCGAATTTTGTGGGCCGCGGGCCGGCCCGGCCCGGACCGAATAACACCATGAATCGTGGCCGTCCGTTTCGGGAAGGGTGTACGTTGTGCAATCACCCCCATTAATATGTCCGCCCCTATCCCAATAGTTGAACATCTTCTCTCCAATTAATAGGGTCACCAGTAGTTATGTACTTGCGTTCCACGTATTTTATAGATTATTATTAAAAAAATTATTTTAATTATTCTAATCTTTATTAAGACTGGACTAAAAAATATCTTAATTATACTAAATTTATTATTATATTAATATATTATGTAAAACTATTTAGAAAGACCAAAGGACACCTATGATAATTATCTAGCTGTCCTTATTAAATTTAATGAATAATTTTAATTAATAAACACATGTAATGGTATATTTGGAAAGAAAATTTTTACGGTGGAACTCAAGTTTTCTCATTATATAGTTATTTTTTTGAAATCTCCACGCACACACACACAACTAGGGGGCTCGAACCTTGCCGGTCCCTCCGGGTGTTTGCTCTAATACCACTAGGCTAGATAGTTCAGACAGTTTTGTCATTATATAGTAGGAGTCTATTTTTTTTTCATCCACTAAAACTAGATGGGATGTTTACCTTCCACTAAAAAATAGACACGTGACATTTTTATCCCACATAAACTACTTTGTAAGTGATTTTGTTTATCCACCGAATTTGTTACATGTCTATTTTTTAGTGGAAGATGAACATCGTATCTAGTTTTGGTGGATATAAACGTATGCAATGACATATTTAGATAGAAAAGTTTTGCGAGTGAACTGTGAAGTTCAAAATTTTCCATTATAATAGTATAGACATTCACCAACAGTTCCCGACTACCAATGCGATATCCGCCACATTTTATTAGTCGTTGCCGATCTTTCAAGTTTCCACTACTATTTGCCGCCCCCAACCAAACCAAATCCCATGGCGAAGTCAGCAAAAACATGGCTTCTTCTCCTCCTCCTCCTTCTAGCCACAGTTGTGATTCCAATATTGATCTCCATAGTTCTCTACCGCCTGCAGCCCGTGGGCTTCGACCCCGTGCCGCTGGCCGGGTACTCGTTCGGCGAGTCGGTGGCGGTGGCCGAGAGGAGGCTTGGGATAGCCGCGTCGAGCGAGAGGATCGGAGAGGGGCTGCTGCCGGGGCCGGAGGACTTGGCCTACGACGGAGAAAGCGGGTATCTCTACACCGGCTGCGCCGATGGTTGGGTCAGGAGAGTTAGGGTTGCGGCCGACGAGCCGGAGGTGGAGGACTGGGCTCATGTAGTCGGTGGCCGGCCCCTGGGGATCGCTCTCGGCCCCGACAAGAGCCTGCTCGTGGCGGACGCTTTCAAGGTCAGTTGCTACTCCGCATTTTTTTGGTCAAACGAAAATTTACTATTCTTTTTGTTTTGGTAAGTTTTGCCACCTCAGGGATCTATGTAAAGCATTCTACAATTTTTAACTTAATAAACACTATAACATCCTTATAAATATGGCTGTTATTAATTAAATTGGGTCACTTTTAAAAGATCGTCTCCTCTAGATTTTTGTTGTTTGAGTTTTCACCCTTTGGGATGGAACTAACGAACAACTAGTGTTTTTTTTTTTTTTTGACATGGCATGAAGTTTTTTAACATAATTACAAAAGCTGAACAATACCTCCCATGTAATCGGTGAGTATCGTCCACTAGTTTTCTAGTTGGGTTTTTTCTATCGATATAAGCCTCCCAAATCATGTCCATTTCAACGTAGCCCCTAATTCAATATATTCTTTTCTTTATTTTTATCAGATAGTATAGGAAGATTTCTTTTATTTACGCCGATCTTGTCATTTTTACTAATATTTGCATTTCCATAAAAATGAAAAATAAGTAATTTGATTGGTATGATCCACGGTTTCATTTTATAGACATCAAAAAATAGCACAAATTCTGGAAAAAAACGAGGGGTTTAGTTTTGATTTTGATATTGTACGATATCAAAATATGTTATAAAATGGGCTTTTTTGATTGGATGAATCAACTTCGTGATGAATTGTAAAAGACAAAGTTTCTTTTTTTTCAAATATGTTATAATTATTATTACTCGTTTTGGTTGTAACATTTTTTTTAATCTTTGTATCGATATGTGTGTTGGCCCAGGCCTTAATGTCGATATTATGTCTAAGACAACTTCCACAATCAAAATATTTTCTATCTGCATTTTTATGCGTACCAATAATATATCTTTTTTTCTATATAATCATCAATGACTAAACTTATTAATCCATAAAATGATTCGGGTTTAGGCATATTTAAATTATATGAAATTTTGTGGGGAAGGAGACCTCTCAAATCATTAAGATTATTGTTCATAAACCCCTAATATTAAGGGCACTTACAATTACAAGCATCTGTGTAAGTTAACGGATGTCACATCTTTTTACCATTTTACTCCTTTTTCTTCGTCCTCAAACCCATCAAACCCTAATCCATGGTCCTCTATTCCTCAATCCAACCATTACCATCCTCATCCACAACCAATGGATATTTTTTGCTCCTCCCTCTCTTCTCCAGTCCTCCACCTTCAAACCCAACAACCTAATTCAACAAATTCAAAATTCACCTCAAACACAATCAACTCTCCTCCTCCTCCTCCCTCCTTCAGCTATCTGGTTATCCTCTCTCCCCCTCTCCCACACCTTATTTGGCCATTTTTTCTCATCCTCTTTTTCATTCCAAATCCAACCAAACCATCACACCAATCTCCTAAGGACAAAAATATCATTTACCTACTTACAGTTAATATTAACTCTAGAGTTCGGTTAGTTTAATCGGACAAGCTAACGGAGGGACTTATGTTGAGATAAGCAAAGATTTGAGAAGTCTTCTTCCAAATAACAAGTTTCGGACGACGTTTGTTGAAATGAACAAGATTTGAGGTGCTTATATCTAAAAAAAACCCTTCCTAGTTTCTAGGATACCTTTTTGTTGCCAAAGTGATAAAAGATCAATCACATTTCATACAATACAACCATGACCTAAGACCATAGTTTGCAGTACGACTGATACTGATACCGATACGATTATGTCGATATTGTTATGGTTTGGCATGTCCCGATCCGATACCGATCCTGACCGATACCGACATTGGGGTCTTTTCCGGTCAATTCGACAAAGTAAATTGAATGAAAAAGACTAATCAACGATGATGTAAAAGCATAGTAAGGTTATAAAAACATGTAAACAAAAAAAAACTTATCTATCGCAGGTAAGCCAACCAACAAGGGTGACTATTATTTCATTCAATTTCAAAATTACTATGAAACAACACCAAAAAAACTTAAAATTATACCTAAATGTCTAAAATATTTTCTCTAAATTTATTAATAATTATTTGCTTTTCAATACCAAAAAATCTCTGATACTCATAGGAATGGTCCGGTACTGATTCCGATAATGCGAACCTTGCCTTAGACTACATCGCTAACCAGGCAAGTTGAATCTTAACTTTTGGCAGAAGCAAACTTACAATGCCTGAAAACCTATCAAGGTAGCACATAAAATAACTTTTGGCAGAAGCAAATGTCACGCACCGATTCCGTCGAATCGATAGTCGTCCCCCGGACGTGATGTCGTGCGAACCGAGTTTGTGATCGCACAAGGCATAGTCATAAGGTAATCCGAGACACGAGATCTAAGAGAGTAAGCAGACAAATTGAATCACACATTAAGTAAAGAAAACTTTGATCTTTATTGTTAATGGACATCATTTACAGACTCCGGTATATGACTCATGCCGCGCGGGCTACAACATGACTCAATTACAAAAGAGTGCCGATGAGATAGCCGTTCCATACATTACACACATCCCTCAATATACAACAAAGTCTTCCAGTGACCTGGAATGGAGGGGCGCTGAGCCATCTTTCTTTGACGGTTGAGAGTCTTCAAAAGTGGAGTTGCGGGGACAAGTCTTCGACGCGTGGCCGAAGCTTCAAAAATCACGAACATCGCCAAGCTAGTTGGCGCGTCCTTCCTGATTCGCGGGACCTGCAAAGAGCGAGGATCAGTACGATCACATGTATTGGCGAATGGCTAATTAAAATTCAAGCTCTGCATTTGATTCAAACAGTTTTATAAACATGTTAGCTAGCTATTTCTGTGATCTTTCTAACCATCCTGATCGATTTACATGTTAACATTTTTGAGGCTAGCATATGAAACTGTATACATTAAGCAACTATCATGTCACGTGCATTTGTTAAGCAGTGAAAGGGTGTGAAGGCCACTGGCAATGTCAAGCCATTACGGACTATAGCTGGGTTAGACGGCGACCCTTTCGCGACGGGTAGCGAGCCCTGTGCGAAAGTTTCCGAATAACCCACGCCGATGTAAGGCTGGCGCTTGTTATACTCGTTCCTCCCGGGCCGAATCGGTCCCTTGGCCTAGGCAACCGTTCGAAGAAACTATACCTTGTCGACAAGTTGTCCAATAACCGTTTTGCAGAGTCTTGAGATATGCTCTCTCTTTTCTAGAACCTTATCATTCCTCTTTTATGTGTGAAACTTAGCCTTTCTTTTGAACTTAGTCGATTTACTCACTTAGTTATATCGTTGCGATAAACGTTTATCGATTCATTCATTGTTTTGCATAAACTAAGTGGAATTGCATAAGAAAGCATGTTTTTCATTTTCAATACCGGCAGTTTGATAGCAAGTGTTTCGTGAAGAATTGTAACGCCCCAGAACCAGTATACTGGAGAGCGGGAGCGTACATAGTCAGCTACGTATATTGAAGTGCAACCCACCTCGCTATACGGTCACGGCTGTCTAGATACATGAGGGTTTAACTACAAGCCAACAGTCTCCTATGGTCATGAACAAGCCTATTGTCTCAATCTCAAGCGAGCAATAATAGTTACAAGATGTCAGAGCATCAAATATATAATAGCAAGGCGTCCCATACATTACATATTGGATGATCATGAAGCTAGTCGTACAAAATGTTAAGACTAGCAAGAGTTAAGTCATACATGATCAACCCTAAGATCTGTCAATCATGTTACAGCCCGTAAGCAGATAATAAGTAAAGGTGCAATCGAGCTAACACGTGCTCGTCGGCTAAACGCCTCAAAAGAATAATTTTACAATAAAGCGGGAGAACAAAAAGAAACCCACTTTATTGTAAAATTATTCTTTTGAGGCGTTTAGCCGACGAGCACGTGTTAGCTCGATTGCACCTTTACTTATTGTCTGCTTACGGACTGTAACATGATTGACAGATTCTAGGGTTGATCATGTATGACTTAACTCTTGCTAGTCTTGACATTTTGTACGACTAGCTTCATGATCATCCAATATGTAATGTATTGGACGCCTTGCTATTATATATTTGATGCTCTGACATCTTGTAACTATTATTGCTCGCTTGAGATTGAGACAATAGGCTTGTTCATGACCATAGAAGACTGTTGGCTTGTAGTTAAACCCTCATGTATCTAGACAGCCGTGACCGTATAGCGAGGTGGGTTGCACTTCAATATACGTAGCTGGCTATGTACGTTCCCGCTCTCCAGTATACTGGTTCTGGGGCGTTACAAGAATCGTGCCACGATTTCTTTGATTCTACACTGTTATGACAAGCATTCATTTAAACTTCATATTGATTTTGAAATAGAGGGACGAGGCGAAGGAGGTCAGCTACTCGCCTTAGACTTGCTTCAAACGAGCAACTGGTTGGCTGCTGTCACGACCCGCACCCGTTTTTCGGATACAAGTCTGTGTCCAAGTCCAGCCTACGTCGCAGTGTCGGCGGTAGAACGCTGTCTAGTATACACAAGTCACATGAATCTAGAACACTCTAGGCAATCTATATCCCATCCACATAAATTAGAGAATACAACTAACTCAATTGAGACTGAATAATGAATGATAATATAAAATGAAGTATCAAGTTCATCAAGAATTCCAGTTACATCCGGTGGACACAAATCCACTACCAATAGACGAAAATAAAATAGAACATAAAAATGAAATAATTGAGTCCAAACAGCTAATCATCGAGATACCCTCAGCTGCAGTGGTACCGTGGTCCAATGCTGGCTCAAACTTGCTCGTGTGCACCTGGCTCAAAACTTGGCTAAACCTGAAGAGATCATCAGGTCCTCAGAGGACTAGCAAGATACATAAAAACATGCCTACTAATATGACAGTAACATGTATGGGAGACAAGAACAGTACAAGAAGAACATCTAAGAACGACATGTCATGTGGAAACTGTAATACTAGACTTGGCTTACAATCAAACGAATAACTCCTATAGCTTGTAGTACAATGCAAGATACTCCCAATCTATAGTGTGTTTCAATTGTAGTACAATGCAAGATACTCCCAATTTAGAAGAGCCAATTCTAGTACCAATCTCCTCTCCTAAAGGAATATAAGGGTCAAATAAAGTCCTATAGGTTGTAGTACAATGCAAGATACTCCCAATCTATAGAATATCACAAGTCAAGACAATCAATCAAGTCAAATCAAGTCAAGAAACATGGCATAGAACTGGCAGCTCTATCACAAGACATGGTGAAATATGAAGAAGACAATAAGCCAGCAAGGGAAAGAGTAAAATTCTATACGTGCACGTAAATCTAGAAAACAAGCAGAGCAATAGATGATGAACCAAATACAATATAAAAAGAAATGTAATAGGAAGAATGTAAATACTACATGTGTTCGGCAAGGTATACTTGCTTGTGGTCCTGAGCTGCGGATACGGGTCAAGTGCCGAGTCGAAGTCCAAGGAACCTATATTTTAGAGTTAATTCTAATCAATGCATGCAATTCAAATTACAATCAAACATTCCTTTAAAACAATGCTAAATACCCTAGTATTTCTAAATGGCCTTATTGGCTTGGTTTATCAGCCCTTTCCTTTCCTACATGTTGTAATTTTGAAGTTTACTAGTTTCTTTGGTCTATCCCAATAACACCTAGTCTGTCCTACACTTTTTAGTTATTCCCTGCCTTGGTCCCTTTCATGGAACCCTGTTTATGGACATGTGTCTGATACAGGTTGTATTGACTGTAGCTTAGCTACTATCCAACCTTTTGTCTTTGCTAAGAACCTATGCTAACAGCTATTGCTATTGTTGCATCTATTATAATGCACACAGTTTCGGTTACTCCCCTCCCAGGAATACCCACCTGCTACCCTATATGTACTCAACCATGGTAGAGTTCTTAGGAACCAAATTTGTTGGAGTTTGATCAGAACAACTCTGTTCTGATCTCTCCTAGGCTCTATGCAATCCTACGTACATCCTGGACAATAGGTAACTTCCTGTTTACTAATGCAACAGACAACAACTACTCGTATGCAATTACCTACATGAGTACTTACCTCTGTTGCAACCTGGTTCATATAGTACCCTAATTTCCTAGCGTCTGTTCTGTACCCAGGCTAACTTGTGGTGTTCTGATGCACCTACTTTTGAAATCCTATGTACAAATCTTATGTCTACCTGTGCACAACCATATATACAATAGTAGGTACAATACACAGATATTCATAATCCCAAATATTTCAACTGCCTACACAGGGCTGTAAGGCCATTAACCATTAGGTACTTAGGGTACCATGTTCAGTTTTCTCAAACTTCTGAATTTCACATCTTATTCCTTAACTATTCAGTGGCAGGCCCCATATCTTCAAGTCACATATGTTTGTCCTGCATACAGCATGTACTGCTGTTCCTTATCAATAGATGTGTCGACTGATACAAGAACGTGTACCGTGTGTTAACTTACACTCGAGTGATCCCTCATCTCTAATTCATGGGATATCATCTATTTTCCTAGGGTGCCCCTTCCAGGTACTCGAGACCCTAACATACTGCTTCACAAGCAAGCCTGTGCTACACTTGGTACACCTATATGTACATAAGTCTTCTTACCTGGGTAGGGGTCTGTTGCTCGTCATCTTGGTTTATGTGCCTGCATACTGTACCACATGTACTCCTATAAACTTGACTCCTATACCTCCTCCTAACCTTCTTCATGTGTCTGTACAGGTTTAAGACTCCTAACCTTTACTATAGGATACCCCTGTCCATTGATGTTGGAACCCATTCTAATGGTATACTGCTGGTATTTTGCAGTATTTAGTCTATGTCAAGTATCCATAGAGTTATTCCACATGGATATGGATTCAGTGGTGAACTTCTTTGCCTATACTCTTGACGTATACTCTGTATTGACAAACCATTTCCCTCAACCTGGTATTCCTATTAATAATTCTCATAATATACTTCCCACACTAATCCACATCCTTGCCTAGTCTGAACAATGTACTCCAGGATATTGTCTTGACCCTTTATTATTTCCTGGATACATGAGTTTCACAGGTCACCTGTCCTGTTCTGACTCGAGGGTATCATTAACCACTGCTACTTTATTTCTTTGTCAAAATTGTATATTTAAAAACTAATCATCCAACTAAAAATATTGAAGACTCTTTATGTGATCTGTATCCTATATAACTGTAATTACCAAGATTGCTACCTACAGGACTGTATCCGTTCCAGATTAATCATTAATGATTATAGACAACTGCACTCAGGGTTCAGTATTACAACAAGCTACATTACTTAATGTCAACTTTAGGATACATGGTTAAACTAACCGTTCGTTTTCCTATACTCTCTCCTTTCGATTTCTGAGATCCACCCTCTTAAACTCTTGTTAACATTTAATCAAATACTTGGTGTAAGACATAGGTTTCGAGGAGAGGCAAGGAATTACCTGACGGCCTGATGACTGGTTTCCTCAACGTGCGACTGCTATTCGTGATGAAGAAGAAAAAAGAATGTAGCTGATAGAGAGGGGGTCGACTGCTTCTGTTGTTATATATATATATATATATTTGGAAAAAGGTAAATTTTATTCCAAAGGAAAAGTCATAATCATACAACATACAATCTGAGTGGGACTCCCACTCATCAATTCTCCATAGCATTTACATCAAACTCGATGTTATGGAGAATGCCAACCGGAGGGGTGACCAGCCCCTCGAAGATCCGACGGTTTCGCTCCCGCCATACATGCCAAACTGAAGCAGCCAGACGAACTATGGCTGTTCGGAACCAATCCTGCCCTCGACCCCTGCTATCCCGGATCACCGTGATGATGTTCCCAATACCTTTCCCGGAGGCGCATACTCCCAACACACGCCCCTGCTCCGACCAGATCTGCCATGCCATATCACATTCGAAGAATATATGCTTTATAGATTCAGGCTCCAAACAACAGAGCACACACTTGGGATCCGGAACCGGCACACCAAACGCACTCAGGCGATCTCTAGTCAAGAGGCGGCCCAGTAGAAGCTTGTAGACACACAACTGCATCTTCCTGGCCAGGCCCTTGCACCAAACGAACTCATAATCGGGGCTCAGAGGGAGGGTACGCCGGATAAGGTTATAGTAGTTACGGAATTGGAACTCCCCAGTTTTCGAAGATGTAACAGTAGGCTCCCAAATCCACCGATCCGCAGGCAAAGCCGGATCAATAGCTGTAGACATAATGATCTCACCTAGCTCCTCAGTGAACCGATAAGAATTCGGCCTCCACTCCCCATTCCGAATGATGCGGCTACACGTCAGACCACGCCTGTCCTCCTGATGAGTCGGGACTCCCCTGATGTCCAACAGCGAACGTCGATCAAGCCAAGGATCCCGCCAGAGGTCCGTACCCGATCCATCCTTCAGGACCCTCCGGATAGCAGACTTGAGCACCCCCCTGTGTCGCAGGATAGTCTTGAACGTGACTGAATGGTTGTTGTCAGTAGAACACGTCCAAAGGTTGCCCTGCTTCACGTATCTGCTGTGCATCCAGTCCGCCCAAAGAGACCTCCCGCTGATGAATCTCCATGCCAGCTTAAGCGCAGAAGCCTTCCTAATCTCCAGCAACGGCCTGAGCCCCACTCCTCCCTCCTTCCTGGGACGACAGAGCTGCTCCCAGGAGATCGCATGCAGACCCCCCAAATGAAATCGGCACAGAGTCGCTCCACTCGCCGAATAGTGGCCACAGGGAGGAGGATGGACTGCAGCCAGAAATGGACCACAGCCGAGATCACCGATCTAACCAGCATATATATATATATATATATATATATATATATATATATATATGGTATTTGATTTACGGAAGGGATAAGAGAATTAGATTTAAAATCAGGTTAGGATGGGAAGGAAATATGGTTGGAGGTCAATTGGATAAACTGAATTCTTGTTTTGAAAATGTTTTCAATATCTAGAACAGGGTTTATCAACTGGTCGGTAAATGGTAGTTTGAAATGTCTAAATTGCAATCAAGTCCCTCAATAATTGGGTTTTACAAGACCCAACCTTTTTTAAATGTCTTCCACAAGGGTCCTCTCTTAGTACTTGACCCATGTAAAATACACTTAGATGCACACACACACACACACACATATATATATATATATATATATATATATAATATGGTGACAGTCAATAGTAGTCATAAAAAAAATGGGGTCCAAGACTCACAGCTTCGCTGACGTCGCCTACGCGATCACCTGCAATCGCATAAGCAACTGATTAGAACACTGTGTAATTCAAGGAATTTCGATATGAATGCAAAGCTCGAAAACACAAGTCACGAAAATCCATCGGAAACATTCACGAAGAACGCATTCACGAAAACCAAAGCCAAAGCCAAATCAAGTGCAGCATGAAAACCAGAGCAACGGGAGGTCTCTCCCGACTCAGCCGCAGAGCCAATCCTTGAGGCGCAACCCGCTGAATATGGGACTTGGTTCCTAAGAAGCCATTCCATAACGTGGAATGGATCCTAAATCAACCGTTCCCGTTCGATCGACTCGGCCGATTCCGACCTATCGGTCCCGACCGAATCGATAGCGACAGTGTTCCTTTCTCGCGCACCCCATGGACGAAAACGGGACACGATGTAGGGACGGGGCACTACAGCAAACTTACCAAGATAGACAGGAACATCATGATCCTGAATCCTGATGCAAATTTTTTGAGACACAGGGTTCTGAATTAAGCAATACTTGTTGCAGGCTTCCCTCTCAGGGATCAAATGTAAAGGATTATACAATTTTTAACTTGATAAATACTATAACATCCTTATAAATATGGCTGATATTAATTAAATTGGACCACTTTTAAAAGACCGTCTCCTCTAGATTTTTGTTGTTTGAGTTTTCGTCATTTGGGATGGAACTAATGATCAGTTAGTTTCTTTTTATGAAGTTTCTAAACAAAATTACAACAACTGAACAATACCTCCCATGGAAACTGTGAGGATCATCCACTAGTTTGCTAGTTAGTTTGCTAGTTCGGTTTTTTCTTTCGATGTAAGCCTCTCAAATCAGGTCCATTTCAACATAAGCCCCTTGGATCTTGTTATTGGAAGAAGACCCCTCGAATCATTAAGATTATCATTCATAAGCCCCAACTATTATGGACACTTACAGTTGGGTGCTGTTTGGTAAACATGAAGTGGATTTGGATTTGGATTTGGACTTTCATGAAGGAAAGAAGGATTGGAATCCATGCACTTCCTTGTCCCCTAGTAGGAGACAAATGTGTTTGGTTGGGATAGAAAGTAAGAAGTGGGAAGTGAAAAAATTAGACAAATGTGTTTGGTTGAGATAGTAAAGTAAAAAATTGAGAAGTGGAAAAATATAATTAATTCACATAATAATTTAATAAATTAAATAATTAGTTTGATAAATTAAGATAACTATTATTAACTAATTAAGAATTACAAATTTATCAACTAAAATTAAGATAACTATTAGCTAACTAAATAATGATCCCTATATTAATATAATTTTACACTACTCTCTTTAGCTCTCTCTCTCTCTCCACATGGTTCTGGAATCTGGACCATTTCTTCCCAACCAAAAAAAAAAAAAAAAAATCCATGGCTTCCTCATCCGTCCAAACCCTTCGGCCACCGCCACCCTCCGGAGCTCCGGATCCCGACACCACCGCGGCTTCTCTTCTTCTCCGGTCATCATCCTCCTCCGAGCAGATCTCATCCTACGAGGAAGCGCCGACGACGTGACGGACGAGCCGATCTCACAGCGGCTTCTCTTCTTCTCCGGTCATCATCCTCCTTCGAGCTCCGGCCAGGTATAATTTCTTCTCCACTAATATTAATTAGTTACATAAATAATTTTTTCATAGGAAAAAAAAAGAAAATATCCTTTTCCTCCCACATCCGGATGGGGAGGGAGGATGTTGAGAACCGGATTTGAGGGGGAGACAAGGGGGGGACAGGAACTGCACTTCTCTGCATCTCCCCAAACCCATCTGCAGTTCCTCCCTTACCAAACAACGGAAATGTTGGATTTTGGGCAACTTTCAGTAGGAAGTGAAATTCCATGTCGAAATACCAGTTACCAAACAGGCCCTTACAAACATTTGTGAAAGTTACAAGGATGTCACATCTTTTATCATTTTACCACCCTTTTCTTCATCCTCAAACCCATCAAATCCTAATCCATGGTTCTCTATTCCTCAATTCAACCATTATCATCCTCATCCACAACCCATGGATACTTTTTTCTGCTCCCTAGGCCACCCACCTCTCTCGAGTCCTCCATCCTCAAATCCAACAAATCTAATTCAACAAATTCAAATTTTACCTCCTACACAATCAACTCTCCTCAAGCTTATCTGGTTATCTTCTCCCCCCTCTCCCACACCTTCTTTGGCCATTTTTTCTCGTCCTCTTTTTTATTCCAAATCCAACCAAAACCATCACACCAATCTCCTAAGGACAAAGATATGATTTACCTAGTATGGTTAATATCACCTCTAGAGTTAGGTTACTTTAATCCGACAAGTTAACGGAGAGACTCATGTTGGGATAAGCAAAGATTTGAGTAGCTTTTTTTTCCAATTAACAAGTTTTGGACGACGTTTGTTGAAATAAACAAGATGTGAGATGCTTATATCTAAAAAACCCTTTCCTAGTTTCTATAATACTTTTTTTTTTTGTTGCCAAAGTGATAAAAGCGTTCAAACACATTTCATACAATACAACCATGACCTGAGACCATAGTTTGCCGTATCGGTCGATGCCGATCCGATACAACTGATACTGATACGGTGACGTGTCCTGATTTAATGTCGATCCTGACAAATATCGACATTGGGGATCTTTTTTCCGGTCAATTCGACAAAAAAAATAAAAATTGAACGAAAAAAAACTAATCTATTCTACTATATAAAGCCAAAAGTTAGACTTCACCGTGGAATTTTTCTTCCAAAAATACTCTTGCATATCTATACTGACAACTTAGTAATTGCGAAAATTGTCTTTTGGTCTTCCTAAGTCAATTAACATAATGTTAAAATACGTGTAAGGCACGTGCATATATGCTAGTCAGCAATAATGCAAAAGCAATAGTAAGATTATAGAAGCATGTAAACGAAGAAAACTGATCTATCGCAGATAAACCGACCAACAAGGGTGACTATTATTTCATTCAATTTCAAAATTACTATTAAACAACACCAAAAAAATACTTAAAATTATACCTAAATGTCTAAAAAAATTCTATAAATTTATTAATAATGATTTGTTTTCCGATACCAAAAAATCTCCGATACTCATAGGAATGGTCTGATACCGATACCGACAGTGCGGACCTTGCCTAAGACTACATCTCAACCAGGCAAGTTGAATCTTGACTTTTGGCAGAAGCAAACCTACGATACCTGAAAACCTATCAAGGTAGCACATAAAATACGCATTCTTAGTTGTTATATTTTGATCACTTTTGTTTCATGATGGAAGTTTTGTAAATTGGAAAGGAAGTTTTGTTACAAGTGATGCATATTGGAAATTAATTATTCGAAATTCTAATACAGGACATTATGTGATGTTTAGACAAAATTACCTCTCATTAATTGTATAAACTTTGTTTAGATAAAAGAGTATGAATCTCATATAGTGCTCCATGGTACAAATGGTAGGGACTGCTGATAGTGAAGGAAGATAGATCGGTTAGCCTATTGACCGATGAAGCTGAGGGTCTAAAGTTCGCTTTCACTGACGGAGTCGATGTTGCATCAGATGGGATGATATACTTCACCGACGCTTCCTACAAATTTGACTTACACACCTACCTGTTGGATATTCTTGGGGGCCATCCCTACGGGAGGCTGATGAGCTTCGATGCATCCACAAATCGGACACTGGTACTCGCTCGAGATCTTTACTTCCCAAATGGCGTATCTCTCTCGCCTGACCAGAAATCTCTGATCTTTTGCGAGACCGTGCTGTAAGTCACTACTGTTCAAACGTTTCTCTTTGTTTCTGCTGGTTTACTGGTATAACTCTCAACCCTCATTACACTTCTAGAGTTCTAACGTAGTGGCAGAGACATTAACATGGTATTATAGCGACCACCCAGCTTCGAATCCTTTGGCGGACACATCTTCAGCGGATTATAGCCAAATTTGTTATAGTTCAATGCTTTTTAACCGACTATCCATCATACATAGTTCATAAGTAGATATTTGTTAATTTTTGCTGTGATTGTGCAGAAGGAAGTGCAAGAGGTATCACATTCAGGGTGATAAAAAGGGCAAACTGGAAACCTTCATCGACAATTTACCCGGGTTTCCTGACAACATACGGTATGATGGGGAGGGTCATTATTGGATAGCGCTGTCAGTGGTAACATTTTTCTTACTCTATACCCTTTCTTAACATAATTCAGATTTTCCACGTTTTCCATAGTATCCATGGTTGAGTACATGACAGGGAAATTCTTGTTAGTTACTTATTTATCTAAAAAAGATAAGGAAAAAAAAATAGTAATGTTATTCGTACCTCCAAATTGTTCCCTCCAAATCATCCCTTCTTATGTGGCAGCTGACATGCATGTTAAATAATATTATGTATCATCTAACATGGCAACTGACATGACAAATTTTAACCAAAAAATTAATTACCAATTTTTTTTCATGTTAATATTACTGTTACTGTTAGGTGTTAATGTTAATATTAATATTAATATTAAAATATTAATATTAATGTTAATATTAATATTATTTTTAATGCTAATATTAATTTTAATGTTAATATTATTGTTGATGTTAAATTAATTTTAAGGTTAATTTCAATTTTAATTTTAATTTTAATTTTAAAATCTGTCACGTCAGCTGCCACATAAGAAGAGATGGCTTGGAGGGATAATTTGGAGGGACAAATAGCATTATTCAAAAAAAAAAAAAATTGTATCCGACTGAAACTTGGCTATTTAGTGACTCATGTATTATATTTAAGGAATTTTGTTAAACTAGCGGACTTATAAAATTTTATTTACCAAAATAACGGAGTTAGAAATTTATTTAACAGAATAGCGTACTTCATGTCACCATAAACTATCAAAAAGGTCTAAATTAACCTTGTACATAACAAACCCTACCAAAATTAAAGCTAAACATGTTAAGTTGCACTGGCTCTCTGTTTCTTAAACCAAGGATAGTTTTGTTCAAGTCCCAGTATAGAATTTGGGTTTCATGATAGTTTTTTTTTTTTTTTTTTTTTTTTTTTTTGGGACAAATACAGACAATGGGATGGAGTGTAACTGTGATACCTAACCAAATCTACATTCGAAACCTTCACAAAATTAGGATAGAGTGAGGTGAATTTTGTTTACCATGGAAGTTGGAACTCAAGCTAGTGTGTGAAATATATAAAGATGAACTTTGTAGTCGTGTTAATATTGATCTCATAATACCCATTCAAAAAAAAATACTGATGTCATAATTTATAAAATATTTTGTCAACCTATCTAAGTTTCCACAACCACCTAACCCAAATTCCTTAATAAAAACATTCTAAAGACATTAACTGAGAGAAATATTAATTACACTAGGTTGGAATATAAAATAACAATTCGACTACATAAACTTGATTAATAACTCAAATAAGAACTTGTAATGTAGATGTGACACGTGGAGTCTACTAACATTAAAAGTGGACTAATTTTTCTCTTACATTCAGCCGGTTGAGAAAATAAATGGATCAGATGAGTTTCATCCAACAGCTTTTCATGGCTGAATTATATAAATTAGGAACTTAAGAGTTCTTGTTGATTTTTTTTTTTTTTAATAAAATAACCTGTTTGTTATGCAAGGCCTATTTAGACTTTTCTGATTAGTCTATGGTGACATGGTGCTATTTTGTTAAATAAAATTCCAAGTCTGCTATTTTTTAAAAATCCTAAATAAAGTATTTTGAAAATTTTCCCATTGTATCTAGCATCCTGCAGCTACATCAAGCCAAAATGAGATTTGAAAGCAAAATACTTGTTCCAAGGAAATCAACTGAACAATCTATATCAAGCCAATTTAGTCCTTGAAAAAAATTTATCCACAGTAGAATTGTTTCAGTTTTGAGTTTCGATCCAAAACCGAAAAACGAATACGACTTACACAATTATGTAAATAGTCACAATTTTATGCACATTTTATGATTAAAAATGTATATTTTGACAACAACAATTATATATATGTGTTTTAAAATTCAATTTTAATAATTTAACAATTAGTCCAATTTTGGACCCAACTTAGTGTTGGAGTTTGGTCTTTTTCTAAGTGAATTTTAGTCCCACATCGGCTAGACCAAAGGAGTTGTATCTCTATATAATAGCTTTCCTATTTTAGAGATGCACATGGGTGTGCCATGTGGGGTTATTTTTCTAATGAGAAAAGGGCTAAATCAACAATAAAAGCATTCATGCTTTTTGCTCTTGGGAAATTCATTTCCATGGGAGCTACGATTCGGACTCGGACTCGGACTCGGGCTCATGGGCTCATGGGCTAATGGGCTCAGACGTGTTCTTTAACACAGTTCTGATCGGAATTTGCTTGCGAATTCCAGCAGCCTTCGAGAGAGAGGAAAGGTGTCGCACCAGCGTTGCTTTTGCACGGGAGTTCGTGTCCATCTGAGGAGTCAGAAGAGCAGGAGTGTTCCAAGTTCTCCGACGAACTTGCTGGTTCCTGGAAGCTGTTCGTGTAGGGCGAATAAAGCTTTGAGCAACGGTGATCATTCACCCCAGCAGGCCATCTTCCATCTTTAGCCTGTTATTTTCTTCGCTGCTGTGATTACGAAATCTTTTTAAATTCTCGTAATATCATAACGATATCTTTTTAGATCTTCGTTATACTTGCGCAACCTTCCTAGAAGTGTTGCGTTGGAACATTGTTTTTACAATTGTTTCATATTCTCAGTTTTCCATCGAAAAATTGTGCCCCGACACTAACAATCTCAAAGCTTTATTGCTACGATGGAAAACATTAATGCTTCTCTCCTCAATACTGACTTTTGTAAGTTAGAAAAGTTTGATGGAGCATTATCAAGTCTGGAAGAGGAAGGTTTATCTCACTCTTCAACTCAGAGACGTTGATCACGTGCTGCTTGAAGAGGAACCTACTGTTCCAGATACTGGGTATGCTGCCGCAATCACTGCAGCTACTAAACTTCAGGCCAAGTGGAGAAGGGAGAATAGCATTTGCAGGTTGCTTATCCTGAATGCTATGGAGGATTCCCTAGCAGAATCCTACAGTAAGAAACCAATTGCCAGAGACATATGGGAGTCTCTGGAAAAACTGTACGAAGAAGACAAAAACAGGAGCAATATATTTGTGGTTGAAAAATATCACAAATGGCTCTTTGAGGACGAGAAGTCCATGTTGCCGTAGGTAAAAGAATTTCTGAAGCTGCGACAGAAGTTGGAAGACGAGGCGATGTCCCTCCCTGACAAGTTCGTTGTTGGAGGGATTGTCTCAAAACTCCCCGCTGGGTGGAGTAAGTTCTATGCAAACATGCATAGGAAGAAGCTTGAGAACAGCCTGGAAGATCTCTTGCAGGAAATCTATGTTGAGGACCAGATGCGGAATCAACTGAAGGTGGACACACTGTCCAAGCAATTGGCTAACGCCAATCTGGTTCATACCAAGGAACCAAGGGGAAAGCAGGCAGCTTCCCACAGCAAGAAGAAGGACCCTAACAATCTGAACGTGAAGGGGACTTCCTTCAAGCGAAAGAAGACAAAGTCTCAGATGCCTTGTTTCAAGTGTGGCAAGAAGGGCCACTTCAAAAGTGAATGCAAAGCAAAGACCAAGCAATCAGAGCAAGGAGAGCCTAGTAAGGTATCTATGATCACTGATGTTGTTGCTATGATTGCACAGGTTGATGCGATAAGGACTGACTCTAACTGGTGGGTAGACACTGGAGCCTCCTGCCATGTCTGCTCCAGTAAGAAGTTGTTCACCACCTACACCCCTACTTCTGAAGTGGTTATGATGGCGAACCAGGCACAAGCTGAAGTGCTCGGGATCGGGACGGTGGTATTGAAGCTGACTTTAGGGAAGTTTCTGACGCTTCAAGGCGTGAAGCATGTACCTGCTATCGCCAAGAACCTGATCTCAGGAGGCCTACTCTGCAGTGCAGGCCTCAGGATGGACATCAATGCTGGCCAGATGGTGATGTCTATCAAGGGAACATATTTCGGAAAAGCTTTTTATACCGAAGGAATGTTCAAAATTCAGCTTGTAAATCAGTCCAATGTAATTAATGTGATTAATGAAATCACTCATTCTACTTATACTCTTGAGTTGTGGCATAATAGGCTAGGACATGTTCATTGTAAATGAATAAACAGAATGTATAGTCTAGGACTTATCTCCAAGTGTGGGGGTAAGGTAGAGAAATGTGAAGTTTGTGCTCAAACAAAGATCACAAGGAAATCCTTTCCTCGGGTTAATCGAAGTACAGATCTTCTGGAGTTGGTACACTCCGATATCTGTGACTTCAAACAATTCTCTACAAAGGCCGGGATGAAGTATTTCATAACCTTTATCGATGACTTCTCAAAGTATGCGTTCGTCTACTTGCTGAAGGCTAAAGACGAAGCATTCGAGAAGTTCAAGGAGTTCAGAGCCGAAGCTGAGCGGCAGATTGGACAACAATTCAAAAGAATAAGAAGTGATCGAGGTGGGGAGTACAGGTTTCATGAATTCGCATCGTTCTGCAAAGAACATGGAATTGTTAATGAGACTACGGCTCCGTACTCTCCTGAATCAAATGGAGTAGCAGAGAGGAAGAACAGAACGTTAACGGAAATGATTAACTCAATGCTGTTGACTGCGGGTCTTCCTAAGTGCTACTGGGGAGAAGCTGCATTGACGGCCACTTTTATTCTAAATAGAGTGCCTCATGCAACTTCTGACGTTACTCCTCATGAACTCTGGTTCAAGGTCAGACCTAACTTGAATGTCATTCGAGTGTGGGGGTGTCTGGCGTATGTCAAGCTTCCAGATCTGAAGATTCAGAAGCTTGGGACAAGGACTACTAAGACGATCTTCTTGGGGTATGCCGAGAAGAGTGATGCTCGGAGATTTCTTGATATTGAGTCAAATCATATCATTGAATCTCGCGACGCAGAATATTTTGAAGACAAATTTGCAAGGCACAAGAATATTGTTCTAGCGAATGTTCCGGAGAATAATGAGGGTGCACAGGTCTTCAATGAAGATATGGTCCAAGAAGATGTTGAAACAACGGTTGAACCAGAACAAGCTGAGCCGTCAGCTAAGCGTGTGAGGAGGCCGAAGGACTTCGGAAGTGACTTTGTCACATATCATGTGGAAGCTGATCCGCTTACCTATGATGAGGCGATGAAGACCAGAGACGCGGTTTTCTGGAAAGAGGCGATTGACAATGAAATTGATTCCATCACCTCAAGTAACACTTGGGTGTTGGTTGATCTTCCTGAAGGAGCGAAACTCATCGGATGCAAATGGATCTTCAAGAAGAAGATGAAAGCAGACGAAACTATTGACAAGTTCAAGGCTAGGTTGGTAGCCAAGGGATTTTCTCAGAAGCAGAGGATTGACTATTTTGACACGTATGCTCCAGTAGCCCGGATGACCACCATCAGAATGTTGATTGCTCTCGCAGCAATACATAAGATGGTGATACATCAGATGGATGTGAATACGGCTTTCCTAAATGGCGAGCTGACCGAAGAGATTTACATGCAACAGTCAGAGGGATTTGTCATCAGGGGTCTTGAAGACAAAGTCTGCAAGTTGGTAAAATCTTTGTACGGTCTTAAACAGGCTCCCAAGATGTGGCATGAGAAATTTGACAAAGTTATAAGGTCAAATGGCTACATGGTCAGCGATACGGACAAGTGTGTTTACACGAAGTTCGCTGATGGAAGAGGTGTGATCGTTTGTCTGTACGTGGACGACATGCTTATCCTAGGTACGGATATTAGCTGTGTCACGGAGACAAAGAAATTCATCTCAAGCAAGTTCAGTATGAAGGACTTGGGGGAAGCTGATGTGATCTTAGGGATCAAGATCATCCGGACAGACACTGGACTAGCGATGTCACAGTCTCATTATATTGAGAAAATGATCACTCGTTATGGGTATCGAGATCTTCTAGGAATCTATACGCCGTACAGGTGTGATCTGAAGCTGAAGCCTAATTCAGGGGAAAGCGTCAGGCAGCTGGAGTATGCAAGCGTAATCGGAAGTTTGATGTATGCTACTACTGCCACAAGGCCTGACATAGCTTTCGCCGTGGGAATGCTGAGTCGTTTCACGAGCAACCCAGGTGCTGAATACTGGAAAGCTGTGAAACGGGTTATGAGATATCTCAAGAAGACTCAGACATATGCACTGTACTACAGCGGAGATCCGCAGGTAGTGGAAGGCTTCAGTGATGCCAGTTGGTGCTCAGAGGTGGAGAGCGAGAGGTCCACAGGTGGATTCATTTTCACAATGGGTGGAGCTGCTATATCGTGGAAGTCGAAGAAGCAGACTATGCTCTCGCGGTCATCCATGGAATCTGAGTTCTTTGCACTTGATACCACAGCCGAGGAAGCAGAATGGCTTCGGGAGCTCATGTATGATCTTCCAGTGGTTGGGGCGCAAATACCGGCGATACCGATATACTGCGACAACCAGGCGACTGCGGCGGTGGCATCAAATGACCTCTTCAACGGGAAGAAGAGGACTGTGCGGTTGAAGCACAGGGCAGTACACGATCTTATCAAGAGAGGTGTTATTGCAGTAATTGATGTTCGGAGTCGGAAGAACCTGGCGGATCCGTTCACCATGGGCCTCAAGCGCCAGCTGGTCAATGACACAGCTTGTTAAATCGGCTAGAAGGCATTCTGATATTGTATTATTATATTCCTACCATAAAGTTTTATGCTATTAGTTCAAAGATTTATCTACTAGGCATCTAGCTTTTGGTTCAAGGGAGGACCACTAATCGTAAGAATATCAGAAACGGTGGGTACATGTTCTATTGGGCATGGAGAGGTTACGGACCTATAACCACTGTTGTCTACTGTTGTTTTCTGCGGAAAACGATTCCTGTGGGAAGGTTGGCTTAATTACCTTAATGAGTTCTCAGGCAGAGTGAATGCCTGGTGTGCTTTACAGGAAGCACGGTAGAGCAGCACTACAAGGAGTGAAACTCCATGCTATAGTGGGGTGACTCCACAATGAGGTTCCTATATGTGGGGTGCTGCCCAGGAATATGATAAAGCCTCGACTTTGCAAGCCAAGTCACAGCGACGTAGCACCGCAAATAGGCAGTTAGCCTAATGCTGTATGTTAAAATAAAGAGGGGTGTAGTCCGCACTACAAAGAGGAAGAGTTCCTCATGTTACTGTGGCACGACACCACGATGAGGTACCCGGTTAGGGATAAAGTCTCGGCCTTGCAAGCCATGTCGTTGTAGCGTAACACCGCAAGGGAGCCTAAGACTTCATGCTGGGTAGTTTGGCACTACAAAGAGGCAGTTGCCTCATGCTACAGTAGTATGACACTACAAAGGTTCCCAGATATGGGGTGATTCCCAGGGAGGGATAATACCTTGGCTTCAGGCCATGTCATAGCGGCGTAGCACCGCAAGGAAAGCGCAAAGCGCTTCATGCCATGTCTCTTTATAATGAACTCACCTATAGTGTATGGACATAGAGATATCATGCCGTCTCTTGAGGGTAAACTTGTAGACGCCCAAAATTATACACTGAAACCAGGCTGGCACAAGGCCTTTAATGTGTAGCCAGAAGCACACGTAACTACATTATGCGAGTGGAAAGAATTTCAGCTATGATGCAGAATTCAAGGCTTAGTCCATTCTTGTATTATAGTCTGTTGTTTGACCCACACGGGAAGATTCAAGTCGTAAGCGACATCTCTCCTAATGCATGATGGACAGTTACTGTGGGGAACACTTATACCCATATATATAGAGATATGTGGGGGATTGTTGGAGTTTGGTCTTTTTCTAAGTGAATTTTAGTCCCACATCGGCTAGACCAAAGGAGTTGTATCTCTATATAATAGCTTTCCTATTTTAGAGATGCACATGTGGTGTGGAGGTGCACATGGGTGTGCCATGTGGGGTTATTTTTCTAATGGGAAAAGGGCTAAATCAACAATAAAAGCATTCATGCTTTTTGCTCTTGGGAAATTCATTTCTATGGGAGCTAAGCCCCGTAGGGGCTTAGCGACTCGGACTCGGACTCGGGCTCATGGGCTCATGAGGCGTAATGTGGCGTTTTGTTGGCGCACTTTGTACTTAGCACGTCAGCATCGTCGCTAGGCGCATAGTGCGCTTTAGTTGTGCTCGTTGCGCGAGCCACTTGCGCTGCCACGTTGCGCAAGCCCAGTTGCGCAAGCCCAGTTGTGCTGCCAAGGTTGCGCTCAGGTTGCGCTGGGTTGCGCAGGGTTGTGCTGGGTTGCGCGGGTGCGCTGGTTGCGCAGTGTGCGCAGTGCGTACAGTGCGCGCAGTGTGCGCAGTTCAGTGCGCGCTCTGTCGCGCAGAGTGCAAAGAGCGCGGGTGTGCGCAGTTGGCACAACTTGCAGCAGAACGTGCGTTTGCATGTTCTGGACGGTTGCTACATGTTCGGAGTGGTTATTACCACGTCCCTAACTTTGTGGCAACCGAACAGTTGCTGCAGGGACTATATAAGGCATCCTCTCTCTCTGAAGGCTGAATGACAGAATAGAAAGAGAAGCCACCACAGAAAGTTTACGAAGTGTTCTTTAGCACAAGTAAACAGAGAATTCAGACGTGTTCTTTAACACAGTTCTGATTGAAATTTGCTTGCGAATTCCAGCAGCCTTCGAGAGAGAGGAAAGGTGCCGCACCAGCGTTGCTTTTGCACGAGAGTTCGTGTCCATCCGAGAAGTCAGAAGAGCAGGAGTGTTCCAAGTTCTCCGACGAACTTGCTGGTTCCTAGAAGCTGTTCGTGTAGGGCGAATAAAGCTTTGAGCAACGGTGATCATTCACCCCAGCAGGCCATCTTCCATCTTTCGCCTGTTATCTTCTTCGCTGCTGTGATTACGAAATCTTTTTAGATTCTCGTAATATCATAACGATATCTTTTTAGATCTTCGTTATACTTGCGCAACCTTCCTAGTAGTGTTGCGTTGGAACATTGTTTTTACAATTGTTTCATATTCTCAGTTTTCCATCGAAAAATTGTGCCCCGGCACTAACACTTAGAAATAAAACGATCGTATGTATAAAAATTATACTTTTTTAATATAATTTAACCACAATTTTAGCTTACGGTCGGCTCGTTAAGCAATAAAAATAGTCCAACCGAACAAACTGACTCATTACGCAAAAACAAAACATCAAATTTGAACATTTATGTCTGTAGACTTTTTTTAAGAGTATGTTGTCCTGCTGGTGTTGTTCTGCAGGGAAGGACTATGGTTTGGGACATGTTGATCAAGTATCCCTTCCTGAGGAAAGTGATGGTAGCCGTAGGGAAGTATGTGAGGATTCCACAGACCGAGAGGGACTCTGGCGTCCTGAGCGTGACCCCAGATGGAAAGCCGGTCGCCCTCTACTCAGATCCAGATTTAAATCTCGTGACCGGTGGGCTCAAAATTGGGAAGCACCTCTACTACGGCTCACTAGTCAAACCCTACATTAGCAGAATTGATCTCGCAAAAATTGTTGCAGATGGTGAGTGAGAAAAAAAAGTATTAGGTAATTGTTCAATGATCATTATGTAACATTTCTTTAGCAGGATCTTACACTTTCTTTGCTCTCTTTGCAAGAACATTAGGTATGTGTATCCTTGTTAACGGTACTTTTATTGGTTTTGGAGTGTTTTTGAACCGACTGTTTATGAAGTGTTTTAAAAACTGTTTTTTGTTTTTTGTTTTTTGAGGCACTGGTTTTGGTCGGCTCAAAAATCTCCCAAAATTGATGTAATATAATTGTGGTTGTCTTTATAAACATCCTAAATCTATAAACATTCTAAGTCGGTAGGTTTTAACAAAATTTATTATTTTATTACATGTCACCAAAAATATATAATTATAATTACTAATGTTTTATCCTATCTTTTTTTTTCTGCTTCTTCCAAACTACAGCTACTTTTCTATTAAGTTCTTAGATTCTTTCTGGTACGTTCTTAAAATATTTTGTCTCCTACTGCACCCAGACGTTTCTATTATTAATATGTTTGAAAATCTTCCAAAATCGATGTAATATAATTGTGGTTGTCTTTATAAACATCCCAAATCTATAAACATTCTAAGTCGGTAGGTTTTAACAAAATTTATTATTTTATTACATGTCACCAAAAATATATAATTATAATTACTAATGTTTTATCCTGTCTTTTTTTTTCTTCTGCTTCTTCCAAACTACAGCTACTTTTCTATTAAGTTCTTAAATTATTTCTGGTACGTTCTTAAAATATTTTGTCTCCTATTGTACCCAGACGTTTATATTATTAATATGTTTGCATGCATTCGAACTTACTATTCCTTTTCAAATAAAAAGTTAGATTTCAAAGATTATTTATAAGGGCACAGCAAAAGTTGATCAGGGACTAGCCATTTTCTGGCAGTCCTAGTAACATTATGGAAAATGTCTGGCAGTCCATCTCGTGTTTGGCTGGACTGCCACATTTTCTGGCAGTCCATAAAGTATCTAGGACTGCCAGAAATTGTGGCAGCCTTAGACTGCCAGAAATTGGATAGTCCTGATCAACTTTGACTGTGCCCTTATAAATAATTTATTTCAAATGTAAACGAAGAAAGAACTAAAGTCAAAGTAATATTGTTTGTTGTTCTTTTACTCTTTACTTTTCGTCCAGTCTTATGGAGATTCATAAAGGAGAAGAAAAAAAAAATTTAAAAAGGTTTGACCGGAGTTACGGTAAGCTGCCTGACAGGTCAAAATCCGGTCAGAACAAACTGGAATTCCGGTCCAATTCCGATTCGACAATCATGCTTAATTTGGGGGAAATTTTACCGAATCTGTTTGAATCTTTTATACTTATTTTGTATTTATATTTGCTAGTTTGATTATGTTTTGTTTCTTAAATCTTAAATAGGTTACTTATAAAAGTAAAGATTTATAAATATTTGGTTTTGAGACAATTAGGCCCAAGTTAAATGCTAGTGTCTTGGAACGAATTATCATGTTGTTGCTAATTAGGGCTGAAATTTAAACTAACGAGCTCAAACAAAGAGGGTTAACTAGCGAGATCGGACGAACACAAATCGAGCTCGAGCCAATACCGAACCAAAGTCCTATTAAACCTGTTGTATAGACCATCACACTGTTGCTCTCAAGTCATAAAGACTTTTTTGTTGAATCAATAATAAAAATTGAGATGATCGAGACTCAAGTGCATCAAAGCATTGTTTGGACGTAATTATTAAGATTTGAGAGAGAATAGAGATGAGTGATATAGTACAATGCAACATACATATACTAGAAAAAAAATCTAATACGAGAAACTGAGCCGAGCTGAGTTCGTTCGCAAACAAGATCGAGTCGAACAACCTATCATCGAAGTCGATTCGAACACTCCTTCGAACATAAAAAATCGATCAAGTTTGGTACCAACCAGCAACTAACGCTAGCCGTTTGAATCGTGTTTTACAACCCTATTGCTAACGAGGGTCAGGCATGATCAAGAGGAGGATACAAAGAATATTACGAAATTGGGACCGATGTTTGTTACGAGTCTGTCCCATGGCAACAAGGGGCAGGTGGTGGGATCCTCTACATCTCGTACAATAGAGAACTATGCATCAATTTCAAATGTTTACAAGGTTTGATTTCTTCAGATAAAAAAAAAAAGAATATTTTAACAAATGTTCCCAATTAAAATATAAAAACTAGCATATACTTCTACTATTTTAAAAAATTAGCAAATATCCACATTCCTTTGTAAATCAGCCAAAAACTTGATTAAATAATGGAGGTATATATTAAAATTTTATTTATTCCATATTAAAGGAATGAAGACATTTGCTAATTTTTTTTTAAAAAAGTGGAGGTATATGCTAATTTCCCTATTTTTAATGGGTGCATTTGCTAAATTATCCCTATAAAAAAAAAAAATCAAACTTGTCCATGTAAGTTTTCTCACAAACAATCTCAAATTCATATGCTATCATATAATTCCAAAGGCTAAGAGCTGCAAGGGTTCCCTACTCTCCAGAGACTCCAAAACCTCACAAGAACATAGGTGTCACATGAGCCTAGTAAGAGAAGGAACAATTAGGAGACCAAAAAAACATTCTGTGTCATGTAAAAGCTCTCTTCAGGAAACTGCCCATTCAAGAATATCACAAACTTTATCTAGAAATAGAATATCACAACTTTTTAAGAATATATATTAGGCCACTACATTGAAATCTACATGTTGTCGACCCACAAAAATGTTCAATCATTAAGAGCATTCGACTGCAAACATAGGATCTTAATTCCCACCAATGCAACTAAATGAGAATTTAAAAAAAAAAATCCTTCTTCTCATAAACCTGTAGAGCTAGGGTTTAAAAATGCCTCTACATATTGTAGATACCTCATGGGTGCTTGACAACAGTAGACATACCAATTGGCCACAACAGAACACATCAAAGCTCTGAGCTACATCAAAATTAGGATCCCAACAATCTTGTTCTCTAAATGTTCTCCCCTGGTGGCAGCTCGCCTAGCTTTGGAGGGGTTCCGAGTACTCTTTCCATGTCGAATCTCACTTCAATGTTGCGAATGCTGTAACCAACCATCATTAGCCAGTATAGTAGTTTGGCTAGTTCAGGAGCACTCGTTCCCGATACTGTTGTCTGAGAAGCAGAAAGAACAGGAGTGGATATCCGTCAACTATAATACAGCAAACAAGTGCAATAACGATACAAATCAACATATTTCAGTTATCATATAGTAAAGGTTAAATTTCAACTTGATACTCTCAACTATTTCAGTTTTTCAACTTGGTACCCTAAATTTTGATATGAGTCAACTTGGTACCCTAAAAAAAACTGACGAAACTACCCCGCCCCCTCTCTCCAGAGGGGGCAGTGGCGACAAACGGCAGCAATGATGGCAGCAGTGGTGGAGAGACGGGGGTTGGGGGTAGGGGCGCGGCGCTGGAGTGGGGGGCAGGTGTGGGCTACGAGGGTGGGAGGGGTGGTGGGGGCAGCTGCGGGGGTGGTGCAGCCGAGGAAGGGGGTAGTTCCGTTAGTTTTTTTAGGATATCAAGTTTACGCATATTAGAGTTAAGGATACCTAGTTGAAAAACTGGAATAGTTGATGGGTATCAAGTTGAAATTAAGCCTAGTAAATGAAATGCTCAACTATATAGGCTTCTCCATCGGAACATAACATGGAAAGTAAAATGTAAACTAGCAAGCATCAAAAGGAAGCTAACAAGGTTTGCATCTTCGGACACGTGTGGGTGTACACATAAAACTGTCGAGCACAAAGGGTAGGAAATGATATTGTATCAAAAGGTAGCAAAATCATACCCATTATTTATTTGCATACAGGATCAATGTTTGAAAAACAGTAATGCCGTCAAATTATAGGCCCAATCTGATTGAATGTGAACCAGATCAATCCTAAACTGCACTGGTAGAAATATTAGAAACTTTAGGTAAATTTTACATGAATTTCATCCCTAAATTTCACTTTCTAAAATTGGCCAGAATTTCCCTAAACTTTTCACTTTCCATTTTTTTCCGAATTGGCAAAATCGGATGAAACTTTCTAAACTTTTATTGACGCCGATTAAAAAAGGTTAAAATTTCATTTGTATGCTTCAAAAGACTTCAAGATAATTATATGGTAAATTATGCAATTACCATGTTATAATTTTAAAGTGAGCAATATACAAGCATTCCTTAACCAGCATTCTTCATAAATAAATTTAAGATATGGCAATAAAACATGTACTTTCAAATTATTAAATTTAATAATACTTCGAAAAGAATTAGTGTGCTCAAATCAACATTCTGATACTCCAAACCGGAATAGTCGATACGGATACCCATACCAATATCATGTTTTTGAACCTTGGCGAAAATAATATAATGTCAAACTCTTTATCACCACGACGGTGAGGGATTGAAATGGGGCTGACTAAATTGAGAGGCAGAGAAAAGAGTATGAAAAAGTGAATGGCGTTGGGACATGATCGTGGGTTGGGTTTAGAATTCAAATGGTTTTGATGGTGTTGATGAATTTGGATGATGGGGATAAGGATAGGTCTGCTGCAATTGCAACAGACTGGTTTAGAATTCAAATGGTTTTGATGAATTTGGATGAATTCAAATGGTTTCGATACCGAGAAGCAGGCCTTGCGGTGGATAAGGATAGGTCTGCTGCAATTGCAACAGACTGGAACTTATGACAGAAGTTCTGCATTTGGCTACTAACTTCTTTAATACAGCCATTAAGAACTAAGAGAATGACTAAATAAGTATGGAATTGTTATAAAATCCACACAAGCTCTACCTAAATTGTTATAAAATCAGTGTTACATTTTATCAGGCATGGCATAGACACTCCAAAATACACTAGGACACGCCAAAATGGACGGCCTCTCCATGTCTCGGTATTCAATTCACGTCGTGTTGCATTCATGTCCATGCAAAATGGCGTATATGTTAAACAATTGATGAAGATATACGTCACTCTGCACCATATCAGCCATTCAAGAATCAAAACTAGAGTCTGGAACAATTAAATTCAGATGCCTGTCACCACAAAACTCGGCCACCATATTCAAGTAAAACATTTGATTTCGTTTTCAATGCAAGTGAAAAGCATCATGAAGAACTTCAAAATATGTGCACAGAGTCAGGATCTAACCTTCATTTGGGCAGGATCTGAAACTGCCAAGAGGCGTTTAATGAAACTGTTCATAGCAAAAACAACATCTTCACCTGCTGAGCTTGTTAGCTCCTGCATATAGTAGTCAATATCATATCCTTTTCAGGTACTCTGAGGATAAAAATTTGCAAAAGAAGCTTCAGGATGCTCGGATTAGGCAAACCCACTATCCATGTTATTATTTGATTTAGTAAATAAATGTAGAAGAAGGAAATATGTAAGAACAACAATGAAATGGATTCTTGATTGTCTTTCTTTGTTAACTTTAAGTATTGGGAAAATGATTAAGGAAAACAGTCTATATTGCAAGGCAGAAAGAACAGCACGGCTATTATGAACATGGATACAACCCTTTTGTGCCTATATATATTTGTTTGACACAGCAGGACTATGTCATATAAGCTTCGTGTTTGAAATGGGCATGGCATCAATTATTGCATTTCCGTGCTTGTATGAAACTGGAGATAACCATCCAACAGAGACCAAAACACGAACTTTTGAGAACAGTGTTAAAATCCAAAAAGAGAAAAACCATAAGCAGTTACTCAAAATAAATTCTGGTGTGTGAAGACTCTGAACCACCAAAGAACTTTACTAATTCTGGCCAAGAGAAGCCAACCTCTTGTTGGATATGACTATTACAGGACAGATTAGAGACTAAGCCACATGACAGATTAGAGACTAAGCCAACCTCTTACTGGATATGACTATAACAGGAAGATTAGAGGCTAGGCCAAACTCTCGTTGGATAGTTGACAAAGGCAAGCTGCGTTGTAACTTGCAGAATCAAACGTTACAACATGGATTTACATGGGATACTGAGGACTATGTCATATCAGTTCATCAATTATCGCATTTCATTGCTTGTATGAAACAGGAGATAGCCCATCCAACAGAGATCAAAGCACACTAACTTTTGAGAACAGTGTTAAAATCCAAAAAGAGAAAAAGCATAAACAGTTACTCAAAATAAATTCCGGTGTGTGAAGACTCTGAACCACCAAAGAACTTTACTAATTCTGGCCAAGAGAAGCCAACCTCTTGTTGGATATGACTATTACAGGACAGATTAGATAATACCTCTATTTGGATAGTTGAAAAACACAAGCTGAGTTGTAACTTGCAGAATCAAATACATTGTGCTAATGTGGGTTTACATGGGATTCTGAGGACTACACAATTTATGAGCAACCCCCCCCCCCCCCCCCCCCCCCCCAACCCCAACCCCAAACCCCAACCCCTCACACAAACAAATATACATAAAATAAAAGCAAGTGCACATAGTTGGTATGTAGACTAGTCTTGTCACCAGTATCACGTAATTAAGCACAAAAACATTGCATCTCACTTCAGATTGATCCATAGTGTTTAGTTGTAACTACTAAGGATCAACCCTATATTAAAATTTTAAATTAAAAAATAGTAAAAGCATTACAAATTATTAGCTCAGATATAATTCATTCAAAACACATTACATTTGTTCAGCATACAAAGCATTAGAAAGGTAAGCAAACACATAGGATACTAATATATGCTCCATTCCACTTCCCATTTCCACTTTCCATTTTGCCCCTAGACTAAGAGTCTTGGATTATAAGGTAAGATGGTAAGATTTGCTATAGAAAATTACATTCAGTCACTATGCAGAGCAAAATATTCCTATATTTCATATCGTGTTAAACCACACAAATGCGTGCTCAAAAAAGAAAGGTTTCAGAAGGAAGCAGGATCTAAGTCAAAAGATGTTCATTGTAGAAAAAATGACACTTCCAATAAGATATAAGGAGAAAACAACTTAAAAATCAGCCCTTAACCACAGTGATTTCATATAACCAGAGTGTATCTCCAGGTTTTAGGAAGAAAGGCATTACTATTTTCGTACAAGAAAGCCCAATGCTTCTAAGCAAAACCAATTTTGTTTAGACAAAAAGAAAGAGAAACAAGTAAACAAAATGATAACAGAATTTGTTAATACCTTAATATTCTGAGGTTCAAGGGATTTTAGGTATTCCATAAGTTCATTATGTCCATTTGCAGACCTCCTTGCCACTTGGCGATTCAGTTCCTCAATTTCTGCTTCAAGATATTCTATGTATTTCACCGCATCCATTTTCTCAGCGCCATAAGTTTTATTCCATCTAATTACTTCTCCCGTCACTTTCTTCTGTGTACCAGGAGCAAAATCTGGTACATCCTACAAAATAATGGGGAAAAAAGTTATAGAACTCAACCAGTAGCAGGAACAAATTACGAAGAAGAGAATCAATTTGCTGGATGCTTGGCTTCTGTGTTCTCATCCAAATCATTAGATATTTAAACTATGAAGCTATTTCATACAAAATTAGTTCAAGATCAAATAGCACACAGACAAATTTGCTTTGCCGATGATGATTTAGACAAACAGTGCCATTAGTTTGCTTATGTACCAAACCGTTAGCTGAAGTTGATAATGAAAGCTGAAGGTAGGAAGTAAAACATAGAAACAGGACATGAACGAGGTGTACAGCATCATATAAAATTGATAAGGTATAAATTCTCGATAAAAACCAGAACATAAACTTATAATATGATACAAAAGAAGAGGAAAACTTTCACAAGTCTTGGCATTATCATGCCAAAAACCAATTTGACAATAGCAAGGTTCATTCCATAATCATGTCACCAGTAAGGCACCTAGATGGTTCAATACATTAATGTTGTGCAGATCTAGAAGTTATTTTTACCATGAATATAGGATTACCTGAAAATAAAATAAGTAAAATCATCATCCTCTCTACTCTCTCCTTCTCCTCTCCCAGCAGGAGCAGCAGCAGCAGCAGCGAAGGCCACCCTCTCATCCAGCAGTAAAAGCAGACAGAGCAAAACCTGCTACTACCCCAGATCCTCGGTCCCCATCCCCTCTCTCCCCCCTCTCAAGCTTTCCCTCTCTTGGGGATGATCTAAGAGAAGACGCAAGAGATGAGTGAAAGATGGGATGGGGAAGCTTATCCAGCTGCCACAGCCTCTTGTTTTCACCACTCAGTGGGGGGTGGCACAGGGTGAGGAGGAGAGAGAGAGACCAACCCTTACCTCCCTCCGCCAATGACCATGATGAGGATGAAGAGGAAAAAGAGAAGGAATTTAGGTTTTCTTTCGTTTCCTTTTTTAGAAACACGGGGGAGGGGCTCAAATAATTTGCTCTATAATTATTCATATATAAAAAAATTTAACACATGAAATACATCTTGCTTTCAATGCATGTCTTTAATTATCGCCTTAATTCATGCAATGATATATTCACAATCCTGCACCTTCGCTGCAAGTCCAGTGCACCACACATTAATAGGCAATGTATCATGTACTCTTCTCAGATTCCCTCAGGTGGCATTCGGCCACCGGATAAGTGGCAAATAAGTGCCAGACTGGTGCTTATTATTGCCATACACAAATTTGTGGCAGTAGAAAATCTATGCCACTGTTGTGGTCAAACCATATTAATTGCAAATAAGTATTTTATCTTCAAGCTAGAATACAACAATTCGGGAGAGAAAATACATGTTTCTCGTCTTTACCGTAAAAACCACTCATGCACCACCATTTTAGCTACTACCGATGCACCAGTTTATCTTCCTACCTGTTACTCTAGCCATCTAGACAAAAGTTTGGATAAACCTGTGATATTACTTAAACATCAAAGAATAAAATGGAAAATGTTGTTGACATAACTATATTCTTGAATCTACGTTCTGACGAAATAGACCCTAAAAACCATCTGTTAGGGTATCCTTTCCTCCAACCACGGACATTCCTCGTTTCACCTGCCAATTTTTGGTGGCTACTTGCAATCGAATAGTGATGGGATGTAAATGATATTGTGGAGAGAAATTTTGAAAGAGCATTAGGTTAGCTTGGGATCACATATCAGGATGAAAATCCCTCATTGGACACAACTAGAGCCATTTCCAGTGAATCAGCTGATTATATATCCGGTCCTGAAACCTAGGAACAAATCCCAATAACAGGCCGTGATACTTCACTGAAAAGCCTGCATCAAAATTTTGGATGGATAAGGATATGGAATATGAATACCCATATACCTCCCAAATTGGTACATCTTACCTTATTATGTAGAAAGCAATACATTTTATCTCGAAGAGATCACAAAAGCTATTGTTTTAATCATTCACTTCGCATATTGCCATATTCGGAGAATCTAGGATGGGAACGGCATTCCTTTCACTCTTTGGCTTATGTAGACATTTTTATCATCTAACCTCTATGTCTAGGCTTTGATAGTCTCCGGAACTTGGAGTGCTCCTTGGTTAAACAAGTTTATATTGTATAGTGTATAGCCAAAAGATTGGTGCACCTATCTGCCGACTGCCCGTCTAGGTTTCATGGCATGGCTATCTCATGCTCATAGCTAAACAATTCACACTACCAATGCAACTAAGACTCTATTATGAACATCACCACCAATATGATGATTGTCACTGTGAATATAGATAGGTATATCGAGATCCCAGATATAATCTATGGGATTTACCCAAGCCAAGGTCATAACACACACACACACCATACTAACCCCCCAAACTCTTATGAACATCACCACCAATATGATTATTGTCACTGTGAATATAGATAGGTATATCGAGGTCCCAGATATAATCTATGGGATTTACGCAAGCCAAGGTCATAACACACACACACCATACTAACCCCCCAAACCACGCAAGGAGAAAAATAACCAGAAACTGCAATAACATCATTCACCAAATTGAAATATATTTTGGCCAATACTCAAATATCAGAATATGCTAATCTAAGTAGACATCCCTTGTGTATCAATATCAGTTTTTTGTGAACATCCATGAACACTGACCAGTCCATTTTATCTATACTAGGCCATCACGTATGAAATACAAAGCACCTTGTCGTCTTGAACATCTGGGAGCGCAACCTGCTCAAGACTTTGCTGAAGTTCCAATCTGTATTGTGCATTCCTAAACATGTAACCGGTCATCATAACACTGTACATAAGTTGTGCCAAATTTTCAGCAACCTGGAAAGAAAATAAGTGCATTAAAATCATATTTTACAGTCATGTTGTAATAAGCACAGGTGATCCACATTGATGGGTGTGGGGACTCAAGTCCCCCACTGAATTTCCTTTAAATAAACTCTATTGCAGGTTTTCTTGATAATTTTCCAAAATTATACAAATAAATACATGTGACCTTCTACTAGTTATAGCATTCGTGGAGTTTCGACTAGTTGGTAAACTACTAAAGAATATTTAGGAGGTCCTGAGTTTGAATCTTAGAACCCATTGTTTTTGTTTATTTTCTTTCTACTACTCAAGCACCCTCTGGAAATCTGTGCTATATTTTTTTTTTCTACTGCTCAAGCTCCCTTAACTATATTTTTTTTTTTCTACTGCTCAAGCTCCCTTAACTATAATTCATTCATCCCCTGATCCCCTGGTAATAAGGGAATGTTCTATAAACAATTTACAGAGTTCATGATGATGAATTGATGATGCAACAATTGGCATGTGCACGAAAATAAATGCTATAAAGCAGAAGCCAAATTATATCACCTACAACTAAAAGCACTTTAAGGATAATAGTAAAGTAATGATAACAATAGTGATAAGGATCTAAATTGTCAATTCAGTTTATGTAAGGGGGTAGATAACTACTGCTATCAGTGATTTTGTACTTAAAGGAATCAAACAGATTGTTGCAAAAGGATCAAATAAATCCTGAGGTGTAAAAACCACTAAGAGATAGAAATTACAAGTTTGTCAAGCAAAGCTTGGATAAAGGATAAGTGCTGTATTAGCTTTTGCATATATTCTACGAACTATTGCCTGTAATGTCTGGAGAGAAGGGCGTCCATGTGCACATCTACTCCACCCAATGCTACCTGGGTGGGTCATGGTTCACCTTGGTTTGTGGTAAAGGGGTAGACTTACCCAGTACACTATTTGTCATCGAAGTTCATTTAAGACCAGTTTCTTTGTTCGTTAATTGTGTGTATAACCACAAAAATTCATACAATATTGATTAAAAGAATTCATAACATGACATGATATGAATAGTCCAAATGTCCAAAGTTCAAAATAATTAACTAGTCCCAAAATTTTGAACACCTTTTAAGTTAGGTTTAGTACTTGTGGTGATCCAGATCGAGAGAGTACCCCATTTTGAGTCGAGGTATACGGGACACAACTCCAGGGGTAGGGCAAATATAGTAAAACTAACTCTACCAACACCCTGAACTCCTCTATGAGTGCCCTTTTCAAATCCCTCCTCCATCAACGCCGTAAGCACCTCCGCACCTCCAAGGGGCAAGCATTATCTATTGTTGGCCGGATATGGCTTCTCAGAAGGAAAGGAATGTAATTTTTTACTTAATATCCTCATTTTATTTTACTTTATAATTTTTTTATCCCAAACGAACTTGGATTCAAGTTGCTCAGAAGGATATGATTTTTGTTAGTTTTACAGAGGAGATGGCTCTTAACAGAGATAAAGCAAAGTAAATGATTCAATAAGCCGACCTTGGGATGAAGGCTTGTTGCATTCATAGCTCAATGCTGATAGGGTAAAAGGAAAATAAATAACATGTTTGTGGGCTTCCCAATTTTCCAACCAAACAACAGGGGTCTATGATATTTTACATTAATTACTTTCGGCATAAATGTCCTCCCTTCTTAAAAGAAAATAAGATCCACATACACGCTCGACAAATTTCTAACTTGGAGACTTGGACCCCAATGTAGGCTCTCATCATTGTACATAATAGGATGTAAAGGATAGTGGAGTGTCAGGGAAAAGCAATGCAAGAGTGATGGCCAGGAGATGTAAAGTTGAAACCAATAAAATGATAAGAATGTGGAAGCTTCTAAATGAGCACGGAAATAACACAAGACCTGAGGGCAACAAGTCGTCTAGCAGCATTTAGCCTGGGTTTAGGATTGCTTACTGGAGACTGCATCTGTTTTTTTCTTGGAAAGCAGTCCAAGGCTGTTTTGTAACAACAGCTCATCAAAAACTTTTCAGAAGTCAGTTCAATTTTGGGGCAGCTTTTGACAGCAGCCTCCGACCTGCCGTCAAAAGCTGCTTTTGCTGCCAGTTTTTGAAAAGCAGCAGCAACCCAAACCAAGCCTTAGTCCCATGAAGATGTCAAGGACATGCATAAAAAGCAATACTCCAACCATCTTTCTTCCTACTAACTTCAGTAAGGACCATCTTTCTTCCTACTAAAAGCTACCAATGGGAGAAGGGAAGTGTCCAAATGATCAATTTAAGCCTGTATTTAAACAAGCTACATGCTAATTTTCACTCTAATACCATCAAAAATCAAGTTTTGGCAACTTGCTAATGTAAACTATTTGTATTAGCACTTTGCTAACATAAACTACTTTTTAACAGTTTGCTACCATGATTTTTTTTTTTTACAGAAAACGGCAAAAGACCGTCTCGGCCATCATCTCTTTCCTCACTCCTCACCACATCTAAAACCCTAACCTTAGTTAAGAGCAAGTTTCTGAAAAATCATGGTAGAACATTGCTAATAAAAATAGTTCATGGTAGCAAGTTGCAAAACTTCTTAATTCAATCGTTGATGGTATTTAAGTGCAACTTATCCCAAGATAAAAAGGACTCCAAACAACGATATTTAACATGGACACTGCAGTCTATGTAAGTAACATTTTACCAGGCGATATAATGTTAATTAAATGAAGCAAACATTAATGCAATGCAGAATTTGAATATATAGAAGTACCACATGTCTGCAACTGTACCAAGACACGAATGAAGTCCCAGAGGCCTTTGAAACCAAAAGAACTTCCCAAAAGGAGTAACTTGGGCATATTGTTATAAGTGAATGAATAGTTAATCAATGATACCGTAGATAATATGTAAAAAAAGGGAGCTAAAGTGGCAGTGTATAGTTGGACACAGTATGAGCTCCATCCACATTCTAGGTCGACAAAAGAAATATACCATCCACATTCTAGGTCGACAAAAGAAATATAATAAGCTACCTATGGACTCCTAATAAAGAATGTAAATGTTTGGAAGTCCGATGAGAGCCCTTACACAAAAATCGTGTAGGAAAAAGTTAAGATCAAAAGACTAAGGGAGCTACCAATTAAGATGAACAAAGTCAGGTTTTACGTGGATTTTTTTTGCACTCCAAGGATAGAACATAGTACAAGAGAATGAAGACGATGGAAGCATGAATAAGGATGAAGGAAGGAGAAACGTTTGAGATTAGTTTATACAAGTTAAAAAATGCTCAACAGGATAATTCCAGAAAGTTTTGAATTACATTGGCTTCAAAGAGAACAGAGATCAATTACACATCAAACTAGAGCTGTGAAATAATCTGAAGTACCTTCCAACATATGAAATTTAGGCTTAGGTAGTACCCAGTAAAGAAGGTGACTCATAATCCTGAACCAACATTTAAATGATTCTCAATTGCTCTTGTTCCTCTAATATCATGCATATTTTCTGGTCATTGCAATGTTAACTTCTGTCATAAAACCAGCTAAACTAGAAATACCGTGATTAAAAAAAACTAAACAGAAATATAAGTACCAAATCATAAATAGTGAAATAACTTACTGTTGTAACAGTTACAGCGAAAAACTGGGGCGGAAGTGTTCCAATCATATTTGTCACAGTTTGGCGCATTGCATCAACGACCTAAATGGTACAGGAAAAAGCAAATATAAAAAGGCAGTAGAAGATGATTCGAATAGATAGCTAACATTCCATGCATAAAACTTTAGTGCCACATGCACAAATTTTTTTATAAGTCACTAATGGGATAAAGTTTGTTATGTAACTAATAAAAACTGCATCAAGAAATGGTGTATCACCTGCTGTGGTGCCTTCTTCACAAATAACTCCATAAAGTCTGGCTTAACATTTGTGACATATTCTAGAAGAATGTCCCTCCTGCTTTTAGGCTGAAGTTGTTGATGAGAAACAATTAGCAACCAAAAAAATTATGCATGTGTATAATTCTTCCCAGAGTTCATGCAAATTGTTATCATTATATAGCAGACTAATCATCATATAGAAAAAGGAATCATCATATAGAAAAGGAAGGCAACAATTTAAAAGCAAACTTAAGCAGAAATAGAATTGTTACCAGAGAGCTATTCTTACAAGATTTAAACTACAGAGTGACACAGAGAAAATAATACATAAAAGTGAATGTGAACATACACTATAAGACTTGAGGCACAATGGTAGTTCCACAGATACTAATATTCCAGCATTTCCAGTGAATACTATGCAAGCAAAAATACCTTTACATAAAATGTGCACATAGAAAAGATGTTAAATGAATACAACACCACTTATACCCCAAAATTTTGGGGTCAGCTATTTTCCTTTTCTAGTTTTCCTCCATTCAACTCTGTTAGGGTCCTGTCATCTGATAACACTAACAACAAAAAAATATCTTTTTCTACAGCTTCAATCCATGTTTATTTATCCATAATCCTAACAGCTCCTTTTACTAGTATGTTATCGTTCATCCTAACCGGTGCATCTATGAGGGCTTAGTTCGGTTTGTAGTTACATTTCATCTCATTTGCTCAAACGCCCATTTTCGGAACGCTTATAGGGCTAGCGTTTCAGAAACACCCATTTGATCCACAAAATAAATGGCACATTAGAAAAAACGTCCACCCATAATGGAACTTGTTTGGCTCGCTCCAAGCGTTTGACACCAAATGGAGTAGCAAATGAAGCGTAACTGTAACCGAAACTGGGCCTTAGTCTACATTTCACATGTCCAAACCACCTACGACAATCTGGAAGAGAAAGGAGGAGGTGGTTTGTAACAAGAGGAGGAGGTCGAAAGGCTATGAATCGGCTATTAATAGAAAAGGGATATATTTTTGGGAGAAGATGGCAATCAATTAACTTTCTTTCCTTTCCGCTCTATTGTCGTAGAGATAATTGCAATTTCCTATAGCAAATCATATCATTTAACCTCTTTCTTGTAGACTCCTTTCTATTCTAGGGGAAGTTAGAGGATACTCCTCAGTTGCATGAGCTCAGACTGTATTATAAAAAGAATGTAATTTTGTGAAGCTTAGTCTATCTAGCCGCAAATTGGCATTCTAGGTTTGTGAACCCCCCCACCCCCACGCACACGCACATAGTTATCATGGAATTCGGAACAAAGAGGGTTAACATAATATTGATGGTCAGCCATTAGAACTTTGTGTTTTTTAAGATTTCTCGTGCTCCATTACCAAGGCTTAGAATATGAAGTTGTCACAATCACGCTTTACGTAGTCTTTAGCATCTTTAATGAGCATACATATTTGGACTTTACTAGTGATAACAATGTATCAGTGTTGTGTTTCAAAGTTTAAACAAACATTATTCTTTTACTTTGAACAAGGAAGTCTGTACATCACCAATCCAGCAGCATCACCCTATGACCCACAATCCAATAACATCGAAATTAATACCTAGCGAAATGGACCATTACTAAAATTTCGACAAACCCGAAAGTTGTTGGGGTTTATTGAATTTTTGAATTTGGTCATTAGTGACCTAGTCTCACCAATTCATATTGGGGCAAACCCATATGTATTTCAATATTTGAGCTATCATTTATTGTCTTGTACACATGAGATGGGTTAGCTCAAGTGGTTAGTATTGTGTGTGTGTGGTGGTGGTGGTGCTGGTGGTGGTGCTGGGGGGTTCTATTGGACAAGGTTCAAATCCTACAACAAGCATTTATTTCACTAACTTTACATAGAAATCTCTTTGGAGCTAGACGCCAAAGACTTGGGGGTGGACGAAGGGCGAGTGGTGCTTTGATGACGTACTTTGCACTTTGCATCGGGCGCGGAGATGGCGCACTTTTGCACTTTGTGCGCAAAGCTAGCGCAAGATCTTTGCACAAGCGTATCAACGCGGAGGAGCGATGGCACAGTGTCATGGCACGATAAAGTGGAGTTGCGGTTCCACAGTTATGTAGTGTTGTGGAACTGATGCACTGTCTCAGCGCCGCTTTTTGTCGCTATTGGAGGCTATTTTGTTCGTAACTCTCCTATTATTAGGGAGTTACTGCTAATTACTGTTCTTTTAATTAAGGAGGAGTTACTCCCTTATCTTCAACTCACGTATTTAGTGGACAATTACCACTTTCAGAAGATTGCTTCCCCATTTAAGTTATTGCTCCAGCTCTTTGAGCTCGGTGGAGAAAACAGAGAATACAGAAAATCCTCTAAAGACACTGGAGTGTTTTTGTTCCGAGTGCTTTTGTTCTACACGTCATTGTTCTGCACGAGAGAAGAGTGGTGACTTACGACGAGCATTCCATAAGTTCTCCCGAATTTGTTACTTCCTGGGAGCATATCGACGGAGACGGTGAATCTCCTTTCAGCAACGGTGATCCTTAATCACCCTAGTAGGCCGATTTACTAATTATATTAGCTTTGATTCTAGAAGTCAATTATGCATCTTTCTTCAACAGTTTCTACTGCGTTTAGCGGCTTCCGATGTCGTCAAATCCTTTTATCGAATTACCTTGCTATCAGCTTTGCTGCACTCATAATAGTGATTTTAATTGCTCTCAATTTCTTTTAGCAAGCTTGACTTGCACTCATGAGAGTAGTCTTCACAGACTTGTCCGAGATTTCCAGAAAAGGCTACTACAATCTCAAAGGGAGATTCCTTGTAAAATTTTCAAATTTGCGAGCATCTCTTTGTTTATCACTTCAACATGATGGAAGCCCGTATAAGCCTTCTGAATTCATGCTTTCACAAGCTAGAGAAGTTCGATAGCGAACAGTACAACCATTAGAAAAGGCATATTAGCCTTAGTCTTCAATTGGTGAATCTGGATTACATGCTGACGGAATCGGAATCTGTTGTCCCGAAAACTGGGACTACTAAAATTGTTGCCATGGTGATTGCCAAATAGCTACAATAGAAGAGAGAATAATCTTTGCAAGTTGCTAAACCTCAACTTTTTGAAGGATTCATTAGTCGAATCCTATAGCAAAAAGAAGAAGGCTAGAGACATGGGAGTCTCTCGAGAAGTAGTACAATGATGATGAAAACATGTCCAAGATATATTTAGTCAACAAATTCATGGTTATAGAATTTTTAGACGAGAAGACTATGTTGCCATAAGTGAAGGAGTCGATGAGCTTCAACAGAATCTAGAGAAAACTAAGATGCCTCTAGTTGACAAATTCGTGGTGAGAGTTATATTCTCTAAACTCCATCCAAGCTGGAATTGTTTCACAACTGACATGTACCACAACAAAACGGAAGTGGATTTAGATGATCTTATGCGCTTCATTCGCATTGAGGACAATCCAAAAATAAGATCAAAGTTGACTTATGTCCAAGTAGCTTGTCAAGACAAACATGATCCAATCAAGCGATGGACACGCAGAAAGCAACCTCCAATAACAAGAGGTATATAAAACTCCAAGAAAAGAACTCGCATATGTGTATAAACAGAGATGAATGTTGACTCTTGAGAATAAATTTTTACACCCAAGATATATACAGAGAAACCATGTCAACACATTGCGTTTAAGGTGCAACCAGTGGCATAGTTGATGTAATTGTTTGAGTTGAGAGAATTGTAGCTATGGTACTAAATTCAAGGCTTAGTTCATTTTGTATCGTACTTTAGTTCAACTCATGCAGGAATATTCAAGTAGTAAGCGACAACTATCCTAATGCAAGATATACGGTCATTGTGGTAACGCTCATTCACATATTGAAATATGTGTTAGGTTGTTGGAGTATATCGAATTTGGTCATTAGTGATTCGGTCCTACCACACCCTGTTGAGATAAATCTCAAGTATGTGTATTTCAATATCTGAGCTATCATTTATTGTCTTGTACACATAAGGTGGGTTAGCTCAAGTGTGTGTGGTAGGGGATTCTAATGGACAAGGTTTAAATTCCACAACAATCAATTGTCTTGTCACCAATTTCATAGAGAAATTCTTTTGGAGCTAGGCCCCTCGAGCGTGGACGAATGGCACAAAGTGACACTTTGATGGCGTACTTCGCACTTTCGCATCATGCACGGAGATGGCGTACCTTTGCACTTCATACGCGGAGCTAGCGTAAGAGCTTTGCGGAAGCATAGCGGCGCGAAGGGGCGCAGAGAAGCAAAGTTGCGGGTGGGACGCGGAACAACAAAACAACGGTAGGGCACAGAGCAATGAAGCAGCAATAGGGCACGGAGCAGTGATGACACAAAGCGGTGGCACATTGCAGGAGATCAGTAGCGAGGTACAACGAGGTTGCAGTAGCGCGATGCCACGGAGTTGTGGTTTTGCCGTTCCGCGATACCATGAGGGTGTAGTGGCACGGTTCCGCAGAGATGTGACATCGTAGAACTACTATTGTCTTTATGCCGCAGTTTTGCCACTGTTGGAAGATGTTATGTTCGTAATTGCCTTAGTATTAAGAAGTTACTGCTAGTTCGTTTAATTAGGAAATTACTCCCTAATTTTTCGTCCACGACTTTATAAAACGGTTACCACTTACCACTTTCAAGTATTTGCTCCTATGTCTAAGTTGCTACTCCGACAGTTTGTACTCAATGGAGAAAACATATAATATAGAGAATCCTCTAAAGACAACTGAGTGTTTTTGTTCTAAGTGCCTTTGTTCTGCACATCAGTTATACGTCCGAGAGAATGATGGTGACTAACGACGAGCTTTCTAGAAGTTCTTCCAAACTTGTTGGTTCCTGGGAAAAAAATCAACAGAGACGGTCGAATCTCGTTTTTAGCAACGGTGATCTTCATCGACTCAATATGCCGATTCGCTAACTTTGTTAGCTTCGATTCCAGCAATTTATTCTGCTATCTTTCTTCAGCAGTTTCTATTGCGGGCTTCGACTGAAATCCTTCGAGTGGATTACTCTGTTGGGAGCTTTGCTGCACTCGTACTAGCGATTTTAATCGTTCTCAATTTCTCTTAGCAAGCTTGACTTGCATTCGTGAGAGTAGTCTTTGTTAGTGCCGGGGCACAATTTTTCGATGGAAAACTGAGAATATGAAACAATTGTAAGAACAATGTTCCAACGCAACACTTCTAGGAAGGTTGCGCAAGTATAACGAAGATCTAAGAAGATCTCGTTATTATATTACGAGAATCTAAAAAGATTTCGTAATCCACAGTAGCATATGATATACGAGAATCTAAGAAGATTTCGTAATCACAGCAGCAAAGAAGATGACAGGCGAAAGATGGAAGATGGCCTGCTGGGGTGAATGATCACCGTTGCTCAAAGCTATATTCGCCCCCACACGAATAGCTTCCAGGAACCAGCAAGTTCGTCGGAGAACTTTGGAACACTTCTGCTCTTCTGACTCCTCGGATCGTACACGGACTCTCGTGCAAAAGCAACGCTGGTGCAAAGCTTCTCTTCTCTCTGACAGGCACTGTTTACTCGTGTTAAGAAATACTTGTAAACTTTCGTAACTCTCTGAATATGTTCTGTCTCATATGTCTGCCTATGAGAGAGAGGAGACCTTATATAGGCCCGAGTAGCAACTGCCCGGTTAGCACAACATTCGGGACGTGGTAATAACCACTCCGAACGTGCAGTAACCGCTCAGATCATGCACAGGCACGATCTGAAGCAAGTTGCGCCACTCTAGCAACCCGCGCGCCTTGCACCTTGCGCCACACTGCGCCACACGCCTTGCGCGCCTTGCACACCTTGCGCCACACGCACAACGCGCACATTGCGCCATTTGCGCAACCTGGCGCAACCTGTGCGCAACCTGGCGCAACCTGTGCGCAACCTGGCGCAACCTGGGCGCAGCCTGGCGCAACCTGGCGCAACCTGCACGCAACCTGGCGCACAACCTGGCGCGCACTCTGGTCGCACAACCTAGGCCGCACAACCTGTGCCGCGCAACCTGGCACGCAACTTGGCCGCGCAAGTGGCTCGCGCAACGAGCACAACTAAAGCGCACTATGCGCCTAGCGACGATGCTGACGTGCTAAGTGCAAAGTGCGCCAACAAAATGCCACATTATGCCTCATAAGCCCATGAGCCCGAGTCCGAGTCCAGTCGCTAAGCCCCTACGGGGCTTAGCTCCCATGATAATAAATTTTCCAAGAGCAAAAAGCATTAATGCTTTTAATTGTTGATTTAGCCTTTTTTCCATTAGAAAAATAACCCGACATGGCACACCCATGTGCACCTCCACACCACATGTGCATCTCTAAACTAGCATAGCTAATATATAGAGATACAACTTCTTTGGCCTATCCGATGTGGGACTAAAGTTTCTAAAGAAAAGGTCAAAAATCTCAACAATCTCCCACATATCTCTATATATATGGGTATAAGTGTTCCCCACAGTAACTGTTCATCTGCATTAGGAGAGATGTCGCTGACAACTTGAATCTTCCCGCATGGGTCAAACAACAGACTATAATACAAGAATGGACTAAGCCTTGAATTCTGCATCATAGCTGAAATTCTTCCCACTCACATAATGTAGTTACATGTGCTTCTGGCTACACATTAAAGGCCATGTGCCAGCCTGGTTTCAGTGTATAATTTTGGGCGTCTACAAGTTTACCCTCAAGAGACGGCCTGATATCTCTTTGTCCATACACTATAGGTGAGTTCATTACAAAGAGACATGGCATGAAGCGCTTTGCGCTTCCCTTGCGGTGCTACGCCGCTATGACATGGCTTAAAGCCGAGGCCTTACCCCGTACCGGGAACCTCATCGTAATGTCATACTACTGTAGCATGAGGCAACCGCCTCTTTGTAGTGCCAAACTACCCAGCATGAAGCCTTAGGCTCCCTTGCGGTGTTACGCCGCAACGACATGGCTTGCAAGGCCGAGGTTTTATCCCTAACCGGGTAGCTCATCGTGGTGTCGTGCTACTGTAACATGAGGAACTCCTCCTCTTTGTAGTGCTGACTACACCCCTCTTCATTTTAACATACATTATTAGACTAACTGCCTATTTGCGGTGCTACGCCGCTGTGACTTGGCTAGCAAAGCCGAGGCATTACCCCATGCCTGGGAACCTCATGGTGGAGTCACCCCACAGTAGCATGGAGTTTCACTCCTCGTAGTGTTGTTCTACCGTGCTTCCTGTAAAGCACACCAGGCATTCACTCTGCCTGTGAACTCATTAAGGCATTTAAGCCAACATTCCCACAGGATCCGTTTTCCGCAGAAAATAACAGTAGACAACAGTGGTTGTAGGTCCGTAACCTCTCCATGCCCAATAGAACATGTACCCACCGTTCCTGATATTTTTTCGATTATTGTTCCTCCCTTGAACCAAAAGCTAGATGCCTAGTAGATTTCTCTTTGAACTATTAGCATAAAACTTTATAGTAGAAATACAATAATACAATATCAGAATGCCTTCAAGCCTATTTTATAAGCTGTCATCGACCAGCTGGCGCTTGAGGCCCTTGGTGAACGGATCCGCCAGGTTCTTCTGACTCCGAACATCAATCACTGCAATAACACCTCTCTTGATAAGATCGTGTACTGCCCTGTGCTTCAACCGCACAGTCCTCTTCTTCCCGTCCACCGCCGCAGTCGCCTGGTTGTCGCAGTATATCGGTATCGCCGGTATTTGCGCCCCAACCACTGGAAGATCATACATGAGCTTCCGAAGCCATTCTGCTTCCTCGGCTGCGGTATCAAGTGCAAAGAACTCAGATTCCATGGATGACCGCGAGAGCATAGTCTGCTTCTTCGACTTCCACGATATAGCAGCTCCACCTATTGTGAAAATGAATCCACCTGTGGACCTCTCGCTCTCCACCTCTGAGCACCAGCTGGCATCACTGAAGCCTTCCACTACCGGCGGATCTCCGCTATAGTACAGTGCATATGTCTGAGTCTTCTTGAGATATCTCATAACCCGTTTCACAGCTTTCCAATGTTCAACACCTGGGTTGCTCGTGAAACGACTCAGCATTCCCACGGCGAAAGCTATGTCAGGCCTTGTGGCAGTAGTAGCATACATCAAACTCCCGATTACGCTTGCATACTCCAGCTGCCTGACACATTCCTCTGAATTAGGCTTCAGCTTCATATCACACATGTACGGCGTATCGATCCCTGGAAGATCCCGATACCCATAACGAGTGATCATTTTCTCAATATAATGAGACTGTGACAGTGCTAGTCCAGTGTCTGTCCGGATGATCTTGATTCCTAAGATCACATCAGCTTCCCCCAAGTCCTTCATACAGAACTTGCTCGAGATGAATTTCTTTGTCTCCGTGACACAGCTCATATCCGTACCTAGGATAAGCATGTCGTCCACGTACAGACAAACGATCATACCTCTTTCATCAACGAACTTCGTGTAAACACACTTGTCCGTCTCGCTGACCATGTAGCCATTTGACCTTATAACTTTGTCAAATTTCTCATGCCACATCTTGGGAGCCTGTTTAAGACCGTACAAAGATTTTACCAACTTGCAGACTTTGTCTTCAAGACCCTTGACGACAAATCCCTCTGGCTGTTGCATGTATATCTCTTCGGTCAGCTCGCCATTTAGGAAAGCCGTTTTCACATCCATCTGATATATCACCATCTTATGTATTGCTGCAAGAGCGATCAACACTCTGATGGTGGTCATCCAGGCTACTGGAGCATACGTATCAAAGTAGTCAATCCCCTGCTTCAGAGAAAATCCCTTGGCTACCAACCTAGCCTTGAACTTGTCAATAGTTCCGTCTGCTTTCATCTTCTTCTTGAAGATCCATTTGTATCCGATGGGTTTCGCTCCTTCAGGAAGATCAACCAACACCCAAGTGTTATTTGAGGTGATAGAATCAATTTCATTGTCAATCGTCTCCTTCTAGAAAACCGCGTCTCTGGTCTTCATCGCCTCATCATATGTAAGCGGATCAGCTTCCACATGATAGGTGACAAAGTCACTTCTGAAGTCCTTCGGCCTCCTCATACGCTTAGCTGACGGCTCAGCTTGTTCTGGTTCAATCGTTGTTTCAACATCTTCTTGGACCACATCTTCATTGAAAACTTCAGTTTCTGGCGCACCCTCATTGTTCTCCGGTACATCCGCAAGAACAATATTCTTGTGCCTTGCAAATTTGTCTTCAAAATATTCTGCGCCGCGAGATTCAATGATATGATTTGACTCAATATCAAGAAATCTCCGAGCATCACTCTTCTCGGCATACCCCAAGAAGATCGTCTTAGTAGTCCTTGTCCCAAGCTTCTGAATCTTCAGATCTGGAAGCTTGACATATGTCAGACACCCCCACACTCGAATGACATTCAAGTTAGGTCTGACCTTGAACCAGAGTTCATGAGGAGTAACGTCTGAAGTTGCATGAGGTACTCTATTTAGAATAAAAGTGGCCGTCAATGCAGCTTCTCCCCAGTAGCATTTAGGAAGACAAGCAGTCAACAACATTGAGTTAATCATTTCTGTTAACGTTCTTTCTTCCTCTCTGCTACTCCGTTTGATTGAGGAGAGTACGTAGCCGTAGTCTCATTGACAATTCCATGTTCTTTGCAGAACGATGCGAATTCATGAGATCTGTACTCCCCACCTCGATCACTTCTTATTCTTTTGAGTTGTTGTCCAGTCTGCCGCTCAGCTTCGACTCTGAACTCCTTGAACTTCTCGAATGCTTCATCTTTAGCCTTCAGCAAGTAGACGAACGCATACTTTGAGAAGTCATCGATGAAGGTTATGAAATACTTCATCCCGGTCTTTGTAGAGAACTGTTTGAAGTCACAGATATCGGAGTGTACCAACTCCAGAAGATCTGTACTTCGATTAACCCGAGGAAAGGGTTTCCTTGTGATCTTCGTTTGAGCACAAACTTCACATTTCTCTACCTTATCCCCACATTTGGAGATAAGTCCTAGACTAGACATTCTGTTTATTCGTTTACAATGAACATGTCCTAGCCTATTATGCCACAACTCAAGAGTATAAGCAGAAGGAGTGACTTCATTAATTACATTAATTACATTGGACTGATTTACAAGCTGAATTTTGAACATTCCTTCGGTATAAAAAGTTTTCCCGAAATATGTTCCCTTAATAGACATCACCATCTTGCCAGCATTGATGTCCATCCTGAGGCCTGCGTTGCAGAGTAGGCCTCCTGAGATCAGGTTCTTGGCGATAGCAGGTACGTGCTTCACGCCTTGAAGCGTCAGAGACTTCCCCGAAGTCGGCTTCAACACCACCGTCCCGATCCCGAGCACTTCAGCTTGTGCCTGGTTCGCCATCATAACCACTTCAGAAGTAGGTGTGTAGGTGGTGAACCACTCCTTACTGGAGCAGACATGGCAGGAGGCTCCAGTGTCTACCCACCAGTCAGAGTCAGTCCCTACCGCATCAACCTGCGCAATCATAGCAACAACATCAGTGATCATAGATACCTTACTAGGCTCTCCTTGCTCTGATTGCTTGGTCTTTGCTTTGCATTCATTCTTGAAGTGGCCCTTCTTGCCACACTTGAAACAAGGCATCTGAGACTTTGCCTTCTTTCGCTTGAAGAAAGTCCCCTTCACGTTCAGATTGTTAGGGTCCTTCTTCTTGCTGTGGGAAGCCGCCTGCTTTCCCCTTGGTTCCTTGGTATGAACCAGATTGGCGTTAGCCAATTGCTTGGACAGTGTGTCCACCTTCAGTTGAGCCCGCATCTGGTCCTCAACATAGATTTCCTGCAAGAGATCTTCAAGGCTGATCTCGAGCTTCTTCCTATGCATGTTTGCATAGAACTTACTCCACCCAACGGGGAGCTTTGAGACAATCCCTCCAACAACAAACTTGTCGGGGAGGGGCATCGCCTCGTCTTCCAACTTCTGTCGTAATTTCAGGAATTTCTTTACCTGCGGCAGCATGGACTTCTCGTCCTCAAAGAGCCATTTGCGATATTTTTCAACCACAAATATCTTGCTCATGTTCTTGTCTTCTTCGTACAGTTTCTCCAGAGACTCCCATATGTCTCTGGCAATAGTCTTCTTACTGTAGGATTCTGCTAGGGAATCCTCCATAGCATTCAGGATAAGCAGCCTGTAAATGTTATTCTCCCTTCTCCACTTGGCCTGAAGTTTAGTAGCCGCAGTAATGGCGGCAGCAGACCCAGTATCTGGAACAGTATGTTCCTCTTCAAGAAGCACGTGATCAACGTCTCTGAGTTGAAGAGTGAGATAAACCTTCCTCTTCCAGACTTGATAATGCTCTCCATCAAACTTTTCTAACTTACAGAAGTCAGTATTGAGGAGTGAAGCATTAAAGTTTTCTATCGTAGCAATATAGCTTTGAGATTGTTAGTGCCGAGGCACAATTTTTCGATGAAAAACTGAGAATATGAAACAATTGTAAGAACAATGTTCCAACGCAACACTTCTAGGAAGGTTGCGCAAGTATAACGAAGATCTAAGAAGATCTCGTTATTATATTACGAGAATCTAAAAAGATTCGTAATCCACAGTAGCATATGATATACGAGAATCTAAGAAGATTTCGTAATCACAGCAACGAAGAAAATGACAGGCGAAAGATGGAAGATGGCCTGCTGGGGTGAATGATCACCGTTGCTCAAAGCTATATTCGCCCCATACGAATAGCTTCCAGGAACCAGCAAGTTCGTCGAAGAACTTTGGAATATTTCTGCTCTTCTGACTCCTCGGATCGTACACGGACTCCCGTGCAAAAGCAACGCTGGTGCAAAGCTTCTCTTCTCTCTGACAGGCACTGTTTACTCGTGTTAAGAAACACTTGTAAACTTTCGTAACTCTCTGAATATGTTCTGTCTCATATGTCTGCCTGTGAGAGAGAGGAGACCTTATATAGGCCCGAGTAGCAACTGTCCGTTTAGCACAACATTCGGGACGTGGAAATAACCACTCCGAACGTGCAGTAACCGCTCAGATCATGCACAAGCACGATCTTAAGCAAGTTGCGCCACTCTAGCAACCCGCGCGCCTTGCACCTTGCGCACAGAGCCACTTGCGCCACACGTCTTGCGCGCCTTGCACACCTTGCGCCACACGCACAACGCGCACATTGCGCCATTTGCGCAACCTGGCGCAACCTGTGCGCAACCTAGGCCGCGCAACCTGCCCTACGGGGCTTAGCTCCCATGGAAATAAATTTCCCAAGAGCAAAAAGCATTAATGCTTTTAATTGTTGATTTAGCCTTTTTCCCATTAGAAAAATAACCCCACATGGCACACCCATGTGCACCTCCACACCACATGTGCATCTCTAAACTAGCATAGCTAATATATAGAGATACAACTTCTTTGGCCTATCCGATGTGGGACTAAAGTTTCTAAAGAAAAGGCCAAAAACCCCAACAGTCTTCACAGACTTGTACAAGATTTCCATAAAAATCTACAACAATAATCACTCCATCCCACATGCTGATACTAGATTGACTATATTACACAATGAATCAACAACGGTGTAAAATAAACGCAGCGCTCGATAATCCGATCCTTCTAAGTAGTCTTGCTGCAGTATTTCCAACGTTTTTCTTAAGTGGTGCCGATTAACTCTCAACCTCCCCAAAAAGCTTCCAGCTTTTGCTGCGGCCACCACACCAAGCATTTAGTATACCATTTATCTCTCCTTCTCTCGATCATATCAATGTCACAATCAAGCAACAACTTAAATTTGTAAATCCCGCGACGTCATTTCCATCCAAAAAATGTTGCATGGTGATAAAAGAAATCGGAACTTTTAATGGCGTAACTAGAAATTTGAAGGGGGGAGGAGTTACCACGGAGCCGTTGGGGGGCTTGGAATCGGAGGCGGCGGCGGCGGCGGCGTCGGAGCTGCTGGCGCAGGAGACCTTCAGCCTGCAGCTGCTCCTTTTCCGGAGAGGGAAAGAGAGAGAAAATGAAGGAGAAGAAGAGGGAAATAGAAATTGTGGTGGTGGTGGAGAAGGGATGGAAGTGGCTGGAGAGAAGAAGAGTGAAGAATACATATAGACCTCTCTCTCTCTCTCCCTCTCCCCCTCTTCTTTTTTAGCCGGCCGTTGCTCTCTCTCTCTCTCTCTCTCTCTCTCTCTCGCCGAGAAGGAGATGAGCCTCGAGACACTCCTATACGTGCTAATTCTATCCCATAGAAAAAAGAAAGTCCCATTGGCAGAGAAATAACGAATGGGCTAAAAAAAATATTTTGAAGATCGGTTTGGAAATGGCCCTATTCGGCTGTCTTTTCCAGGGCCGGCCCTGGTCAGGACGACTGTCCGTTACCCAAAAAAATTTAATTAAATATATATATTAGTAATTTTGTATTTAAAATAGAACGATTATGTAACATAAACCTCTTTTACTGCAAAACAATTTTGGTGTAATGGTTAGTATGTAAAACTTGCATACTTGAGATCCTAGATTCAATTCTTGGTTGTATAACATTTTTTTAAAATTTACTTGTTTTTTAATTTTTTATATATTATATATGGGTCCTATTTTGAAAGTTTATATAGGTTCCCATGAACTTACGGCCGGTACTGATCTTTTCTTTTTTTAAGAACATCTATGTATGGTTTTTCATTTGGATTGGTTTAGCTTTTGTTTTGGGCTGCTTCTCCTTATTTTCTTGAAAAGCATTAGCCATAAAAAAAAAAAAAAAAAAAAAAATAGGCCGGGCTTATTAGGATTGCTTATGGCGGCTGTTTTTGCTTATTCATTTGAAAATGTATCCTAAATTGTTTGATAATAATATCTTGTGGAAAAAAATGATAGAACTTGTAAAACCATATCGGAGACTACAAAACTATATTAACCTAATAGCTTTTAGACTATATATTTTACATTGGCTTGGAGTTTTAAGTCCTATTATATCCAATTAGAAATTTTGGATCCTAATTTTTTTTTCCACTATATCCTAAACATGAGTACAACCACAACAAACGCATGTTGGAAAAAATGTATAAAAAAAAAATAATAATAAAAAATTTTAGGATCCAAAATTTTTAATTTGACTTGATATGACTTAAACTCTAAAATAATATAAAAATCAAGGACTAAACGCCAATTAGCCCACATACATTTTACTCAAACCAACAGACTTGGACCAAATCCTCACCACAAAAATTTATACACAAAAATTATAAATTAACTACTATTAAATGTAGGAAATCGCATAACAACATTTAAAATAGGACAATACAAGAAAATTAATTTATTAACACCTCAAACAAGTTGTACTTGTCTTGCCTCCCAAGACTCAAAATCTAACTCCTATTAGGATTAAACACACGAACCATATATATATATATATATATATATATATATATATATATATATATATATATATATATAGAGAGAGAGAGAGAGAAAGAGAGAGAGAGAGAGAGAGAGAGTTGGCAATTAGGACGATACTACGACATCCATGACCCAACCAATCATATATACAGAAGCGGATCAAAAGTTCTCCTTAGAAAACCTCCTAAAAACCTCCTCACTCTCGACATTAATGTTAATATTAATGTTAATGTTAATATTAATGTTAATATTAACATTAACATTAATATTAACATTAAATTACGGACGAGATTGAAGAAAATTTTTAGAGGATTTTCTAAGGAGGACTTTTCATCCGCTCCCTCCCTCTATATATATATAGAGAGAGAGAGAGAGAGAGAGAGAGAGAGAGAGAGTTGGCAATTAGAACGATACTACAACATCCATGGCCCAACCAATCATATGTAGCACTAAATTTGAGATAAATTGTGAAGAACACAAAGTTTACCAAAATTGTAAGAAAGTAACTAAAATGCCGAAACTTATGATGTTTCTCGTGATATGTCAAAAGCTTTGGCATTTCTCTTGAGCCATTGCAGGAATACAAATAAAAAGGAGATGGAGTAACGACTTTTTTTTACACCAAAAAAAAAAAAATTTGTTTCCTAGTATTTATACTTATTTTTGGGGATTGGTTTGTACGAAAAATCCATCCGCACGATGGGTTCTATGAAATGTCCAGAATTATATATTTCCACGTTAAATATTCCAAGATTCTCTTTAGATGTTCTGTATTTACAAAATTGCCATCTTTATAATACCATAACTACCCTTCGCACAAACTCAGATTTGGATTGCGATTTTCGTCTTCTTCTTCTTCACGAGAGATCTGAATTCCATTGCTCTCATCTTCAGCAGAGATCGCAAAGATCGTTCGTAGTTCACTGTGCTTTTCTTCAGTCGAACTTTGATCATCGCTCGTCATCATCACCATCATCATCATCATCGTGGAGAGATTTGAAGTTTTCCGACGATTAGGTCAATTGTGGAGAGAAGATCTTATTCTTCTTTTCCATAAGAGTTAGCATCGTTTTGAAAGAAGAACGAAAACTCTTGAATTTTTGTTTCTGACAAATTTTTTTCCACAAAAAAAATATATATATATGTTTTAGGTTTCTGTCGACTGTTCTCCATCATTCTCCGTGATTTTAATACGGAGAATGGTTATTCTCCGTGTTAAAATAATGGAGAATGGTCATTCTCCGTGTCAAAACCACGGAGAATGACCATTCTCCGTGTCAAAACCACGGAGAATGCCCATTCTCCGTGTTAAAATGACGAAGAATGATCATTCTCCTTGTTAAATTGACGGAGAATGACCATTCTCTCATTTTTAACACGGAGAATGTCACTCCCCGTTCCCAGAATGCGTAGTCTTATTCATGTACAACTCATGTGTATTTATTTTAGTATTTATCATGTATTATTCTGTATTTAAATTCCTTTAATTCATGTTAATTAAGTTTCTGTTAATTAATTATCTGCTCTTTAATTCTTATGTTAATTTATTTCCTGCAATTAATTTTCCGTAATTTATTTCTGCATTTTATTTCCTGCAATTTACTTCTCTGCTTTAGTTTTATTTTCGGTTGGATGAGCCCCTTAAACCCGACCCATTAAGAACCCGGCCCAACTCCCACCTACCACCCCTTTGCTACTTAAAGCTACCCTCTCCCTTCTCTCTCCTCATTCACTCCTTCTTCACCATTACTTCTTCTTCTTCCTTTCATTACTCTCTCCACCTACCAACTAGGCAAGTACATCTTGCTCTACATGAGGACCATATTTTATGGTTCAATATTCTTCCTCTCATGATTCTAAGAGAGTTTAGTGTTTAGTATTTTTGATTTCATTGGTTCATTTCTTGTAGATCTAAGTTATTGTATTTTCGGTTGTCTATGGGTTTTGATCTAGCAAACTCCTTTGTTCTCAAGATTTGATGGTTCCATGTCGTAGAGCAGTTCATCCTACCCAATTTTGACCTTTGGAAAGTTAGATTCGGACTTATTTTGACCAAGTTATGGACTTTTGAAGCGTTGGGGTGCAACCATGGAGTTCTTGCTGTTTGGAGAAGACAGTGAGCAGTGTACGCTAGCTTTTTAGCTTGCGTCACTGAGCTGTGCGCGCTCTTTAGCGCAGCGCAGTATGGAGTCCATACGCTGCCTTTTTAGGAAGCGTGTGTCTCGCATACGCTACCTTTTGGAAGCGTATGTCGTATGGAGTTCATACGCTGCCTTTTGGGAGCGTATGACTTGCATACGCTCACTTGAATGGTCAGGAGTCGTATGAAGTCCATACGCTGCCTTTTGGGAGCGTATGACTTGCATACGCTGACTTGATTGGTGAGGAGTCGTATGGAGCTCATACGCTGCCTATTTGGAGCGTATGACTTGCATACACTCACTTGAGTGTCAAGGAGTCGTATGGAGTCCATACGCTGCCTTCCTGAGCGTAGCCTGACCTGAGCGTATGACTCTTGCACTGAGCGTATGGCCTTTGGCTGACTTGGTCTTATGTCAGCATGTCAGTTTGGTTTCATTTTCCTTGCCCGGATCTTTTATAGCCCTGTATATTGATATTTTATTAGATATTTTACGCCCATTTTATATCCTTACGCCTTTTGGCATGAACCCGATAAATCATGATATGTTAATATTGTTATATGGAATGTGCCCTGTGTCTTGATTGATTCACGGGTACCCAGTAAGACTGGAACTTGACCTTGAGAGTTATAGACTCGACCCTATTTAATGCAAATTGACTTTCATGCCTTGTCACCATTAATGACGATGGTTATCTTGACTAAATTGATCATGCGTTCCTAGTTAGAACTACGAGACTGGCTAGTCGTCTTATTGAAATGAATAAATGAGACACGTTCATGTTATGGACTATTGTAATCGACTGGCTGATCCCGAATATTGACTTACATGCACATGCAGGCTTCAATCTATTTATTTATTTATTTACTTATTTATTTTCTACAAAAGAAGCATGTGTACTTTATGGTCAAGGCATGATTATCGTGGTTAGATTTGATTGTTGCATTACGCTATGTAAGACCTGCAACCTAACCGCACTGGTATCGTTGTAGAGTTGTGCATACCGTACCATGTACGAAAGTACTCATTTGAATGACCATGATCCACGGCATGGGATTTCACTCAACGTAGAGACTATTAAATTAAATAAAATGATGATTGCATGGAGAGAATGGATTCCCGAATTCTTACATGGCAGCCCCCTTGGGACGAGTAGTACCCGACGGGCCGGCTGGTTCCCACAGATACTGTAAATCTGCCATACGGGCAGGGAACAGTATTTGCTTTTATTATTATTGTATATTGTATATTGACGGGCGTCCTGCTAGGACTCGTCTAATTCATGCATGGGCCAATGGTTGACTGGATAGACTAGCCTTGCTCGCACATAGTAAGAACTGAGGAATCTCTAATTGCATAAATCCAGGATAACTTGGGACTCACAATAGCAAGCCGTAGGAGTTGATTGGCCGTTCAAGATGATTTGTTTGTGCACTGTACCTACTCTGTTACCTAACTGGGATGATCAGAATGTCAGAACATGACGGGCCAACTTCTGTCCTTGTTTGGTTGGGAGGTTGGTTCGAAGTGTCTTGATGTGATGTGAGTTCTAGTAGCAAGCAGAGATCTATTATTATATTCTCTTACTTACTGGTTTTAGTTCTCATGTCGTGCTTCCTTGTGGTACTTGCTATTAGAGGTCTAACCTCTCTGGTTTTGCATGGCCAGATTTAGAGCCAGTCCCCGAGGATCCAGCTTACTTCTACCTCCAAGATGGTCAACACTAGAGGGATGATCGCAGGAGGACTCGAGCGGGTTCCTTAACTTCACCACTCGTTTTGTTATCTACTTTATACTTTGCCGTTGGGCACCGACATGTTAGTCGGATTGTCTTGTACTTACTTTTTACATAATTGTAACTAAAGTCAGGCTGCAGCTGATAACAATTGTGTATACTTTTGCTACATCAATCTGGCTATGTTTTGTAAAGCCAGATATCAAGAACATTTTGACTGAGCGTTTGGGACGCCTTACTGCTTTATCTCACATGTTCTCTATTTCTGTTTCTTATTTGAATGATTGAGACAATAGATGTGTAATGACCATAGTAAGACTTTATGTAGTATGCACCCCCTCGTCTGGTTAGACAGCATTGATCGTATTATACGGTATTCATCTACCCGTAATACGTAGCTGGCTGAGTCACTCCCCCGCTCTCCAGTATTCTGGTTCTGGGGCGTGACAAGGTTTAATGGTGGCCCATGCAGGTCCTGATTTCAGACTTGTGGGGTGTTTTGTTTAATAGGATGTCTCAATCACACATGTTTTCCCTTGATCTCATGATTTGTTACTCTCAACTCTAGCTTGACATTCCAGTATCCTTTGACTTCATTGATTCTTCATGTCCGGTCATTTGATTGTTCTCCTGTCCCTTTTCTTAGGGGCACCTCGTCCGTATCTGTCAGAGCTGGACAGCAACAACATGGACAGCAGCATGGACAACCTGACCAGATTGGTCAGCAACAAGGGTCAGAACCACTTCATGAGGCTATTCAAGAAGAAGTGATAGTGGAACCAGCAGCTGGGTCGCAGTATCCGGACATTCCACCCCCACCGACAGTTCCACCTACCCAAGTGGACACACCAGCCCTTCTGGAGATCATGAGAGGAATGATGGCTACTCAGCAACACCAGATGTTGGCCCAGCAGCGCATGCATGCTCAGTTGTAAGAGCAGAATGTACTACTCAACCAAGGATTACAGACGGCATTGGAAAGAGGGGCGAGGCCAGATTCAGGAGCGTCAGCCCGGTTTTGCAAGTATAACCCCCGCCGTTTCGAGGGCACGGAGGATGCCATCTCAGCAGATGCATGGCTTAAGGATATTGAGGCTATCCTGACAGCCGCTAAGGTACCGGCAGAAGAACGTGTGGATCTAGTGAAGTTGTTACTTCAAGATCTCGCACGTGATTGGTGGGAAGCAGAGGAAGTAGGCATCAGACGTCTCGTTGCTTGGGACGATTTCACAGCAAGATTCAAGACGAAGTATTATGGAGTTGTGGCGCAGTTTGAGCTACAACAGAAGTTTATCAGCCTCAGGCAGCCTGGCAAGACTGTAGATGCTTATGCAGCGGAGTTCTGCAGATTGAGTAGATTTGCCCCAGAGATGGTAGCGACGGAGCGCCAGAGGGCTATGAGGTTTCAGCAAGGGTTTCATCTTGAGCTCTTGCAATTGATAGAGGGGCACAATTACCAGACTTTTGATGAAGTATTGACAGCAACCCGCAGGCATGAGATCACCATTCAGAGGCTTGCAGCAAGGACTGGAGGTCAGAAGAGATCTCACAGTCAGATAGAAGGAGGAGGGGGAGCAGCGCCCCGAACAACAGCACCATCCCCTGGCATTCGTATCCACGATGTGGCGATACGGGGGCCAGCACCACCACCCAGGCAGCAGCAACAGCAACAGAGGAAGAACCAGCAACCCCCGGCGGGCTGCACTTATTGTGGGAAGATGGGACACACTAGAGATGTGTGTCGGACATTGAATGGACTATGTCTGATATGTGGGAATCCAGACCATCGGGTTACCACATGTCCCATGAATTCGAGGTCAGGAGGACCAGGACAGCAGTTTCCTGCTCTGCCAGCACCAGGGGCAGGGCAGTATCGAGGACCAGCATTGGCAGTGAGGCCGTTGGCGCAGCGTCCGTTAGTATCACAGGCTCAGATGTTTCGACAGCAGGGGCCGCCGATGCAGCAACACCAGTATAGACCACCCCAGCATCATCAAGGCAGGGGCCAGCAGCAGCACCAGGCTAGGCCACAGCATGGGAACCAGCAAGAAGGTCGAGGGCAGGCATTCACACTGTCCTTGGAAGAGGCATTGGCATCGGGAGATGTTATGGCAGGTAACATTCTCGTCGCCTCATATCCCGCAGTAGCATTATTTGATTCGGGAGCATCACATTCATTTATATCTGCACAATTTGCGACACGACTAGGAGTGGAGTTCGAGGCATTGCCAGGGAGGTTGAATATACTCACTGGTAATGGGCTCGTGGAAGTTAGTAGAGTTAGTTTAGCATGTAGTGTTGTAGTGTGCGGGCATCCTTTACCCGCCCGGTTGATAGAATTTCCTGTTGGAAATTTTGACGTTATCTTAGGCATGGACTAGCTGAAAGACAGTCATGCGACAATAGATTGTCGTAGTGGAAGTGTATCTTTTGATATTCCAGGCATGGAGAGGTTCACCTTGGTCAGGTCAGAGGCAACTCAGCAAGAGCAGGGAGTAGTAACAGCAATGGAAGAAATTCAGATTCCGAAGGTAGTTGAAGAATTTCTAGACGTATTTCCCGAAGAACTTCCCGGTCTGCCACCAGTTAGAGATATTGAGTTCAGTATAGAATTGGCACCTGGAACTAAACCGATATCAGATCGAGTTTACAGAATGGCGGATTCGGAACAGGCCAAGGTTTATCAGCATATAGAGGAATTGAAGGAGAAGAAGTTCATCCAAGCTAGCGTATCACCATGGGCAGCGCCAGTGGTACTTGTAGGGAAGAAGGATGGGTCATCCAGATTATGCATCGATTACAGGAAGCTTAACGCGGCGACAGTAAAGAACAAGTACCCACTACCCAGGATCGACGACTTATTTGATCAGTTGAGCAGGGCTAGAGTTTTCTCCAAGATAGATCTTCGTTCAGGGTACCATCAGGTGAGGGTTAGGAAGAAAGATATTTCCAAGACAGCATTCAGGTCGAAGTATGGGCATTATGAGTTTTTAGTAATGCCGTTTGGTTTGACCAATGCTCCAGTTATCTTCATGGATTTGATGAACCGCATCTTTATGCCGTATTTAGATCAGTTTGTCGTAGTGTTTCTCGACGACATTCTTGTGTACTCTGCTAGTGAAGAGGAGCATGAAGACCACCTCAGGAAAGTGTTGCAGGTTCTGAGAGAGAACTAGTTGTATGCCAAGCTCAGCAAGTGTGAGTTCTGGATGGACCACATTTCATTTTTGGGTCATATCGTATCAGGAGCTGGAGTAGCAGTGGATCCCAAGAAGGTAGAAGCAGTAGAGAGTTGGCCAGTACCCAAGACCGTAGCTGACGTACGAAGTTTCTTGGGATTGGCAGGATATTACAGAAGATTTGTGTCAGATTTTGCAAGACTTTCAGCACCCATGACCCGCTTGACACGGAAGGATGTGCCATTCGTTTGGTCGGCAGAATGCCAGGCATCATTTGAGAATCTGAAGCAGAAGTTGATATCAGCGCCTATTCTTACACTGCTAGTTGGACCCGGAGGTTTTACAGTATATTGTGATGCGTCAGGTAAAGGACTTGGATGCGTCCTCATGCAGCATGGGAAGGTGATAGCATATGCATCTAGGCAGCTTCGGGACCACGAGAAAAATTACCCAACTCATGATTTGGAGTTAGCAGCAGTAGTGTTTGCTTTGAAGCTATGGAGGCATTACTTATATGGTGACCGAGTAGACATGTACACAGACCACAAAAGTCTGAAGTACATCTTTACTCAGAAGGATCTGAACATGAGGCAGAGAAGATGGCTAGAGTTGATCAAGGATTATGACGTGGAGCTTCAGTATCATCCAGGCAAGGCTAATGTAGTAGCAGACGCCCTTAGCAGAAGAGGCGGCGCATTTATGTTGACAACGCAGAGACATATCTTAGAAGACCTTCAGGAGATGGGCATAGAAGTTATACTTCCTAGTGATGTAGGAGTTCTGGCTAGTCTACAAGTCCAATCTGACTTGGTAGATAGGATCAAGGCAGCTCAGGCACAAGACCCGAGGATTCAGAAGCTTAGGGTAGAATGTGAGTCAGGACTCAGGAAGGAGATGAGAATTCATGAAGATGGTATACTTAGATTTGGATCACGTCTATATGTGCCCAGTGGAGATATCAGACAAAAAGTTATGGCAGAAGCTCACAGTTCCCAGTATTCTATACATCCTGGAGGGACCAAGATGTACCAAGATATCAAGCAGCACTTCTGGTGGAATGGAATGAAGAGAGAGATAGCTAGATTCGTTTCCCGTTGCTTGGTATGTCAGCAAGTGAAGGCAGAACAACAGAGGCCAGCTGGATTATTGCAACCGCTTCCTATCCCGGAATGGAAGTGGGAGCATATCACGATGGACTTTGTGACCGGTTTACCGAGATCGCCAAGTGGTAAGGATGCCATTTGGGTGATAGTAGATCGGCTTACGAAGGTGGCGCATTTTCTTCCTTTCAGAGTAGGGCAATCTACAGAAAAGTTGGCAGAGTTGTATATGCAACAGATAGTCAGGCAGCATGGAGTCCCTGTCAGTATTGTGTCAGATCGAGATACCCGTTTCATATCACATTTCTGGAAGAGCTTGCATCATAGTCTGGGTGCCAAGTTAAGATTTAGCACAGCTTACCATCCGCAGACGGACGGGCAATCAGAAAGGACAATCCAAACTTTAGAAGATATGTTGCGAGCTTGCACTCTGGATTTTGGAGGATCTTGGGAAAGCCACCTGCACTTAGTTGAGTTCTCATACAACAACAGTTATCAAGCCAGTATCCAGATGGCGCCATTTGAAGCACTATATGGTAAGAAGTGTAGATCGCCACTAGCATGGGATGATATCGGGGAAAGGAAGATGCTAGGCCCAGAAATGATTGTTCAGACGGTTGAAGTGATTAAGGGAATTAGAGAACGACTTCGTGTTGCACATGATCGGCATCGTCATTGGGCGGACCAGCATCGTAGGCCGTTAGAGTTCTCTATTGGGGACCACGTATTCTTGCGGATCTCACCTACTCGTAGGGTCATTAGATTTGGCGTTCGCGGGAAGCTGAGTCCGCGATACGTAGGCCCATTTGTTATTCTTGATAGGATAGGCGATGTTGCTTATCGTTTGTCCCTTCCACCTTCGTTACGAGAGGTGCATGATGTGTTTCATGTATCTCAATTACGGAGGTATGTATCATACCCAAGCCATATCCTCGATCATTCTGAGCTGGTTGTTGGTACCAACCTGTCTTACGAGGAGCAGCCTGTGTCCATCTTGGACCAAAGAGAGAAGGTACTCAAGAACCGAACAATTAACCTTGTCCGGGTTGCTTGGGGTCATCACTCTTTGGGAGAGTCAACGTGGGAACGTGAGGATGATATCCGATCACGGTATCCATATCTGTTTGACTCACAAGGTATATTTTTTTCTGTGTACCTTGATTGTCTTGATTCCTCATGCTTAACCCCTTATGGGTAGAATTGCTAGATAACGTAGATTGTTAAATATGGATATGTTACTTGCTATGAACATTGTAAAATGATTGCTTGATTGAATTGCTTGTACTTAGATTAGTTTAGCCCCGATGTTTCTATCCTGCTTGGATTTCAAATTCCGAGGACGGAATTTTTCTAAGGTGGGTAGAGATGTCACTCCCCGTTCCCAGAATGCGTAGTCTTATTCATGTACAACTCATGTGTATTTATTTTAGTATTTATCATGTATTACCCTGTATTTAAATTCCTTTAATTCATGTTAATTAAGTTTCTGTTAATTAATTATCTGCTCTTTAATTCTTATGTTAATTTATTTCCTGCAATTAATTTTTCGTAATTTATTTCTGTATTTTATTTCCTACAATTTACTTCTCTGCTTTAGTTTTATTTTCGGTTGGATGAGCCCCTTAAACCCGACCCATTAAGAACCCGGCCCAACTCCCACCTACCACCCCTTTGCTACTTAAAGCTACCCTCTCCCTTCTCTCTCCTCATTCACTCCTTCTTCACCATTACTTCTTCTTCTTCCTTTCATTACTCTCTCCACCTACCAACTAGGCAAGTACATCTTGCTCTACATGAGGACCATATTTTATGGTTCAATATTCTTCCTCTCATGATTCTAAGAGAGTTTAGTGTTTAGTATTTTTGATTTCATTGGTTCATTTCTTGTAGATCTAAGTTATTGTATTTTCGGTTGTCTATGGGTTTTGATCTAGCAAACTCCTTTGTTCTCAAGATTTGATGGTTCCATGTCGTAGAGCAGTTCATCCTACCCAATTTTGACCTTTGGAAAGTTGGATTTGGACTTATTTTGACCAAGTTATGGACTTTTGAAGCGTTGGGGTGCAACCATGGAGTTCTTGCTGTTTGGAGAAGACAGTGAGCAGTGTACGCTAGCTTTTTAGCTTGCGTCACTGAGCTGTGCGCGCTCTTTAGCGCAGCGCAGTATGGAGTCCATACGCTGCCTTTTTAGGAAGCGTGTGTCTCGCATACGCTACCTTTTGGAAGCGTATGTCGTATGGAGTTCATACGCTGCCTTTTGGGAGCGTATGACTTGCATACGCTCACTTGAATGGTCAGGAGTCGTATGAAGTCCATACGCTGCATTTTGGGAGCGTATGACTTGCATACGCTGACTTGATTGGTGAGGAGTCGTATGGAGCTCATACGCTGCCTATTTGGAGCGTATGACTTGCATACGCTCACTTGAGTGTCAAGGAGTCGTATGGAGTCCATACGCTGCCTTCCTGAGCGTAGCCTGACCTGAGCGTATGACTCTTGCACTGAGCGTATGGCCTTTGGCTGACTTGGTCTTATGTCAGCATGTCAGTTTGGTTTCATTTTCCTTGCCCGAATCTTTTATAGCCCTGTATATTAATATTTTATTAGATATTTTACGCCCATTTTATATCCTTACGCCTTTTGGCATGAACCCGATAAATCATGATATGTTAATATTGTTATATTGATTGTTATATGGAATGTGTCCTGTGTCTTGATTGATTCACGGGTACCCAGTAAGACTGGAACTTGACCTTGAGAGTTATAGACTCGACCCTATTTAATGCAAATTGACTTTCATGCCTTGTCACCATTAATGACGATGGTTATCTTGACTAAATTGATCATGCGTTCCTAGTTGGAACTACGAGACTGGCTAGTCGTCTTATTGAAATGAATGAATGAGACACGTTCATGTTATGGACTATTGTAATCGACTGGCTGATCCCGAATATTGACTTACATGCACATGTAGGCTTCAATCTATTTATTTATTTATTTACTTATTTATTTTCTACAAAAGAAGCATGTGTACTTTATGGTCAAGGCATGATTACCGTGGTTAGATTTGATTATTGCATTACGCTATGTAAGACCTGCAACCTAACCGCACTGGTATCGTTGTAGAGTTGTGCATACCGTACCCTGTACGAAAGTACTCATTTGAATGACCATGATCCACGGCATGGGATTTCACTCAACGTAGAGACTATTAAGTTAAATAAAATGATGATTGCATGGAGAGAATGGATTCCCGAATTCTTACATGGCAGCCCCCTTGGGACGAGTAGTACCCGACGGGCCGGCTGGTTCCCACAGATACTGTAAATATGCCACACGGGCAGGGAACAGTATCTGCTTTTATTATTATTGTATATTGTATATTGACGGGCGTCCTGCTAGGACTCGTCTAATTCATGCATGGGCCAATGGTTGACTGGATAGACTAGCCTTGCTCGCACATAGTAAGAACTGAGGAATCTCTAATTGCATAAATTCAGGATAACTTGGGACTCACAATAGCAAGCCGTAGGAGTTGATTGGCCGTTCAAGATGATTTGTTTGTGCACTGTACCTACTCTGTTACCTAACTGGGATGATCAGAATGTCAGAACATGACGGGCCAACTTCTGTCCTTGTTTGGTTGGGAGGTTGGTTCGAAGTGTCTTGATGTGATGTGAGTTCTAGTAGCAAGCAGAGATCTATTATTATATTCTCTTACTTACTGGTTTTAGTTCTCATGTCGTGCTTCCTTGTGGTACTTGCTATTAGAGGTCTAACCTCTCTGGTTTTGCATGGCCAGATTTAGAGCCAGTCCCCGAGGATCCAGCTTACTTCTACCTCCAAGATGGTCAACACTAGAGGGATGATCGCAGGAGGACTCGAGTGGGTTCCTTAACTTCACCACTCATTTTGTTATCTACTTTATACTTTGCCGTTTGGCACCGACATGTTAGTCGGATTGTCTTGTACTTACTTTTTACATAATTGTAACTAAAGTCAGGCTGCAGCTGATAACAATTGTGTATACTTTTGCTACATCAATCTGGCTATGTTTTGTAAAGCCAGATATCAAGAACATTTTAACTGAGCGTTTGGGACGCCTTACTGCTTTATCTCACATGTTCTCTATTTCTGTTTCTTATTTGAATGATTGAGACAATAGATGTGTAATGACCATAGTAAGACTTTATGTAGTATGCACCCCCTCGTCTGGTTAGACAGCATTGATCGTATTATACGGTATTCATCTACCCGTAATACGTAGCTGGCTGAGTCACTCCCCCGCTCTCCAGTATTCTGGTTCTGGGGCGTGACAGAGAATGACTATTCTTTGTCAATTTAACAAGGAGAATGGTCATTCTCCGTAGTTTTAGCACGGAGAATGGCCATTCTCCGTGCTAAAACCACGGAGAATGGCCATTCTCCTTGTTAAATTGACGGAGAATGGCCATTATTCGTTATTCTAACACGGAGAATGGCTATTCTTTGTCAATTTAACAAGGAAAATGACCATTCTTCTTGTTCAATTGATGGAGAATGGTCATTTTCGTCATTCTAACACGGAGAATGGCTATTCTTTGTCAATTTAATAAGGAGAATGGCCATTCTCCGTGGTTTTAGCACGGAGAATGACCATTCTTTAAACCACGGAGAATGACCATTCTCCGTGATATTACCACGGAGAATGTCACGCCCCAGAACCAGAATACCGGAGAGCGGGGGGAGTAACTCAGCCAGCTACGTATTACGGGTAGATGAATACCGTATAATACGATCAATGATGTCTAAAAGACGAGGGGGTGCATACTACATGAAAGTCTTACTAGGGTTACTCAACATCTATTGTCTCAATCATTCAAACAAGGAACAGTAATAGAGAACATGTAAGATAAAGCAGTAAAGCGTCCCAAACGCTCAGTCAAAATGTTCTTGAGATCTGACTTTACAAAACATAGCCAGATGATGTAGCAAAGCATACACAATTGTTATCAGCTGCAGTCTGACTTAGTTACAATTATGCAAAAGTAAGTACAAGACAATCCGACTAACATGTTGGTGCTAAACGACAAAATATAAAGTAAGTAACAAAACGAGTGGGGAAGTAAGGAACCCACTCGAGTCCTCCTGCGATCATTCCTCTAGTATTGACCATCTTGGAGGTAGAAGTAAGCTGAGTCCTCGGAAACTGGCTCTAAATCTGGCCATGCAAAGCCAGAGAGGTTAGACCTCTAATAGCAAGTACCACAAGGAAGCACGACATGAGAACTAAAACCAGTGATAAGAAAATATGATAAATAGATCTCTGCTAGCTACTGGGGTTCACCTAACATCACGACACTTCGAACCAACTTTCCAACCAAACAAGGACAGAAGTTGGCCCGTCATGTCCTGACATTCTGATTATCTCAGTTAATTAACAAAGTAGGCACAGTACACAAACAAGTCAACTTAAACGGTCATGCAACTACTACGGCTTGCTACTGTGAGTTCCAAGTTATCATGAAAATATGCAATAAGGATTCCTCAGTTCTTACTATGTACAAGCAAGGCTAGTCTACCCAATCAATCAATTGCGCCAATCATGAATTAGACGAGTCCCAGCGGGACGTCCGTCGTCAATATACAATAAATAATATAAGCAGATACCGCTCCCTGCCCGTGTGGCAGATTTGCAGTATCTGTGGGAACCAGCCGACATGTCGGGCACTAATAGTCCCAAAGATGGCTACCATGTAAGAACTCGGGAATCCATTCTTTCCATACAATCATTATTTTATTTAACTTAATAGTCTCTATGTTGAGTGAAATCCCATGCCGTGGATCATGGTTCTTCGAAATGAGTACTTTCGTACAAGTACGATATGCACAACTCTACAACGATGTCCGTGCGGTTAGGTTGTAGGTCGTACATAGCGTAATGCAACAATCAAACCTAGCCACGGAATAATCATGCCTTGACTATAAGGTACACATGCTGCTTGTAGGAAAATAAATTGAAGTCTGCACGTGCCCATATACCAATGTTCGGGATCAGCCAGTCGATCGCAATAGTTCATAGTTAATATGAACGTGTCTCATTCAATTCAATAAGACGACTAGCCAGTCTCTTAGTTCCAACTAGGAACGCATGATCAATCATTAGTCAATGTAACAATCATTATCAATTGTGACAAGACATGAAGTCAACTAGTATTCAGTATGGTCGAGTCTATAACTCTCAGGGTTTTGTTCCAGTCATACTGGGTATCCATAAACCAATCAGGACACATGGCACATTCTACACAACCATATGTATTAAAATATTAACATGTTAAGATTTTCGAGTTCATGCCAAAAGACGTAAGGATATAATAGGAGAATTATCATGCCAACATAAAGTGAATAAATTATAGAGCAATAGGAACACCAAGGTTAGATTACGCCAAGGCTGATCTATGCCATGACTAGTCTACGCCCAAGCTTTACGCTAAGGCCACCGGTTCACGCCAAAGCTTTACGCTCAGGCAAAATACGCACGTAAAGCAAGTACGCGTAAAGAGTAACGTGGCGAGTAAAAACTCGCCTGCGTAAAAAGAGTTGGGCGTAAAACTTGTCTTACGTCAAACTAGAAGAGTACGCGTAAAAGTGACGTTACGCGTAAAACATGGTATACGTAAAAGTCAAGTTTACGCATGAATTTGTTTGCGTAAAAAGTAACGTGTAAAAGAATAATATTATGTGTAAAGAGAATTATGCCAAGCCAAGGAATACGCGTAAAAACCATAACTATGCGTAAAGAACAGGGTTACGCGTAAAACATTGTACGCGTAAAAAAAAAATATTACGCGTGAATTAATACGCGTAAAGAGTAAGGTTTACGCACGAATGAGTATGCGTAAAAGTAATACGCCAAGCCAAGTCGACTTGCGTAAAACAGATTTACGCTGACACGAGTGATCGTGGGCGTAAAGCTCGGTACTACGCAGACACGTAAAAACGTGAGCGTAAAGGGCTGATACTAGCTACGCGAGCACGTATAACGTGTGCGTAAAACTCCTCCCGAACTCCAAATTCCATGGAACCTTCATTTCCAAGCAGACAATGGAACTTCCATGGGTCAGAATGGCGTATAACACAACCTCAACAATCTGGAACGAACAAAACTTGGAAATAAGGAAGTTTGATAGATCAAAACCAATGACATCCGAAAAATAGTAATTTCTAGATCTACTAAAAATGAGACTTCAAAATACAAAATGCCAAGTTCTAAGCTATCTTAGAATCACGAGAGGAAGATAAATGAACCATGAAATGGGTTCTCATGTGGAAGCAAGATGTACTTGCCTATGGGTTTGGTAAGTGGAGAGAGTTATGAGGAAGAAGAAAAGTAAATGAGGAGAAGAAGTAATGAAGAGAGAGAAAGGGGTTTGGGGTTTAAATGGGGGTGTTGGGTTCGGTTCATGATGAACCATCATAAATCCGAAAAAAAAAATAAACTAACCCAAAGCAAAGCTAAAACAGAGTATAAAAGCAGGAAATAAAATGCAGAAAATTAATTAGCGTAAATTTAATGGAATTTAAATACAGAACAATACATGATAAATATTAAATAAATACATTCAATCAGTACATGTATTAAAATATGTATTCTGGGAACGGGGAGTGACAGAGAATGATTATTCTCATGCATTTTATGGCCAGTTGAAACTTTGAAGGGCCATAACTTTTGACTGGGAGGTCGAAACGAGGCCCGATTTGTCGCAAAAGGAGCGTATTTTCGAGGAGCCGGAGATTAACAGCTTCTTTGTTAGTCGGCCTTCCGAAAATTTTAGAATCGCGAAAAAATAATGTTTGTACCTCCGTTTTAACAGTTTTACCGTTTGTCCGTCTTTACGAATTTTTTCGACGAGTTTTTGAAGTAAGTTTTGAAGATTTTGGAGGAGAAAACCTAGATTCGAAACTGAGCGGCATATGGAAGAAGAGGAAGTATCGAAATATTTTTTTTGAAGAGTAGGGTTCGGGATGTTTTCAATAAATTAGAAGGGCAAAAAGGTCATTCAGAACCCCCTTTATATATTTTTTGCTAATTCTGGACACGCGATGAAATATTATTTTGCGGTGAATTTTTTCATAATTTTTTGCAATTTTGATGCATTTCATAAAATTTCTCAGAATTTTTTAGTTTAAACAGGTCCTTCTATGGGCCCGCATGGCCGGTCCATGATTACTTTTTTTTCATGAGATTTTTTTTAATCCTATTCGTTTCTTAAATTAATATATATTTACTTAAATTTCTAAGTAGCAATATTCTATTTGTTTTTAGATTAGATTCAAATTTATATTATAGATTTTTTTTGTCTTCACAGAGTGGAACGACTAACTCCATTCCTGCGTGCTGAGGTCAGTTATGTGAAAGTTTAGATGGAGCGGACCGACAGTGGTAGGCCAGCCTAACCGATGTTCGGCCCGGCTATTTCCTGTCGTCGGCCCGACATAAATCGGACCACTCACATCTACAAATAGTCTTGAACGTGACTGACACAACTACATGAGAGCCCACCTGAGGAATCGCGTGGTCCTTAGGAAAAAGGAAAAAAAAAAATCAAATTAATTCGAGACCACGCAATACCAAAATTCCCCACCATCAAAATAAAATAAAAATAAAATGAAATGCCATGAAAGCACCTTCCGAACTTATCCAGATTATCCACACCGACCACGACCAGAACCAGGAGTCCCCGTCGAATGTAGTGAAAGCGCAGGCTTTGGACACGTGTCGCCACTCCTCCGAACTGGTCCTACGTGGCGCTTTCTTAGCCACCAGCTCGGATGTGCATCCCACGCAACCCCTCCCCGTCCTCCTCGCTTTTTATCCGGAATCTGCGGGGCCCCACCAAGCCTTCCGCCACCGAACAACTGACACGTGGCGTAGGCAGCACCGACGTGGTGACGTTGGAATTTACTTATTCGCGCCCTATGTTTCCAAAATTTCATGCTCGACTCTCCCTCTCACGCTACCGGCTTCACGGACAAATAGTAACCGCACGTGTCGACTCACTGAAATGTTTTTACATGCAAGTCCCTCATATATCTAACTTTTACTTAATGCCTAATATTTAATTAGTTATTTGCTTCCATCTGGGCTGGGACTGCAGCAGCTTTTCAGAAAGCAAGTAGCAGAAGCAGCTTTGGCTTCCAACATTTTTTTTCAAAAATCAAAAGTTCCCACTAAATTTAATTAGTCTTTCAATTTTTTTTTGATTAGTTGTTAGTTGTCAATCTTTTGCTGCTTCTTAAAAAAGTAACAAAAAATAATTAAACTTACTGGATCAGGCTTTGTGTTTGTAATTTGGGAGCTGTTTGGATAGATGTAACTCTTTAAAAGTGTAAAAGTGGTACTTACAGTGTGTTGAGTTTCAATGGACTTGCGGCAAGTGGCACTTTTCAAAATATATTTGGATAGAGTGTCATTTGTTGGAAGAAAAATGAGTTCGTTGTTTGGATGGTTGTTGAAAGTGGAGGAAAAGAGGAATTCGGTTGTTTGCATGGTTGTTGAAAGTGGATGTTGGTAACCCATAATTATTAATTACCATAATTCAATAAAAAAAAATATATTAACTACCATACTTAAATTAATTACTATAATTAGTTATTAATTATTAACTATTTTAATTGAGGATGATAAAAAGTCACGTGTACACATTAGAAAAAAAAGGAAGAAGCAACAGCTTAAACGTTACAAATATCTCTCTCTCTCCCCCCTCTTTACAACTCTCTCTCCCCCACTCTTCCGACCTCCTTTTCCTCCTCCTCCACCACCCCCTCTGTCACGCCCCGGTTCCCAGGATGACTCGAGGCACATGATACTTCTCCCCAGGCTACGCAACTGTACAATGAATACCGTATTGTACCCTGCGATTGTTGCCTGTAAGGTCCGGGATAGGCATAGATATAAGGCACAGTCACAAAAATTCCATAATTTTATATTGCATTCATTTGTCCATAAAGTTACAACTTGATCAAGATTCATCAAAAACACAAATTATACATATTCGATTCATTGTTCTTCAAAACACATAATTTACATAATTGAAGGTGTTCTCAAAATAAAGCTACATTCCATCCGCTCCATAATCATTCATAGAGTTGGTTCTCGGTGTACTCCAGATCCACATCTTGATCTTCATCAATCCCTAGTGCACAAAACTAGGTCGTCAATACGACGAGCAAGCCCTCGGTCAAAGGAAGAAGTTATGAACGTGGAATGATAAGACAAGTGAATATAAAATAGAGTAACTTAGACAAATAAACTCTCACCTTGTGATATCCGTCAAGAAGTAAAATAGTTCTCAAATTAATGTCACAAGGAGTACAAATGCATCTTTCTAGACCAATATGCAGTTTAGAGAAACTTTCTAAATCACACACACGCCTAGCATCTCAACAATAACCCCATTGGCCCGGGATCAGGCTCGTACAAAACGGATGGTGCTTAGATTCTCCAGCCGTCTGTACTATCACATATTGATGTGATTACAAGCAGGATAGCATCATGAGTTAATTTTTGAATCATCTGGGTCGAGTCATCGAATCATGGGCTATAAAAGGAAGTTCGTATAACTTGGACCTTTCCAAGAATATCGAACCTATTCATTAGAAGTCTGAGCTGGAACTCAGGGCTTGGATGTCTAATAAATTAACCATTATTCTGAGCTGAAACTCGGGGCATGAGACATGCACAATGGAAGTCTGAGCTGAAACTCAGGGCTTAAATGTCCATTTGTATCAGGAAGATGAGCTAAGCCTCACCTCGGATATTCGTGCGGTCACACGAACACCGATTCAGGGACTGATCAGTACGAAAGACAAAAATTCTATATTACAAAGAGGTCAGCCGGGTGTGATCCAATGGTTTCTCTCCCATCCCAATGCAACCTATTCTAGACATTCGGATTCCATAGGAACTATCCCTTAAACAGGGGGACCTAGAAGTTAAGTCGCATTCAAGTAACAGTTTGACCTTTCTGAAACTAATGTAGTCCAAGTGAGTGTTGGAACCAAGACAAAATTTCAAGGTATCTAGTTGGACAATGATTTCCAATAATCCTTCCGATGTTGTAGATCGGAAATGGATGGTTCTAAGGTCTAGAATTTAATATTAAAATTCTAAGAGCCAGGACTCCGAAAAAGAGACTAACTCTGAAAATTCTTAAAAATTTTGGCAGAGTCTCCTTTGTATTTACTGACCCGAAAATATTTCCAGAACAATAAACACAAAGAAATAATCATATGGGCACGCCGACCCCTTCGGTGGAGCAACCCTCAACACCGGCAACACGCAATATATATATAATCGGATACGCCGACCCCTTCGGTGGAGCAACTCTCAACACCGAAATCCACGCATTACAATTTAGTTATGTAAGGACATAAAGTAACTAAGCGGAATGGAATGCAATACTATAACTAAATCAAGTGGTGACTAATTGGTCTTAACTTCAATTTCAATAAAATGAGAATATTTGGTGTGTCAAAATAAATATCTAAGTAGTAGTGCAACTTACTCTCGTTTCTAAGATTGATTTACAATCCATGAGTGCAACATATTAGTCCAAAAGTTATGTCACCAAAGTCACGTATGTATCCGGGTGCCAAAATAATTATTTTCTAGGTTAATAAAGTGAGAAATACTTTAATTAAGCATACATTAATTTCTGGACAGAATTGGAATAATATAAATAAATATCAAATAAAATTCATAAAACCTTGTTTGAAGATATTTAGATGCACTATTGTGCAAAACAACCATGTTGGGCCAACTTCTTCTTCAAATTAGTATGTATGGGTATATATATATATATATATATATATATATATATATATATATATATATATATATATATATATATATATATATATGAACCTTACATAGAAATTAACTTTTACAAACTTGTATTTCATGAAGCTAACAAGAATTCATATCATCCCTCTTTTATAAATAGGTAAACACATTATTTATGTAACAAGCGTAAAACCATTTAAGAAAATCTAGGTGTAAGGTACTAAATTTCTAAATTTTCTACCTTTCCAATTTCCATTCATGAGTAAGAAAAACCACAAGTTGTAACTACTAATTGTGTCATGAAGGACTAAGGTGTAGGTAAGGTATATATATGAGATAGAAATGAAACTCTACACTATAACATACTTCATTCCAAAAATCAATGTCAGCAAACAATTCATAAATAAATCCTTAATTTTGGATAAATAATTTAACATGAATTTTCTTGAAGGAAAAAATTTTAGAATAAAAGGAAGGGAGAGAGCTTGCGAACGTTGAGGTTGATGAAGAACATTGAGGTTGATGAAGAAGTGGAACTCTACACTATAACCACCGCCGCCGCCACAGCCCCTCTCCACCACCACCACCATCTATCTCTCCCGCTTCCGAACGTTGAGGTTGATGAAGAAGCCACCACCATCGGCGCTGCCTCTCTTCTTCCAAACCTTTCATTTTCTTCCAAAAATTTCTCAAGCGAAGCGGTGGCCGGATCTCGCCATGGCCGAGCGTGCCTCATCGTGGCTGAGCTCGGCGTGCTCGACTTGGCCACATGGCTCATCGCGACCGCGTGCCTCGTCGTGGCCGCATGACTTATGCGGTCGGACACACGCAAAGAGCAGTTGCAGCTCACTTTCCCCATTTTTTGGCTACAACTGATGGTTCAAAAAACTCAAAGAAGAGTTACTGTCCACCTACTACGATTTGATACTTACCATTCGGTTGTTGCGGCAAACCAAATGCTACAAGTGATAAACTCGACGACCACTTTCATGTAAAGTGCCACTTTCATCCCACTCTTCGCGATCCAAATAGCCCCTTGGTGCAACACATAGGGGAGGAGTCATCCATGCCTAGAGACTGATTGATTGATCCATTTTTGAAGTGAACAAAAATGGTAACTAATTTTAGACGATTTTATGATGGGTATCAACTGTAGTGCCCCGCTTCGATAGGCGACGGACTTCATAATATGCTAGCGCCGAGTCAGATCGGTCGGGAACTTAGATGGCTATCTGACTCGATCGTTGAGCTTGGTAAACGATAACGCCTTGCGACATCGATCAAATCGATTTGGATGGACGTTACGAGAATCGATCCAACTAATGGAACAACTTCTGTTGGAATAAGTCCTAGATGCAGCTGGCTGCGTCTCGGCGAGTGAGCTCTATATAAGAGTCCCTTCGACGGGATCGGACCGCTGTATGGTTTTCTTGGAGCTTTTGCCGCTAGGTTTTGATAAAGTGATTTTGCGTCCTTTTTATGGATGCAATTTACGAATTTTGAAGCGAAGAATAAAGAAGGAATCCTAACTAAGTGTTGGTGCCATTGCAGGAGCTCACGTAACTAAAGCTTGAACGTTGCGAAGCGCTTCGACGGTCGGCACGATCGGAAAAATTGGTGGGTGATTCGGCCCCTTCTTTTCTACTCTGTCCCGCAAACGAATTTCCTTTGCCTCGAATTCATTCAAATCGATGATGCCAAGTTAAATGCATGCCAATCCACTAAGGTCAAGAACTCGAAAAAAACGTATCGATTTAGAGTAATCTACTCTAAAAAATACAAGTTTATCACATAAACGAGAAAGTTTAAGGTTCTAGTAAAAAGATAGACTATTTTACGTGCTGCAAAATAATATGAAACGTCGATCGTGAGTTATGATGCCTCGGGCAATTTGGTGCCTACAGGACACTAAATCGAGAGTACGGCTTTGGAGAAAATAAATCGTTGTATGAGTTGGAAAAAATGATAATGTCACTCACTACTGTCCGTGCTATACAAATATGTCCGTACATATTAAACGGTTCACGCATTGGCATGGTCATGGACAGCTTGTGCACAAGTTGAACTTTCCTCGATGGGGTATCCGGGGCATCGGAACCGAATCGACCTAGGGGGAATAATCAAATTCGTGATTCGGCGCGAGATATTGCGGGGCCTGCAGTAGGGCTTGCAACCCAAGCTGACAGGCATGTCGTAATGCCATATAAAAGTCCCTCGTGATACATAGCATCAATGATCGCACATATAAGATAGAGCATGCTCACCTATTGTCTTATGCAGGTAGTAAATATTATCTGTGTTTTATGCAGGGACGAGCACGGTCGTGGTAAGAAATGTGATAAATCGCTATATTTTACTGTATGCTTTATTACTCAAAGATGGCTATCAATATGAACTGGATTTATTTAGTTCTAAATAGAAAGACAACACTAAAGCATGCCTACCTTAACAATCAGAGTCGGTTTAGACGAGTGGGTTCGTCTCGTCCACTTAGCAAGTGTGCTAATTCCCTCCTCCAATTTCCCCAGGTGCGGCGGGCGCTCTAAACTGAACCTGAAGTATAGAGAGGCATTTTGAAGCTCTTCCTATGCTGAAGTATTTTGAAGCCAATTCAATCGAAGGCTTATGTATAAAGGGGCGAATATATGGAACGATAAGTGTTAGTTCATGCAGCTTGTCGAGTATGTTTTCTTTTATTTTCAATTAATGTAGCCGCAACGACATCTAATGTTATTACGACTTGCATTTCGTTGCAAGCTATGAATGAAAAAGCATATTTCTATCTTCCTATATTGCGTCTCAATTTGATGTGATTTGTGAAGTTTCAACTTGGCATTTCAATATAAGAATCAACGTAATGTTCTTGTCTTGTACGAGTGCAATTTCAGACTCGTACGACATCATGTCTTAGCGAGGACGATCGATTCGGCAAAATAATACCGAAAACGAACGGTTTGTCGACTCGGGTGTGACAAATTGGTATCAGAGCACAGTTATGTTTCCTCAGATTTTTGAAAAATATTTTATTGTTGGAATGTTCGTTGCGATGGCTCGATTGAATGCTTGTCGACATGCTACGTAAAATAAAAGTTCCATATAGGTAAGCCCGTAGATATTTTGAAAAATACTAACGGGTTTACTCTGTTTTATAGGAATGACTAAGAGAAATAAGAACAATCCTGGCACAACAACTCAAACCGTGGATAGTACGTCAAGCACAAAGAGTACTGGCCCTAGCGAAACGACTATGGAAAAAATGCTACAGTTGATGGAACTGCAGCAGCAACAGCTTCAGATGCAAATCAAAGCCCAATTTGATGCGCAGCAGAAGCAAATGAACGACCTAACGTAGATCGTAAGAAAGATGAACGGTAATACCAAGACAACGGTCGTGGTAACCGAAGAGATGCAAGATGTTCAAGACGAAGTCGAGAAAGAAGTTCTATCGCAAATGATAAACTCTTCTTCCATGTTCAAAGTAAAGGAGTTCTGCAAGATAAACTCGCCAAAGTTCAACGGCCGAGCAGAGCTCGATGTGATAGTGGGATGGCTCGCAAAAATAGAGGACTTGTTTGATCTTCTCTGCATCGAAGGGTCCCAGAGGGTGGCATGTGCGGTGCTACAGTTACAACTGAGAGCATACGACTGGTGGGCGGCGAAGAAACATGAAATCTGTGAAACCGATCCCAACACTAAGAATTCCTGGGAAATATTAAGGCAGCCTTCCTTGAGCAGTACATTCCTCGCGCCATCCGTCGACAGAAGGGGATGAGTTCATGATGTTGAGGCAATGGAATATGACTGTTGAAGATTATGATGCAAGCTTCTCAAAACTTATAAAATTTGCCGGCGCCTTCCTACCCAACAAAGAAGAATGGTGCGAGCTTTTTCAACAAGGCCTCAACGACGAATTGCGTAGGGACGTCATGAATCAACGATGCCGAACTTATCGTGAATCCTACAAAGCTGCACTTGATAGCGAGCGGATCTTTGGTCGCATGTGACAAAGGGCCGTGCCTGTCGTTCGCAGCAATTTCAACAAGCGTTCTAATGACGCTGGACGATCGGGAGTACAAAAGCATCCAAACACATCCGAGAATCGGCGTCCGTATCCAGGATTATACTGCAATGTCTGCAGCAAGCATGGGCATCGCCCGAGCGATTGTTTCTACAGAACATGTTACGGGTGTGGCGAGAAGGGCCATTCAAAGCCGCAATGTCCGAGAAATGTTCCGAATCAACACCAACCACCAAGGAACATTCTGAATCAATATAAAGCACCTACACTACAAGGCGCAAATGCGGTGCCTGTGAACCTGCAGAATCAACGCCATGGAGCTCAAGGCCGAGTTTATGCATTAACTCGGGATGAGGCATTCGCGTCCGATACTGTTGTAACAGGTATATTACTCTACAAAAATATACCTGCTCGAGTACTATTCGATTCGGGTGCGATGAATAGTTTTATATCTGCTGATTATACAAAAAAAATAAAATAACCATGCAATTACTAGATATAGACATTAGCGCTAGCACTCCGTCGGGAGTCGATATGCCTGCGAACTTTATTTGTAGTAATGGCCACATTTGTATCGGGGAAAGAAATCTACCCTTGGAAGCCGTCATACTAGACCTCAAAGAGTACGACATAATCCTGGACATAGATTGGTTGGGCGCTTGTCATGCAACGATCGAGTGCGCGGAGAAGAGAGTGGTATTTCGTCTTCCTAGCGAGGCAGATTTCTCATATTCGTGCGGTACGGTCTCGAAGACAGCAATGATGGTATCGACAATCTCGGCGAGACGTATGTTGCGTTCCGGCTGTGCGGGATAATTGGCATCAGTTCGAGACACGCGGAAGGATAATACAAATACAACGTAGACTGATGTTGTAGCAGATTTTTCTGACGTTTTTTCTGACGAGATGCCCGGGATGCCGCCGGATTGAGAGATAGAATTTAGCAACGATACCTTTCCGGAGACACGGCCAATATCAAAGGTGTCTTACCGAATGGCTCCAGCAGAAATGAAGGAGCTGAAGGTGAAATTACAAGAGTTGCTAGACTGCGGATTTATTTGCCCTAGCGTCTTTCCGTGGGGAGCTCCCATACTGTTTATGAAGAAGAAGGATGGATCGATGCCGCTATGCATCGACTATCGGAAACTCAATAAGGCGACCGTGCGGAACAAGTATCCTTTGCCCGAATCAACGACTTGTTTGACCAACTGTAAGGCGCATCAATATTTTTAAAAATCGATCTTCGATCAGGCTATCATCAGTTGAAGATCAAGTCCGACGATGTATCGAAGTCTGCCTTCTGCACTCGATATGGTCATTACGAATTCCTATTCATGCCGTTCGATTTTACGAATGCCCCAATCGCTTTCATGAATCTGATGAACCGAGTCTTCCGACCCCAAATCGATAAATTTGTAGTCGTATTCATCGACGATATCCTTATCTATTCAAAGAATCGAGAAGAGCATGCAGAACACTTGAAGACGGTATTACAGATTCTGCATGAAAATAAATTATATGCCAAGCAGAGTAAATACGAGTTCTGGATGAGTAGCGTGACATTCCTCGGTCACGTAATCTCTACCGAAGGTGTCGCGGTGAACCCAAAGAAGATTGAAGTGGTGGTAGATTGGAAACGACCTGTCTCTGCTAGCGATATTCGAAGTTTTCTGGGCTTAGCGGGCTACTATCGAAGATTCGTGCAGAGCTTTTCAAAACTAGCATCGCCTCTTACTCGCCTCACCCAGAAGGGAGTAGTATTTGAATGGAGTGACGAATGTGAATCCAGCTTTCAAGAGTTGAAGCAACGGCTCGTCTCAGCTCCAATCCTTGCACTTTCAGATGGTCCAGAAGGCTTTCAGATATTCATCGACGCATCGGGAACTGGCCTTGGGTGCGTACTCATGCAGAGAGATAAAGTCATCTCCTACGCTTCACGACAGTTGAAGCAGCACGAGAAAAACTACCCGATGTACGACCTAGAATTAGCGGCGATCGTGTTTGCGTTAAAACTCTGGCGGCACTACCTCTATGGTGTGGCTTGCAGAATATACATCGATCATAAAAGGCCTGAAATACTTGTTTACGCAATGAGAACTCAACCTACGACAGCGACGTTGGCTCGAACTCATAAAAGATTACGAGCTAACGATCGAGTATACGCCGAGCAAGGAAAAAGTTGTAGCCGACGCGCTTAGCAGAATGTTTATGGGATCACTGGCCATGAATAATGAGATACGACGAGACCTTGAAACGATGGGTATCGAACTCGGAATTGCATATCGACACCTACACCTAGCTCAATTGAAGTTAGGATTGAGCCTATTTAGCAAAATAAAGACCGCACAGAAGGACGATTCATTCCTGAAGAAGATACGCAAGCTGATTTCAACAGGAAGGGCGACTGACTTTGCGGAAGACGGAGACGGAATGATGCGACTAAAAGGAAGGCTCTGCATTCCTGAAACTGCCGAACTCAGAAAAGAAATTCTGATGGCGGCACAGTATGCGAAGTACTCGTTACATCTTGGAAGTGCCAAGATGTACAAGGACTTGCGTACAAACTTTTGGTGGCACAATATGAAGAAAGATGTGGCTACTTTCGTGTCGCAGTGCATGACGTGTCAGCAAGTGAAGGCAGAATACCAAAAGCCAGGCAGAGAGCTGCAGAACCTCGCCATTCTCGAGTGGAAGTGAGATAATATCTCGATGGATTTTATTATGGGATTTCCGAAGACGCCGCGGGGGAATGATGCGATTTGGGTCATTGTTGATAGATTGACCAAGTCGGCTCACTTTATCGTAATTAAAGTAGGATGGAGCATCGATCGGTTAGCGCAAATCTATATCGACGAGATTGTTCGACTGCACGGGGTACCGGCCTCAATAATTTCGGACAGAGACGGACGATTTCTATCGCATTTTTGGACGAGCCTACAAGTGGCGATGAGGACCAAACTAAACTTTAGTTCGACGTACCACCCCCAAACAGACCGTCAGACAGAGATGGTAAATCAAATCTTAGAGGATATGTTGCGTCTGTGTGCGATTGATTTAAAGACTAGTTGGGATACGCATTTGCCGCTTGTGGAGTTTGCGTATAACAACAGCTATTAGTCGAGCATTTAGATGGCTCCATATGAAGCGCTCTACAGGAGGAAGTGTCGTTCACCAATATATTGGGACGAAGTCGAAGAGCAATAAGTGATTGGACCGGAACTGGTGGAGCAGGCCGTCGAAAAGGTCCGCTTGATTCGAGATAGACTCCGTATCACGCAAAATCGACAAAAGAGCTACGCAGATCTTCGCCGACGACCGCTAGAATTTCTGGTCGGGGACCATGTATTTCTGAAAGTAACGCCCATGCGTGGTGTGATGATGTTCGGCATTAAAGGCAAATTGAGCCCGAGATTTGTAGGCCCCTTCGAGATCATCGAACGAGTTGCAACGGTTGCTTATCGGATCGCATTACCTCATGCCTTGGCTGATGTGCATGATATTTTCCACGTCTCACAACTTCAAAAATACGTGCACGATCTAAGTCACGTGGTTAGCTTCGATCAGTTAGAGCTACGTACTGACTTGTCTTACTCGGAGGAGCCTATTCAAATTTTGGACCGTAAGGAGAAGGTATTACGAAATCGGTCGATATCTTTGGTCCGCGTGCTTTGGCAGAACCATTCAGTTGAAGAGTCGACGTGGAAAATGGAGGCGAAGATGAAGGAGAAGTACCCTTCGTTGTTTGCCTAATTTAAGGTCAGACCCTTGTTCTCAAGTTTTGAAACGAAACTTTTTCTTAGTGGTATATTATGTAGTGCCTCGCTTCGATAGGCGATGGACTTCATAATATGCTAGCGCCGAGTCAGATCGGTCGGAAACTTAGATGGCCATCTGACTTGATCGTTGAGCTTAGTAAACGATAACTGTAACACCCAGTTTTCCAGATAAGGGTAATTTTAAAATTTTATAATTATAATTATTATTTATTGATATTTACTTCATATTATGACTTTTGGTGATTTTTAATCATTTTTAAACTATTTAAAATCATGACTTGTGATTCGTATTTTGCTAGAGTAACCCTATAGATAAGTGACCTAGAGCCTAGCCATGTGATTAGGGTATTTTATTTATCATTTTTAGCTTGAGGGTATTTTTTTTATTTTTGGGTTTATTTAATTTTAATATTATTTATTTGAATTTATGGGAATTTTTAGGAATTATTTTGGATGATGGTTGACTAGGTTGACTTTGACTAGCATTGACTTTGGTAGACTAGTCTAGAAGCTAACCCTAGTTGTGACTGCCTTGATTAGGATAAGTAACCCTAATCTAACTAGAGTTAACCCATGATTTAGTATTTTAGACTCGAGTTAGAATAGAGAGGGTTAAGTCATAAGCCATGACTTATGGTTTTGAAACCATTAATTAGCAACTTAGCCCATAGAAGCCCATAGCCCATACCATGGAACCCTAACCCTAACTTCCTTACTTGGCCGGCCAGCCCACCTAGGGATTCTCACCCTATAAATAATCTCTTCCATTAGGTTAGCCTCCTTTAGAAAGTTCACATTTGGAAAAAGGAGGTAAATCTCCAACTTTAGAAATTCCTAGAAAATCCATTTTAATTTTTTTTAATCCAAATAAATTGCATTAGATTCTAATTGTCTCCTTCTTGCTGTTCATGGAGGAAAATTTCAGTTTGTTAACAATTTGGTGAAGTTTGGCCATCAAGAGGAACACCCCCTTTTTGGAGCTTTTGAGGAGCTTTGATACCTATAGGTAAATCCCGAAAACTCTATTATAGATGCTGTTATTATTGTATATTAACCTAGATCTAGGTGTCCCCTAGCTAACCCTAGATTTATGTAGGATTTTGTGTCCGATTCGTGTCCTATTTGGACACGTATCAGTCCCTATACCTAGGTGTTCGATGAAATGCCCCAAAGGGGATTTCGATCTGTTTTTAGGAAAGTAATTGAATAGGAAATTAAGTTTTTAGGTCGCTTATGGGTTTCTGATGGATTGGACACATTTCGTGTAGTGTCGGGGTCGTACTGGACCCGTGGACACGCCTCACGCGCACGCGGTTGGCTGCCCTACTACCCGCACGTCCGTGCAGCTATTATAGGAGTCGTGGACACTTGATTTTGGATACGAAACTAGGGGCGGTGTCTGACACGACACCCCTAAAGTCTCGTGTCCATTGGTATTGTGTCGTGTGAGTTAGGACACGTGCACGGGTTTTATACACTGTTTGTGTGTACTAAAATCGCACGCTGATACGGGCTTCCCGTATGGACACGCCGACACTTGGGCTCGTATCAGGATCCTAGGCACGAAGCCCTATGTGTGGCAAACCTAGGTGCACGAGCTCGTGTCCTGGTTGGACTCGTGTCGTGTGCACGAGGACACGGCACGCGTGCACGAGCCAGTCTTCACTGTAAATTTTTGATACAATATTTTGTTTCATTTGGACACTTCGTGTCCACTCTAGTAGACACAAATGGCTTTCCCTAGTACACTCACACATGTGACACCTATTACCAACCTTTTATTTGTAATTTAGATGGTTATTGAATTCGAATTCTCGAATTCCCTAATATGCACTGATATGGACTGATACACTGTGCTGAATGTGATTTTCCTGATTTTAATCTGTTAATTAGCTGATTTTTATGCTGTTAAATATTACTTTAGACTCACCCACATGTGTTAGGGTTGAGTACGTGCTAAATTCAATTTGTGTAGATGCATACGGGGTTCGAAATGAGAATTTAGGCTGCTAGTTGACTGAGGGACAGTTCTGAGTGAACTGTCACTTTGGTTGGGTTTTGGGACTGATTTCCAGAGATATCCCATACACTCTTTTCACTACACCCTACTCTAACCTGTCAAACACATTAGATCACTCCCACATGTCCATTCATTCCTCATATTGCTATCATTCACACATACAGTCCTATGAATCACACACACACACACACACACACACAAATCATACACACACACACCCAATTACATTCCTGGGACTGATTTCCAGAATTCCTACATACAGTCACTCACACACCCTACTTATTCCTGTCACACATTCCCCTTACCCCTCTCATACACACACATGCCACCTTTAAACTGTCATACTGTTTTCATCACTCACTTACACATACACACCCAAGTCCATAACACTGTCACTGAATTCCAGATTTCCTCACACACACACACATGTACATACACACACATATCCCTCTATGTGACACCTTACACACACACTAGAATTGAAATCCTGAGAACACAAATCCTGAAACCTGGAAATATTCCTAATTGGCACTGTTTTAATTCCAAATAACAGAGACACTTGCATCTGTGAACCTGAGATTTGAATCCTGTTTTCACATGTTTAGCACAATGTTTTCAGCACCCACATACATTTCACTCATTCCACTATTATCTCGACACATTAACACACACATATATAGATTCCTGTCACACCATTATTTTTTATGTCACATGTACCATATGAGACACACACATGCATGAACATTAACACATTATACTCTATGATAACACTGCTCACTGTACACACACACACACACACAAACCCTTCAACCCTATGAAATGCATGTGTATATGTTAAGCTAGTGTACTGTAGTATATGTGCCTATGTATATGTACTTTTGTCACCCCCATTTTTCGTTCTGCGTATTTCCAGTATACGTATACGGAATCCTGACATGTATTTTTATTTTTCCTGCCTGGCTAGCTAATTTCAGTTTAATCTTGATTAGGTTCATCATAGTATGTAATGGTTTAACTTGGTTTATTTTGGGATGGCTCGGTTTTAATTGGTTTGGGTTGGTTGGGTTTGGTTTAAGTGTGCTGGAACACCTTAGCCTATGCTCCACCCTCAACACACCACATCCCACCCTCATAAAACCCTACCAACACTCTCTCTCTTCATTACTTCCTCCATTAACTTCTTCTTCCTCCTCCACCCAACTCTCCACACCTATAGGCAAGTGCAACTTGCTTCTACAAGAGAGCCATTTTATTGTTCCATTAGCTTCTCCCCATGTTTCTATGGCACCTTAGAACTTGTCATTTTCCATTTTGAGGCTTTAAATCTTGTAGATCTAGAATTTTGTTATTTTCGGATTTGGTAGTTTTGATCTATCAAACCTCTTTGTTTTCAAGTTTTGATTATTCCATGTGGTGGGAAACTTTCTTCTACCCAATTCTGACCTTTGAAAAGTTAGATTTGGACTTGTTCGGACCAAGTTATGAACTTTGAAGCTTTGGTTTAACCATGGAGTTCTTGCTGGTTTGAAGAAGACAGTGAGCAGTGTACAGAGCTTTTTAGCTTACGCCACTGAGCCGCAGCCTTGAGTACGCTCCCTGTTGGAAGCGTGACTTTTACCTTGAGTACGCTCCCTGTTGGAAGCGTGACTTTTGCCTTGAGTACGCTCCCTGTTGGAAGCGTAACTTTTGCCTTGAGTACGCTCCCTGTTGGAAGCGTGACTTTTGCCTTGAGTACGCTCCCTGTTGGAACCGTGACTTTTGCCTTGAGTACGCTCCCTGTTGGAAGCGTGACTTTTGCCTTGAGTACGCTCCCTGTTGGAAGCGTGACTTTTGCCTTGAGTACACTTCCTGTTGGAAGCATGACTTTTGCCTTGAGTACGCTCCCTGTTGGAAGCGTGACTCTTGCGTACGCAGCCTTGAGTATGCTTCCTGTTGGAAGCGTGTCTTTTGGTACGCAGACTTTGAGCGTGCCCTGGTACGCAGACTTGAGTGTGCCCTGGTACGCAGACTTGAGCGTGCCCTGGTTGACCTGAGCGTACGCTGTCCTGAGCGTACGCTACCTCTTGCTCCCCCCTTGAGTGCTTATGTCCCTATATTTCCCTTTATGAATTTCATCCATTTTATATCCTTACTGTTGACACAAAGTCACAGTCAACCAAATATTGATAACATTGACTAAATAATATTTGTAATAATTCAATACGACACACGACGTCTACATTAAGCTCAAGTCAGACGACAGCTCAGTCTCCGTTTCTCAGTTATTTGAGTCTGTATTTTACACTTTTGTTGAGTCTAGACTAATGTAAACTGTGTCATGCTGAGCTATTGAGACTTGACCTATAGCCTACCCAATAATCCTCAAACTCCACCATCCAGAAAAATATCCACTGGCCACTTAGACCAGCTCTGTGCTCTGGAGACAGAGTTCGGGCCGAACTCTGCCTCCACACAGAGTTCGGGCCGAACTCTGTCCCCTAAAAATCAGCATCCCTAATTTTAGGGTTAGCTGGTTGCTAGTTGTCCAACGGCCAAATATTTGAAATTTCCTACCCGAATTCTGGCAGAATTCTGCCTACAAAAACCCTATAAATAGGCCATGAATTCTCTCATTTCAAATCATCCAATCTTCTCTTCTCTTCTCTCTTATAGCTCAAATAAGCCATACCCTTCCCATCTACTAGCCACAAGCCTCCTAAGTCTCGAGTGCTCAGCATCTCTCAATTAGGATTCTTGTGCAAGAGTTGAAGAAGTCGCTTGGAAAATTCCAAGCAAATCACCACTGCGATCCTCTGTAAGAAGTTGACGTGCTCTTCTGAAGAAAAGGCACGGGTTGTAAACTACTATTTCACAAATAGTGGATTTAATCCTGAGCTAGAGTTCTCAGGCCTGGACTAGTCCTCCACGAGGAAAACCAGGTTAAAATCGCTGTATTTGCGTATGCTTTCTTGCTCTTCATTTACTTTCCGTATTTTACTCTGATTATTTATAATCCGTGAAAGAGTTATTTTTTAATTGGTTATTTTCTATATAAACTCTATTCACCCCCCTCTAGAGTTGCCATCTGTTCTTCAATTGGTATCAGAGCTCTGTTCTCTTTATAAGGATTTACATCCTAGAGCTGATCCATGGCAACCACACAATCCTTGATTTCCAATCACGGTGAAGGACAGTCCACTCATAGGCCTCCCCTATTTGATGGAACTAACTACACGTATTGGAAAACAAGGATGAGTTTTTATCTCAAGTCTCTAGACTTTGACCTGTGGACTATCGTCACTGACGGTTACAAAAAGCCCGCCAGGATAGTTGTCAACGGTAATCTCATTGAGAAATCACATGACAAATATTCTGACGAGGAGAAGAAACAGGCAAGTCTAGACGCAAGAGCTATTAATGTTTTATTCTGTGCTATAGACAGGAATGAGTTTAACAGGGTATCCACATGCACCACATCCCACGAAGTATGAAAGCTTCTAGAAGTGACGCATGAAGGAACCACCCAAGTCAAGGAATCAAAAATCAGTCGTCTTACGCAAGAATACGAGGCATTCAAGATGAAGCCAAATGAGACGATCATACAGATGTTCATAAGATTCCTCGACATCATCAACCCCCTGTCTTCACTTGGAAAGCAATATTCAAATCATGAGAAGATTCGCAAGTTGCTTAGGGGGCTACCAAAAATTTGGAACCCTAAGGTGACAGCCATCATAGAAGGAAACGATCTCACAATAATGTCTATGGAGACCTTGATGGGAAAGCTAATGACTCATGAGCTTGACCTCAAGGACTTCGAAGAGCCTGCTCCTAAGGCTAAGGAGATCGCACCCAAAGCTCACCGACGGAGGGCTGAACCCGAAGAGACGGATGACGACAACTCAGAAGATGATGATCAAGACCTAATGGTTCGCAACTTCAAGAAATTCCTTCGCTTCAACCGAAGAAAGAAGGAACCACAAGAAGATGAAGAAGAAGAGCCTACTTGCTAGGGTTGCAAGAAGACGGGACATGTCCGAAAAGACTGTCCATTCTCAAAGAAAAGCAACCGCTATGAGAAGCCTTACAAGAAGACCACTTCAAAGAGATATGCCAACACTAGCATCTGGCATGAAAGCGATGCCAGTGACTCAGAGGAAGAAAAGAACTCTCCTCAAGATACGGCTAATGTTTGCCTAATGGCAACATCCGACAAGGTATCTAACGACACTCTTGACGACTTCACTTTTGATGAACTTGGCGATGCTTTCACTGATTTACTTAGTGACCATAAAAAGGCCATTGGTAAATACAAACAAGCCAAGGACAAAATCAAAAGTCATGAAGTTGAAATACAAAGACTTTCTCTTTTACTTGATAATATTAGAGACACTGTACCCACGGATATCACTGATGACGAATCTAAGCTTAAAATAAGCTTACATGATGCCGAGGCACGTATTGAGCAGCAAATAAAAGAGATTGCAACACTCAACACGGAGCTTGCAGATGAAAAGAATAGACACAAGATCACTATCACTAAGTCGTATGGTTTAAATGCTAAGATCACTGAATTGCAAGCTGTAATTTCCCGCTCCGCACGGCGTATTACGCTGAAGCGCTGACTCAATGAGTCACGTTGATGCAAGGGAATGTATCGATGCAAAATGAAGTGAGAGTTAAGTTGTCCCGAGCAATGCATCAAACTAAGTTGATGCGAAGAGTTGTCTTGTCCTGAAAGAATGCATCGAGTTGAATCGATGCGAAGCGCCGCGTTGTCCCGAAGGATGAGTGCGTTGAATCGGCTCGAAGATTCTAAGAAATCGAATCGACCAAGGCGTAAGTCCGAATCGAAGCAAGTATTGATTTTAGTTGGTTTCGTGCGCAGGTTATACTTTGACGGGAAAATATTAGAGGTCGATCTTTTGCAATATTTAGTAAGGGGTCCGCGAAATCAAATCGTTGCCTTGCGACGGGTCGAGACTTGGGCATGCTAAGGCAAATCGGACGTATAACTCAGTGAAGCACGAAGTGCTCGAATGGCTAAGTCAGGAGAGTGGCCGTGCAACAAAGTTAGGAAATTGAGCCGCATCGGCTCGACGAAACGACGAAGGCATATCGACTCAAGGTGGGAGGATTGACTTCTTTTTACTCCTTCATTCGATAAGTCAAATATATCATTGTATGCTAAGTTAACCTATCGACGCCACGGGCATGGCCGATCGGAGATAAAATCATAGTGTGAGTCGAATACTAAGTTAGAACAATTGAAATGAAACGTGCATCAATATGCACGAGTCGCTATGGGACATTGGATATCGCATAGGCGAGCGCCTCGGTGCGCAAGCCGCAAGAACATGGGATAACTGTAATCGGAGAGTGCCTTAGTGCACGAACCATACCGTGCCTTTGCTGCACGAGTTAGACGGCTAGAACATTGAAAGACAATAGGCGAGCGCCCTAGCGCGCAAGCCCCGAATATTGAATGCTAAGTTATAGAACATGGGGATATGGTCGAGACGTGCCTACGTGCACGGGATAATAAAATATGGCTTCGTTGCGAGAGAATACAGTTGTGGCATGAATGTGGCGGAACTGTCGGATATGACATGGTGCCTCGAAAGGTGTTCAAGACCTTCGGGTCGTTCGGTTGACGAGCATTGAGTTGAGGCACGATTCCATTGAATCATTGAAACGAAGTATGAAATATAAGAACCCAGAAAGCAAATGAAAGAGATACGAGATGATAAGTCTGAGTCTCGGACTCAAGACTATGTTTGGTTGTTTGAATTTGATTACTTGAATGATAGGGCGTTGCATGGTCGATTGGAATGGGCTCGAGATTAAATCGTGATAATAGCTCGTGCACGAGTATCCCCCCAAACGGTTAAATGCCGGAGGTCCCCGGAACCGATTTGGCCGCGGAGGGATGGATAATCTTTGTAGACGCACATCCTTAAACAAGATGGAAGAAGCCGCAAATGATGGCATATAGCGGAAACGTTTCGATTGTTTGGGATGTGACCCAACCCGTGAAACGCCCGGCAGCCCAACCAAATAGAAAGAAAAGAAGGAGAGAAAAGAAAGGAACTCCTTTAGTCCATCCCGGCACGGATACGCCAACGGCCCTCATATAGTTAAGGAACGATGGATTGAAAGTGTAGGCGCATATGCGTCCCGCATAGAGATCCTGCTTAGAGATGCACAATAACATGACAGGGAAGGATTACGGCGTATTCACCTTGCGTCGGTGCAAGGGCGAGTGCGTCGACTTGGTAAGTCGCGCCACGAATCAAACACGAGATTGCTTGTTTGTTTGCCTATTCAATTCGATAACATGCTGCTATGATAACATGCTTTACGCTTTCGAAGATGCCATGAAATTGACCCTAAGGAGAACATAGCAAGATCATAAGCTAAGTTGCATGATTCAACATAAAGATTAAAATGTCGGTTTGGAAAGATGATCTTTGCTTCAGTACATGCGAGGACGAATGTACTGATCCCCCACCAGCTTCATGCAGGGTGCAGGGAATGGATTGCTCGTGGCGAAGCGTTGCTTGAACGTGTTAAGGCTTGGAATGCCGAAGCGCATTAAAGCGTGCTATCGCATTGACGCTCGGACTACGCAGCTGGATTGATGCGGCCGAGATATAGAAGGCATGATGTATGGAACGGTGAAATCCTTTGTGGGCAAGAGAGAACCTGAGTGTTGTAGCCAAATCTGGCATGTATTGTTAGGCTATCGAAAGCCATTGTAATCTCAGTTTCAGATATCAATAAAGAGATTCGTTTCGTATACTCTGTTTCCTTTCGTTGTTAATATCAAATCAAAAGATAACCATTTGAGAACTTGTCATCTTGCCTTGCACGAGCGTAACTCCAGGCTCGTGCGGCATCACGCCCCCTGCGAGGACGATGATTCGGATGATTCCGGGTCGGGGCGTGACAAATTGGTATCAGAGCTCTAGGCTCAATTTTCTCTGGACGCTCGCTTCATTACAATTCGAAAAGTTGCCCACCACCACTTGATATCACTCTTGACTCTACTCGATGCCGCACTGGATGTTCCATACAATAAGTCTAATACAAATCGTGTAATTTTGCCGCATGTGTTTTAGAAATTACACGATGTTTGCTAAGAAAGTCGCGAGGGGTATATTGCATTGAATGCAAACGAGCCGTAAAAATGTTAGTTGCTGCAAACGCAACAAATTGTGAAATACGATTTGAGATGTTGTCGTAATATAACATGTTGAATGAGAAATAAAATGATGCACGAAGTACAGCGAGTTAATGTGAATATGCGTTCAAATGAAAGTGAGAAGTGATAAGCCAATACCGAATGTGTTAAACGGATTGTGCATTGACTTGGAAAGTCGAGAGTAATTCGTTGCACGAGGTGCGGTTAATATTGGAAATGATCGTTGTACGATGTGCAACACGTATCGAAAGTAAAAATTATTGCACGTGGTGCAACGCATATCAAATTAATCGTTGCACGAAGTGCAAAGGAAATTGGAAATGAATCGTTGTACAAAGTGAAATAAAAGTGTCGAAAATAAATCGTAGCACGATGTGCAACGCGTATCGAAAGTAAAATTTGTTGCACGGGGTGCGACGCATATCAGATAAATTGTTGCACGAGATGCAACGTAAGGAAAGAATTAAATTCATAAATCGATAGAACGAATCGTTCGGTTGTACACCAAACTTATGTTGGCAAACGAGAACATTGACCGAGTTGTGTCGGATTTTGATAGAATCAAAGTTACGGTTGTGATCAAGCATGATCACTGCGGAAATCGTGAGTCGGAAGAGATTATCGGGTTATACTGAGTATAGTACGAGGAAAATGGCTCGATTCCGAGTGGTATATGCCATACCACGTAGGCGATGAATGACTCGATTTCGAGTGGTATATGATATATCACTTGTGCGATAAATTGCATCGACGCTTTGTGAGAATTACGGAAAGTTTGTCCGCAACGGACGGGGGAGTACCGAGACTCGATTGAAAATTTGTATGACGGTATGTTGTTGCAAGTGTTCTTCGAAATTCGGTTGGGACGATAAGGCGAGACTCGTAGCAATGAACGATACGTCGGACGAGAATGATAAGTCGGTCGGACGACCGAGACTAGCGAATCGATTATGCCTTGATGCAATAATCGGATCGACGGAAAGGGAAAACTTGAACTTATAAATGAGTTGTACGACTTGCGATCTCGGTAGAAATGTTGGGCGAGACGAATTGAATCGCACGACTTGCGATCTCGATAGAAATGTTCGGCTAAGGCAAATCGAATTGCACGACTTGCAATTTCGATAGAAATGTTGGGCGATGTGAATTGTAATCGAATCGCACGATGTGCGACTTCGGTGAGAAAGTTGGTTGACACGAAGAAACCGTGCCTATGAAATAGTTGGTTAAGTTACGGCGACACTCATTTGAGTACGACTGAAAACACGCGAAACTTAGAGGGCGAGATCGTATAACTCGAGGGCACGATGTTGGATAATCGGTAACTCGGTTACGCGAATCAAAGTATAGCGGGATACGGCGAATCGTAAAACAAGTTGATGCATATGGAAAAGTTTGTTGCGAACTTGGATGTATGCAAGGCGAGTTAAGTTGACGTTGAAACAGATTCAAAGTTGACCCTTACGTTATCGAAATGGATACGGCATATCGAGATCGATACGTAAGGAAACGTAAGCGATGTGAGAATACAAAATGGAGTGCGCCCTGCGCTATCAAAATTTTGTAAGTAAGGATACGAGAATGAACGAACTTGGTTGATCGTAAATTTTGTGATTGATCAAAGACGAGACTATAAGTCATCGACGATTGCTCGATACGTATAGCATCTCGTGTGTCGACCCGTGAATAAGATAGACTCGAACTTGATGTGAGTAGATGTTTCGTAAATTGCAGAATTATCGATGGCAGTGCATGACTTGACTCGGAGGATAGTTGCGCATCAGTTGCGCCGATATAAATAGTTTTGTCCGAAATTGGGTAGTCGCATAGAATCGTCGGAACATGATTTGGCTCCGAAATAAGATATAGCATGGTTCGTAGTAAACAGTCCTTCGGTGATGATCCACAATTATCGAGCGTAGCTTCGGGGCAGCCGACCCTAGAAGACTTGACCGCCAAATCAAATTGAATGCTGCAGACCGTAAGATGACCCATGCGATATCGCATAAGAGATTGCACCGATAACAAATATAACACGGTGCATGTTGACGATAAGTCTAGGCGATCGAGAATTGTTAGAACAGCTTTCGATTGAGAATGAAATTTACTAACGAACTTGGTGATACGAGTAGGCGATTGCGAGGAACGTGCTATGCACGAGAGGGAATGATAAGGGAATGACCTATAAGTCATGTCGTTAGATTCGGATTCACCTTGCAATTGAGCTTGCATAAATCGAACTTGTATTCGATGTTGCGAGACGGATAAGTTAGGAATTTGGCTAGTGAATTCCTACTCGTTAGGAAATCGAATGTAAGACGCATCGTAAAGACCTTCGTGCTAAGGCGATCGTTGCCTTGAGCACTATCGCCTTGCTGTAAACTTTCATGTCGGGTAGATTGTGGCCTTTGTGCAATATCAATTTAAACTTGCATCGGGAAAATCTAAGCACGGGGACTATGTAAGTAACCTAGCGGGCGTAGCCCTAAATGTTGATGCAATTGCAATTCAACGAAGGAAATCATAATCGAGATAAGTGCATAGCCATACTTCGAAAATAGTTGGGTAGCGACTTCGAACGCAAGGCATTGCGGAGGATCGTTATGATTGGATGTGCGACGGCTTGACGCAATGCGTAGATTGATAGTTCCGATGAAACATACGAAACGAGAAGGCGATTGTGAATTACGTCGCGTGCAGTGACTTTATTGAATGAATCACGTATGTATCGAATATACGTATGCGATAAAATTTCGTGAACGGTTGCTAAGGATAAGTCCGATTGAGAGTACGAGATGGCAAGCATAGGATTGAAATTTACCTGTCAGCTTTGTTCCAATTTGCTACCACTGGAATTGGTCAAAATACATATATCTTCGGGACGCCTTGAATATAGGTATGGATCCAAATCGAGTTGTATACAAAAATTCAAATCGAGCTGCAGGGAAGACTTGAAATATTAAAATGAAAGCTTGCAAGATAGTGTGAGATTGAACAATGTTGGTGGGACGAGATCGTGATACGATCTATAAAACACTTAGTCGGAGTGTTGGTTTTGGTTCGAGGACGAACCTTGTATTGAGTGGTATATTCTGTAATGCCCCGCTCCGTACGGCACATTACGCTGAAGCGCTGACTCAATGAGTCACGTTGATGCAAGGGAATGTACCGATGCAAAATGAAGTAAGAGTTAAGTTATCCCGAGCAATGCATCAAACTAAGTTGATGCGAAGAGTTATCTTGTCCCGAAAGAATGCATCGAGTTGAATCGATGCGAAGCGCCGCGTTGCCCCGAAGGATGAGTGCGTTGAATCGGCTCGAAGATTCTAAGAAATCGAATCGACCAAGGTGCAAGTCCGAATCGAAGCAAGTATTGATTTTAGTTGGTTTCGTACGCAGGTTATACTTTGACGGAAAAATATTAGAGGTCGATCTTTTGCAATATTTAGTAAGGGGTCTGCGAAATCAAATCGTCGCCTTGCGACAGGTCGAGACTTGGGCACGCTAAGGCAAATCGGACGTATAACTCAGTGAAGCACGAAGTGCTCGAATGGCTAAGTCAGGAGAGTGGCCGTACAACAAAGTTAGGAAATCGAGCCGCATCGGCTCGGCGAAACGACGAAGGCATATCGACTCAAGGTGGGAGGATTGACTTCTTTTTACTCCTTCATTTGATAAGTCAAATATATCATTGTATGCTAAGTTAACCTATCGACGCCACGGGCGTGGCCGATCGGAGATAAAATCATAGTGTGAGTCGAACACTAAGTTAGAACAATTGAAATGAAACGTGCATCAATATGTATAAGTCGCTATGGGACATTGGATATCGCATAGGCGAGCGTCTCGGTGCGCAAGCCGCAAGAACACGGGATAACTGTAATCGGCGAGTGTCTTAGTGCATGAACCATACCGTGCCTTTGATGCACGAGTTAGACGGCTAGAACATTGAAAGACAATAGGCGAGCGCCCTAGCGCGCAAGCCCCGAACATTGAATGCTAAGTTATAGAACATGGGGATATGGTCGAGACGTGCCTACGTGCACGGGATAATAAAATATGGCTTCGTTGCGAGAGAATACAGTTGTGGCATGAATGTGGCGGAACTGTCGGATATGACATGGTGCCTCGAAAGGTGTTCAAGACCTTCGGGTCGTTCGGTTGACGAGCATTGAGTTGAGTCACGATGCCATTGAATCATTGAAATGAAGTATGAAATGTAAGAACCCAGAAAGCAAATGAAAGAGATACGAGATGATAAGTCTGAGTCTCGGACTCAAGACTATGTTTGGTTGTTTGAATTTGATTACTTGAATGATAGGGCGTTGCATGGTCGATTGGAATAGGCTCGAGATTAAATCGTGATAATAGCTCATACACGAGTATCCCCCCAAACGGTTAAATATCGGAGGTCCCCGGAACCGATTTGGCTGCGGAGGGATGGATAATCTTTGTAGGCGCACATCCTTAAACAAGATGGAAGAAGCCACAAATAATGGCATGTAGCGAGAATGTTTCGGTTGTTTGGGATGTGACCCAACCCGTGAAACGCCCGGCAGCCCAACCAAATAGAGAGAAAAGAATGAGAGAAAAGAAAGGAACTCCTTTAGTCCATCCCGGCGTGGATACGCCAACGGCCCTCATATAGTTAAGGAACGATGGATTGAAAGTGTAGGCGCATATGCGTCCCGCATAGAGATCCTGCTTAGAGATGCACAATAACATGACAGGGAAGGATTACGGCGTATTCACCTTGCGTCGGTGCAAGGGCGAGTGCGTCGACTTGGTAAGTCGTGCCACGAATCAAACACGAGATTGCTTGTTTGTTTGCCTATTCAATTCGATAACATGCTGCTATGATAATATGCTTTACACTTTCGAAGATGCCATGAAATTGACCCTAAGGAAAACATAGCAAGATCATAAGCTAAGTTGCATAATTCAACATAAAGATTAAAATGTCGGTTTGGAAAGATGATATTTGCTTCAGTACATGCGAGGACGAACGTACTGATCCCCCACCAGCTTTATGCAGGGTGCAGGGAATGGATTGCTCGTGGCGAAGCGTTGCTTGAACGTGTTTAGGCTTGGAATGCCGAAGCGCATTGAAGCGTGCTATCGCATTGACGCTCGGACTACGCAGCTGGATTGATGCGGCCGAGATATAAAAGGCATGATGTATGGAACGGTAAAATTCTTTGTGGGCAAGAGAGAACCTGAGTGTTGTAGCCAAATCTGGCATGTATTGTTAGGCTATCGAAAGCCATTGTAATCTCAGTTTCAGATATCAATAAAGAGATTCATTTCGTATACTCTGTTTCCTTTCGTTGTTAATATCAAATCAAAAGATAACCATTTGAGAACTTGTCATCTTGCCTTGCACGAGCGCAACTCCAGGCTCGTGCGGCATCACGCCCCCTGTGAGGACGATGATTCGGGTGATTCCGGGTCAGGGCGTGACACAAGCTGTCTCTAAGAGATTAGAGACTAAATTGGGAAAACATGTTGCTCAACCTCAAATCCAATCGCATGAGACACACACAAAGCATAGTACTACTCATACTAGTAAACCACGTCATACTCATGCTGCTCACAATCATGCTTACATATACACACACTTTCACAAACCTCATGCACGTAGAAATAATCATCGTATGTCACATAATCATGCTACACACAGTCATCATCATGTTGCACAAAGACACAATCAACATCACTCCACATATAGACAATCTCATCATGCCATGCCATATAGACAACCTCATCATGCTATGCCATATAGACAACCTCATCATGCCATGCCATATAGATAACCTCATCATACCATGACATATAGACAACATCATACCATGCCATATCAGTCTACATATCATCAATACTCTTATAGACATTATCAGCCTGCTCCAAATATGAATAGAAATGCTACATGCACTTATTGTGGTCTATATGGACACATATCACCACAATGTAGAATCAGAAGATTAGTTGATAAAAAGATATATGTATGGTTTCCAAAAGCTAACTCTTCAGGACCCTCAAGAATTTGGGTTCCAAAGGTCACATCTACTCTTGATGTATGTGGACCTTTCCTCCTCAACTAAGAGTAAGTAGATTCTCGATAGTGGATGCTCGCGGCATATGACAGGAGACGCACATCTTTTCGCATCACTATCGATGAAGAGAGAAGGATATGTATCCTTCTGAAATAACCTAAAAGGTTATATCATAGGTAATGGTATTATTGGCTATCCTCCCTCTTCCGTAATAAAGGATGTCTGCCTAGTGACCGAGTTAAAGCATAACTTGCTCAGCATCAGTCATCTTGTTGACCATGGATATGATATTAACTTTGGACAAAACAAATGCCTTATCTATGATAGGTCAATAGGAGACATTGCTTTTGAAGGGGTAAGAGAGGACACTATTTATATTTTCTATTTGTCTCTAGATACTAACCATGCAGGTAGATGCCTATATGCTCACAAAGATGAACGGTTACTATGGCACCAGCATCTTGGTCATGCTAATATGGATAATATATCCAGGCTATCGACCAAGAAGCTAGTTAGAGGCTTGCCCGACATCTCATTCAAAAAGGACACTGTATGTGCCGAATGTGAGTTGAACAAGGCAACCAAGTCATCTTTTCATTCCATAAACTCTGTAAGCACTTCTAGACCCTTGCAACTACTCCACATGGATTTATTTGGGCCTAGTAGAGTAGCCAGTCTTGGCGGAAAACTCTATGCCTTTGTTATTGTTGATAATTTTTCAAGATTTACTTGGATTTTCTTTCTTGCAAATAAAAGTGATACTATTTCGGTTTTCAAGATTTTTGTCAAGAAAGTTCAAAACGAAAAAGGCTACATGATTACTCGAATCCGAAGTGATCATGGAGGCGAATTCAAAAATTCTGATTTTGAAAGGTTTTGTGATTCTAATGGTTTTGATCATGAGTTTTCTTGTCCAAGAACTCCTCAACAAAATAGTGTTGTGGAGCGGAAGAATAGGACTCTTGGCGATATGGCTAGAGTCATGTTGAACAAGTTTTTACTTCTGAAATATTTTTGGGCTGAAGCTGTCAGTACAGCATGCCACATTTTAAATAGGGTACTTATTCGTCCTATTACGAAAAAGACACCCTATGAGCTTTGGTTTGGGAGAACCCCCAATGTTTCTTATTTTAAAGTTTTTGGATGTAGATGTTTTATCCTTAACACCAAAGACAACTTAGGCAAATTTGATGCCAAAGCTGACGATGGTATTTTCCTTGGTTATGCCGCCAAGAGTAAGGTATATAGAGTCTTTAATAAATGCTCACTAATTGTGGAAGAGTCAACAAATGTGACTTTTGATGAAGATAACAGTGTAGCAAGTACTCTTGATGATGACATTGAGCCATCTACTTCTACTCCAATGAATACTTCTACCGAAACAAATTCTCTGGAGGGCTTGCCAAAGAAATTCTCTTTCAAGCCTTCTCATCCAGAAAATTTAGTGATAGGTGAAGTTTCACGTGGAGTAACTACCAGATCATCACTAAGAGACTCTATTGCTAGCACTGCCTTTATTTCACAAGTTGAGCCGAAAAACATTTCTGAAGCTTTTAATGATGAATTTTGGATTTCTGCTATGCAAGAAGAACTCAACCAATTCGAGAGGAGCCAAGTATGGGAACTAGTTCCAAGACCGGCTAATCACTCGATAATTGGGACTAAATGGGTGTTTAGAAACAAAGTGAATGAAGATGGTTCAGTCACACGCAACAAAGCTCGTCTAGTAGCTCAAGGATACAACCAAGAGGAAGGTATCGACTACGATGAGACGTATGCTCCGATTACTAGACTAGAATCCATTCGGATGCTTTGTGCATTTGCAAATTATCAAAATTTTAAATTATTTCAAATGGATGTGAAAAGTACTTTCTTGAATGGGTTTATTAAGGAGGAAGTTTATGTAAAACAACCCCCTGGCTTTGAAAATCACAAATTTCCCGACCACGTATTCAAGCTAAAGAAAGCGCTATATGGCCTTAAACAAGCCCCCAGAGCTTGGTATGAAAGGCTAAGCAGTTTCTTGTTTGAGAAAGGTTTTTCAAAAAGGAAAATTGACACTACACTTTTTATAAAATCTTTTAAAGACACTATTCTATTAATTCAAATTTATGTTGATAATATCATTTTTGGTTCTACTGATGAAACCCTCTGTCAAGAATTTGCCAAGTGTATGCAAACAGAATTTGAGATGAGCATGATGGAAGAACTCAACTACTTTCTTGGTCTGCAAGTGAAACAAATGGCTAATAGAACTTTCATCTGTCAGTCGAAGTATACAAAGGACATGCTGAAGAAGTTCGATCTTGACAACGTCAAACCAATAAGCACTCCAATGGCTACTTCAACCAAACTCGAACCAGATGAGAGCGGCAAACCCGTTGATCAACGTAAGTATCGAGGTATGATAGGCAGCTTACTTTATTTAACTGCTAGTCGTCCCGATATCATGTTTAGCGTTTGTATATGTGCTAGATATCAAGCAAATCCTAAGGAATCACACATGACTGCGGTTAAGCGTATCTTTCGATACCTTAAGGGTGCGGTTACAGTGGGCCTATGGTATCCCAAGTCAACATCATTTGACTTTATTGGTTACTCTGATGCTGACTTCGCTGGGTGCAAGGTCGACCGTAAAAGTACAAGCGGCACGTGTCATTTATTAGGAAAGGCTTTAGTCTCTTGGTTTAGCAAGAAGCAGAATTCTGTCGCACTATCCACAACAGAAGCTGAGTACATCGCATCTGGGCGTTGTTGTGCACAAATTCTGTGGATGAAGCAAACCCTTGAAGACTATAATCTATCTTTCATGCACATTCCAATATTCTGTGACAACACTAGTGCTATTAACTTGACTAAGAACCCTATCTGTCACTCACGCACAAAACATATTGAAATTAGACACCACTTTTTACGTGATCATCAGCAAAATGGCACAGTTAACTTAGAGTTTATTGACACTGATCATCAGCTAGCAGACTTCTTTACTAAGCCATTATCCGAAGAGCGCTTCAATTTCCTTTGTCGTGAACTTGGAATTTTAGATGAAGCTGTCATAAATTAAAACTAACCTGCGTAAATATCGATTATATTATGATTCTCTTACGATGAACTTGCTATGGGTACAAGCCGAAAGGGCCCTTCTGACAACAAGGCGTAAAAGCCTAAGCGGCACGGTGCACTAGTCCTCAGGACTACCGCTAGCTGGGATCCGACCCCTGCAGCTAACTCATGGTAAATTCAAACTATTGAATTATACTATAACTCCTTGTTTATTATACGGTACTTTTGATTTATCACTTGCTAATATGCTATTTTTCAAATTCATTATGCTATTCTTCTACTTCTCTATCTATTTGATTAAATCTTTCTAGCATCTGTCCTCATATCTTACTTGATTTCCCATACTTAACCATTTTTCCATCATCTAGCCTGATTTCAGTTCTGGAACAAAGACCCAGAACTCGGGCCGAACTCTGCCCCCAACAGAGTTCGGGCCGAGTTCGGTCCCCCTGTTCCAGAATCGGGGACAGCTCCAGCCGTTTGATCAAATGAGATCCTACGGTCCAGATTTACTCCGACCAAAGAAAACCCTCCCCTTATATTTGGGTTTTCCTCTCTCTCCTTCATTCTTACCACCTCTTCTACTTCTCTACCACTATTGTCTCAAACCCTAACCCTAGTTTTCTCTCCATAGTGCTCCATTATTCATCAAAATCAAGGAGAAGGGCTATTTTCTCATTCTCTTTCACTGTTCATTGTTGATTTGAGGTATAACTCCTTCTTCTTCTCTATTTTAATTTCTCTATTTTGTGCAATGGCTCCTTGTTTGCCCAATCATGGGAAGAGGACTCGAACCGAGGGTGCTTCCTCTTCGAATCCTCCTCCTCCCATTGAGCAACCCGTTGAACAACAATAACCCCCTCATCCGTTGTTCAACCCACCTAGTCCTCGCGACCCTAATACTTATGACGACCGATTATTTGTATCATTAGACGCTTCTAACGAGTGGTTTAATGACTTTCGGACTCGTCCGGTATTCGCGGGACATCCCATTAACTTCACAATTTTTTCACAATATGAATCTATATTTCGTGATCTCTGCATTGAGGAATTAGTTGCCTCCAACTTTGTTATTTATCGAAGCGCCATACAAATGTTCTATTGCAACTTGACTCACGATGCCACTCACATCTATTCCCGGGTTGCCGATATTGATATTGCTTTTGATGATTCTGAGTTGGGCGAGTATCTTGCACTTCAAGATCTCGATATTTGGGATAAGCTTGTGGAAGCTCGCTAATTCCAATTTGTTGGTGAAACTTCCCTTGAGAGCTTCAAGGAGGAACTATGTGCCCCTAACATATGTCCTCGCAAGCTTATGGCCAAGCATCTCAACCCTTATTTCTATGAACTTCATCGAATTATCTTCAACACCATTCTGCCAAAAGCCGGCTCCACCGATGAAGTCACATATTTTGAGATCTCAGCTTTGTATCACCTTCACTATCGCATCCCTTTCAATCTTCCACATACCATGATGGACTGGATGATTAACTGTAGGAAGAAACCACGAGCCCTAGTTTATCCCTTGTATCTTCCTATGGTCCTTCGTGCTTTCATTGTCCCTCTTCATGATTGTTCTTTCTTGCCTGCTCCTGCCTTCTTATCTAAGGTACGATGTCTTCAGGCAGTCGTAGCCTCTCCTGCCACTTCTGAGCATTCTGATGATGAGGAGCCCGACGCCCCTCCACTTGGACAGGATGTGCCACCTCCTCCTGCTACTCTTGACTCCATCCAGACCATGCTCAGAGATCGTTTCGCATTGGAGGACGATCGCTGGACTCAGATGGACTACCGGACTACCCTGCAGATGAGTACCCTCAGCAACTCATTGCACGATATTCGGTATTCTATGTCCCGTCATCCTTCTATGCCCATTCCCATGGAGCGGGATCCTGGTCGCGAGGGATATCGCATTGACGATCCTTGGGTCATGCGTTACCTGGATCCGGATGCTGCTATTGTGGACCCCCGCCGTTCCTTCTCTGATCCATCCGACTCTGCTGGGCCTTCTCGTGCTCCGTGATGGAGATGGTTACTATCTGCTGATGCTGCTGATGATCCTAGTTTATGATTTCTGATTTTTAGTTATTTAGTTTTATTTGGATTTATGTACTTGGGTTGTACTAAAACTCTGGTAGTTTGATGACTCAGGTTATGTGTGATGACACTTTTATGCTTATGGTAGTTTATTATTCTATGCTAGTTGCTTGTTTTGATCATTCATATACAGTTTCTTCTCTGTTTGGTGTGGTTGCATCATTATTACTTATCTTACAGTTCCTATGCAGTTTATATTGCTAATGCCAAAAGGAGGAGAAATATATATATTCTTGTCATATAATTCTTTCTGTTTGGTATATATATGCTTTTTGGTGCTTTTGGGAGATATTATTTATCAGGCCAACAGGTTCAACGCATTAGTTACGGGGGAGCTATTGTTTCTAGCTCGACACCGATCACCGGTTACGGGGGAGCTATTATTTCTAGCTTGGCATCGATTATGGGGGAGCTATGTTTTTGTGATCAACTGTGTCCAGGTATGAATATTGAATATACATATATTATTTTGTCAATTATCAATATGGGGGAGATTGTTGACACAAAGTTACAGTCAACCAAATATTGATAACATTGACTAAATAATATTTGTAATAATTCAATACGACACACGACGTCTACATTAAGCTCAAGTCAGACGACAGCTCAGTCTCTGCTTCTCCATTATTTGAGTCTTTATTTTACACTTTTGTTAAGTCTAGACTAATGTAAACTGTGTCATGCTGAGCTCTTGAGACTTGACCTATAGCCTACCCAATAATCCTCAAACTCCACCATCCAGAAAAATACCCACTGGCCACTTAGACCAGCTTTGTGCTCTGGAGACAGAGTTCGGGCCGAACTCTGTCCCCTAAAAATCAGCATCCCTAATTTTAGGGTTAGCTGGTTGCTAGTTGTCCAACGGCCAAATATTTGAAATTTCTTACCCGAATTCTGGCCGAATTCTGCCTACAAAAACCCTATAAATAGGCCATGAATTCTCTCATTTCAAATCATCCAATCTTCTCTTCTCTTCTCTCTTATAGCTCAAATAAGACATACCCTTCCCATCTACTAGCCACAAGCCTCCTAAGTCTCGAGTGCTCAGCATCTCTCAGTTAGGATTCTTGTGCAAGAGTTGAAGAAGTCGCTTGGAAAATTCCAAGCAAATCGCCACTGCGATCCTCTGTAAGAAGTTGACGTGCTCTTCTGAAGAAAAGGCACGGGTTGTAAACTACTATTTCACAAATAGTGGATTTAATCCTGAGCTAGAATTCTCAGGCCTGGACTAGTCCTCCACGGGGGAAACCAGGTTAAAATCGCTGTGTTTGCGTATGCTTTCTTGCTCTTCATTTACTTTCCGCATTTTACTCTGATTATTTATAATTCGTGAAAGAGTTATTTTTTAATTGGTTATTTTCTATATAAACTCTATTCACCCCCTCTAGAGTTGCCATCTGTTCTTCACTTACGCCTTTGATGTAAACTTGACATGAACCCGATATGATTATGACAATATTTATGAATATTAATCAGAACAAGGCTTACTGATGGAATTGTATGATTAGTGACCCGCCGTGGTGCACTCTTGACAAGTAATTTGACATGATAATTCTTGATAGTGGCCCATCGTGACGCATCCTTGCCTTGATAAGAAATCTTGATAAGTAACATGACATAATGGCGACCCGCCGTGGCGCACCCTTGACAAGTAATCTTGACATGACAACCTTGATACGCTGTTGCGACGGCTAACCTGACATGCTAAGTAAATTCTTGACACCGTGGGTGATTGTATTGAATATGCCTGTATAAGCAACCAGTCTTGTCTCGTATCATGTCTAGGACATGTATCCCTGGTTACCACGGTCAGGGATTCATACCGAATCTGACTAGGTTAACGACTAGATTGATCAAGTAGAGCATATAGAGAGGTATTTCGGCTACAAGCAATCCCGTTATCTGGGTGCCTTCCTTGATGGACTTGTAGCCTGCCGACGAGTAGGGCACATTTCCAGCTCACTGTTATATGGGGCACTACATGAAACGATTACTATGCACACTGTCATGTGTTGCATCCAAGTCACCTTACAAGGCATGATAACTCTAAGCTTGAACCTTGCGTCTGGATAACCTGGATAGTCTGCAGGGCTTGTGGCCGTAGGCGTACCTCATTGCATCTTGCTAGTAACTTAGCTTGTGATAACCCTAGTTAGTTAAGTATCAAGCCATACTCTTTGCTTGGCCGTGAATGATGGATGGAGTCCTATCTTGTCTAGTCTTGCCTAGATCCAGCGCATGGATATCTCCGGACGTGCTTATTTATGCTTTACTTTATCGATAATTGGTTCGAGGCTAAGTTCTGTTCAGGTGAAGGGTTACAACCCCGGTCCTTGTTTGGTTTACGGGTTGTAACTTGGTTACCGGAATAGTCCTTTAGTTATCTTATCGTTTATCATCATGTTTTCTTTAATTCATGTCTTATGTTATTTCACCTATGATTTATGTGCTGACATGCTGGTTTTAGTTCTTAAGTGAAGCCTCCTTTGTGGCACTTGCTCTTTCTGGGGTCTGACCCAGCTGGTTTTGTATGGCCAGATTTCGGAGCAGCTATCGAGGATCTTCCAACCTTCCTGCCAGATGGTGAACACTAGAAGGAATCCCGGCAACGAGTGGGTTTTATTTTGCTCTCCCACTCCCTTGTAAAAATATTCTTTTGAGGCGTTTAGCCGCCGAGCAAGTGTTAGCTCATTTGCAACTTTATTTACTGTCTGCCTACGGGCTGTAGCATGATTGACAAATCCTAGGGTTGATCATGTATGACTTAAACTCTTGCTAGTCTTCGTATTTTGTATGACTAGCTTCATGATCATCTGAATATGTAATGTATGGGACGCCTTACTTTGTATGTCTGATGATCTACCATCTTGTTATATCTACTTGTTGCTTGAGATTGAGACACTAGACTTGTTATTGACCTTAAGAGACTGATGGCTTGTAGTAAACCCTCATGCATCTAGACAGCCGTGACCGTATTCTGATGTGAGATTTACTTCAATGTACGTAGCTGGCTGTGTCTGTCCCCCGCTCTCTAGTATTCTGGTTCTGGGGCGTGATACGGTTTAAGTGGTGGCCCATGCAGGTCTTGTAGATCAAGATGTGTGAGGGTTTTACCGGATAGATGTCTCAATCAGCACTCGCCTTTGATCTCTACTCGTGCCTTCTGATCTTTCAGAATCCTTGACCTGATCATATGTTTATATCATCGATCTATCATGGTCCTTTCTTATTGTTCCCTATGTCGTTTCCTTCAGCGACATTGTTTCTGGTCCTACCGATCAGCAAGGCGGAGCACCTCCAGTGGACCAGCAGCAACCTGGAGACCAAGCCCAGCATTCTGGATTAGCCTTCCGAGTCATGCATTCCGGGGGCCCCGAGCCTCCAGTTCAGCCAGTCCAGCCTGCAGAGCCTGACGATAGCACCTTGGTGGGTCTCATCAGGACATTGCTTGCATCTTAAGATCGTCGGGGCGATGCCCTGCACCAGGCAGTACAGGATGCCATGGGCCGTGTTGGTTATCAAGGGAACAGTGCGGCTAGCAGTTTCAAGCGCCTCAACCCTCCCTTCTTTGATGGGAGTGAAGATGCTATTGCAGCCGATGCGTGACTCCAGGACATTGAGATTATCTTAGATGCAGCCAAGACTCCAGAAGGAGAGAAGGTAGCTGTGGTACGTCTACAGTTATTGGACCTAGCCCACACCTGGTGGGCGATGATGGCAGTTGGTTTGGCAACGCCTGTTCCGTGGGCGGTATTCAGTGACAAGTTTCAGATCAAGTACTTCGATGCTGTGGCTCGGCATAACCTACAGACGAAGTTCACCAATCTCAGGCAGATGAGCAGGACGGTCGATGGATATGCGGCCGAGTTTTCAAGACTGAGTCGGTTTGCTTCCACTTTGGTGGCAACCGAGTTTGATCGAGCGCAGCGGTTCCAGCAGGGACTCCACCTAGAGATCATTCTAGCAGTGGAGCAGTTTGAGCATCAGACCTTTGATGCTATTTTGCGGGCAGCTAAGAGGCATGAGTATACCTCGCAGAGAATTATAGACAGAACTGGAGGACGGAAGCGGTCCCATGGTCAGATGATCCAGTCTTCAGCCCCCGTCCCGGCAGCTAGGGCCTTGACCATTGGGGCTCCGAGGAGGGCAGCATCAGTTATGTCGGTTCAGCATTCGACTCTGACGTATCCTCAGCAGCAGAAGCGGAGGCAGTCTTTCACAATGGGCTGCACTCATTGTGGGAAGCCAGGACATGTAGTGTCAGAATGTCGCCGAGCACAAGGATTGTATTTGGCTTGTGGGGCACCAGATCACATGATAGGGTCCTGCCCACAGAGAGCCGGTTCATCATCATCGGCCCAGACTAGTCCCTCTGTGAGAGGACCAGCGCCAGTGCAGCAGCAGCAGTATCAGCCTCCGAGGCCATTGCCGCCTCAGGCTCAGGCATTCCAGCAGCAGCGACCGCAGCAGTATGCCCAGGTCCAAGCTCAGGTTCAGAACCGCCAGAGAGGTTTCCAGCAGAGGGGACCAGCACCCAGAGGGCACGGTCAAGCGATGGCTTTGACCAACGTAGAAGAGGAGTTGGCATCAGGTGAGGTGGTGGCAGGTACCATTCTCGTCAACTCTTTTCCTGCATCAGTATTATTTGATTCAGGTGCATCGCATTCATTTATGTCTGCACGATTCGTGACACGGATAGGACTGGAGCCCGAGTCATTATCAGTAAGGCTCAATATACTTACTGGTAACGGACTTGTGGGTGTAGATAGGGTATTTTCCTCGTGTCGAATCGTCGTCAGCGGTAGAGAGTTTCCCGCTAGGTTGATAGAGTTTCCGATGGTCGATTATGATGTGGTCCTAGGAATGGATTGGTTAAGGGACCAGTATGCTAGTATAGATTGCCATGGCGGCAAGATTATTTTTAGTATTCCCGGTGAGCCAGAGTTTTCATTTTCTCGAGGCGGAGTAGAACCTTCTTCCCCAGCATTGCGGATGGCCGTAGCAGCAGCAGTTCAGTTTCCCAGAGTGGTAGAAGAGTTTCCTGACGTATTTCCCGAAGAGCTTCCAGGCATTCCTCCATAGAGAGAGATAGAATTCACTATCGATTTGATTACAGGGACGGCACCAGTGTCAGAGAGAGTCTATAGGATGGCACCATCAGAGTTGGAGGTCCTGTACAAGATGATTGAAGAACTTAGAACCAAGGGATTCATTCGTGCTAGCAGATTACCTTGGGGAGCTCCGATGCTTCTTGTGAAGAAGAAGGATGGTACGTCAAGATTATATGTTGATTATCGTACCTTGAACTCTGTAACCATTAAGAACAGATATCCTTTACCAAGGATAGATGATTTATTTGATCAGCTCAGGGGAGCGGCAATATTCTTGAAGATTGACTTACGGTCAGGGTACCATCAGATCAGAGTCTGGGAGCAGGACATCCCGAAGACAGCATTCAGATCTAGGTATGGACATTGGGAGTTCCTTGTTATGCCATTTGGAGCGACCAATGCGCCGACCGTATTCATGGACCTCATGAATCGTATCTTCATGCCCTATTTGGACCAGTTCGTGATAGTGTTCATAGACGACATCTTAGTCTATAGCAAGAACGAGGCAGAGCATGAGCAGCATCTTCGTATAGTTCTTCAGATTCTCAGGGAGCACCAGTTGTACGCGAAGTTCAGTAAGTGCGAGTTTTGGTTAGATCGTATCTCGTACTTGGGTCACATCATCACCAGAGGTGGAGTGGAAGTTGATCCCCAGAAGATAGTGGCTATAGAGACATGGCCAGTACCTAGCACCGTTGCAGAAGTTCAGAGTTTCCTCGGATTGGCCGACTATTACCGACGCTTTGTGTCAGACTTTGCTCGGATTTCAGCACCGCTGATGCAGTTGACTCGTAAGGATGTGCAGTTTGCTTGGACAACAGAGTGTCAGAGTTCATTTGAGAAGTTGAAGCAGAGATTGATGACGGCCCCCATTCTCACTCTTCCCGACGGGACGGGAGGATTTTCAGTTTATTGCGACGCATCCGGCAAGGGAGTAGGGTGTGTCTTGATGCAGCATGGTAAGGTAGTCGCTTATGCGTCACGTCAACTTCGTGACCATGAGAGGAATTACCCAATCCATGACTTGGAGTTAGCAGCCGTAGTTTTTGTATTAAAACTTTAGAGACACTATTTGTATGGAGATCGGGTGGAGATTTTCACCGACCACAAGAGTCTGAAGTATGTGTTTACCCAGAAAGATCTTAATATGCGTCAGAGGAGATGGCTAGAGCTACTTGTGGATTATGACATCAACTTACAGTATCATCCTGGGAAGGCCAACGTGGTAGCAAATGCATTGAGCAGGGGAGCCGGAGTTTATTTTCTAACGGCACAGCCAGAGTTGTTAGCAAATCTACAGAAGATGGGTATTGAAGTTGTTCTTTCTTCCAGTGTGGCATTGATGGCCAGTATGCAAGTTCAGTCCAGCATAGTTGAGAGGATCAAGTTAGCTCAGTCCGCGGACTCTAAGCTTCAGCGGCTTAGGACAGAATGTGTGGCAGGACAGAGACCAGAGTTATGCATTCATGAAGATGGTATACTCCGACATGGGAGGCGTTTTTGTGTATCCAGTGGTGATATCAGACAAGAGATCATGACAGAAGCCCACAGTTCTCAATATTCCATTCACCCCGACGGTACGAAGATGTATCGTGATATTCTGCAGCATTTTTGGTGGAATGGCATGAAGAGAAAGATAGCCCGGTTTGTCTCTCGTTGTTTAGTTTGTCAACAAGTTAAGGCTGAACATCAGAGACCAGCTGGACTTCTTCAACCTTTACCAATCCCAGAATGGAAATGGGAGCACATTACCATGGATTTTGTAACTGGATTACCTAGATCCCTAGCTGGGAGGGATGCCATCTGGGTTATAGTTGATCGTCTCACGAAGGTAGCTCATTTTCTTCATTTCAGAATCGGCCAGTCGACGGATCAGCTTACAGAGATATACCTCAGGCAGGTAGTCAGATTACATGGAGTGCCAGTCAGTATTGTGTCCGACAGAGATTCAAGATTCACCTCGCACTTTTGGCGGAGTCTTCAAGAGAGTTTGGGGACTCGTCTCAAGTTCAGTTCAGCCTACCATCCGCAGACAGATGGTCAGTCAGAATGTACGATCCAAACTCTTGAAGACATGCTACGGTCATGTACACTCAACTTCGGTAGTTCGTGGGAAGATCACCTGCATCTCGTAGAGTTCTCGTACAATAACAGTTTCCAGGCTAGTAACCAGATGACACCTTTCGAGGCCTTGTACGGCAGAAAGTGCAGATCTCCTTTAGCTTGGGACGATATCGGTGAGAGGCAAATGCTTGGACCAGAGATGGTGACGCGAACTATTGAGGTGGTCAGACGAGTCAGAGATCATCTTCGAGTCGCCCAAGATCGCCAGCGTCATTGGACCGATTCTCATCGGCGTCCCTTTGAATTTTCTGTCGGCGACCACGTATTCCTTAGGATCTCGCCTACCCGTGGCGTCATTCGATTCGACGTACGGAGAAAGCTCAGTCCTAGGTATATAAGGCCGTTTGATATTCTAGAGCGAGTAGGTGATGTATCCTATCGTCTCGCTTTTCCATCGTCGTTACGTGAGGTACATGATGTCTTTCATATATCCCAATTACGACGGTATATCCCGGATCCGAGTCATGTCCTTGATCATTCGGAATTGGTTGTTGGTACCAACCTTTCGTATGAGGAGAGACCCGTATCCATATTGGACCGGAGGGAGAAGATACTCAAGAACAAGACTATCAAGTTAGTCCGTGTCGCTTGGGGTCATCACTCTTTGGACGAGTCAACATGGGAGCGTGAGGATGATATCCGATCGCGATATCCCGACCTATTTGACTCATAAGGTATAATATCTTTTTATGCCTTATGCTTAAGTTCCTTGCTTGCATGAATGATTGCTTGATTGACTACTAGTTCTGTATTGTCTGCAATTGATATAGCTTGCTCGACATCTCTAGCCTCTTGATTAAATTTCGAGGACGAAATTCTTTTAAGGTGGGTAGAGTTGTCACTCCCGTTTTTCGTTCTGCGTATTTCCAGTATACGTATACGGAATCCTGACATGTATTTTTATTTTTTCTGCCTAGCTAGCTAATTTCAGTTTAATCTTGATTAGGTTCATCATAGTATGTAATGGTTTAACTTGGTTTATTTTGGGATGGCTCGGTTTTAATTGGTTTGGGTTGGTTGGGTTTAGTTTAAGTGTATTGGAACACCTTAGCCTATGCTCCACCCTCAACACACCACATCCCACCCTCATAAAATCCTACCAACACTCTCTCTCTCTTCATTACTTCCTCCATTAACTTCTTCTTCCTCCACCCAACTCTCCACACCTATAGGCAAGTGCAACTTGCTTCTACAAGAGAGCCATTTTATTGTTCCATTAGCTTCTCCCCATGTTTCTATGGCACATTAGAACTTGTCATTTTCCATTTTGAGGCTTTAAATCTTGTAGATCTAGAATTTTGTTATTTTCGAATTTGGTGGTTTTGATCTATCAAACCTCTTTGTTTTCAAGTTTTGATTGTTCTATGTGGTGGGAAACTTTCTTCTACCCAATTCTGACCTTTGAAAAGTTAGATTTGGACTTGTTCGGACCAAGTTATGAACTTTGAAGCTTTGGTTTAACCATGGAGTTCTTGCTGGTTTGAATAAGACAGTGAGCAGTGTGCAGAGCTTTTTAGCTTACGCCACTGAGCCACAGCCTTGAGTACGCTCCCTGTTGGAAGCGTGACTTTTGCCTTGAGTACGCTCCCTGTTGGAACCGTGACTTTTGCCTTGAGTACGCTCCCTGTTGGAAGCGTAACTTTTGCCTTGAGTACGCTCCCTGTTGGAAGCGTGACTTTTGCCTTGAGTACGCTCCCTGTTGGAAGCGTGACTTTTACCTTGAGTACGCTCCCTGTTGGAAGCGTGACTTTTGCCTTGAGTACGCTCCCTGTTGGAAGCGTAAGTTTTGTCTTGAGTACGCTTCCTGTTGGAAGCATGACTTTTGCCTTGAGTACGCTCCCTGTTGGAAGCGTGACTCTTGCGTACGCAGCCTTGAGTACGCTTCCTGTTGGAAGCGTGACTCTTGCGTACGTAGCCTTGAGTACGCTTCATGTTGGAAGCGTGTCTTTTGGTACGCAGACTTGAGCGTGCCCTGGTATGCAGACTTGAGTGTGCCCTGGTATGCAGACTTGAGCGTGCCCTGGTTGACCTGAGCGTACGCTGTCCTGAGCGTACGCTACCTCTTGCTCCCCCCCTTGAGTGCTTATGTCCCCATATTCCCCTTTATGAATTTGCATCCATTTTATATCCTTGCGCCTTTGATGTAAACTTGACATGAACCCGATATAATCATGACAGTATTTATGAATGTTAATCGGAACAAGGCTTACTGATGGAATTGCATGATTAGTGACCCGCCGTGGTGCACTCTTGACAAGTAATTTGACATGATAATTCTTGATAGTGGCCCGTCGTGACGCACCCTTGCTTTGATAAGAAATCTTGATAAGTAACATGACATAATGGCGACCCGCCGTGGCGCACCCTTGACAAGTAATCTTGACATGACAACCTTGATACGCTGTTGCGACGGCTAACCTGACATGCTAAGTGAATTCTTGACACCGTGGGTGATTGTATTGAATATGCCTGTATAAGCAACCAATCTTGTCTCGCATCATGTCTAGGACATGTATCCCTGGTTACCACGGTCAGGGATTCATACCGAATCTGACTAGGTTAACGACTAGATTGATCAAGTAGAGCATATAGAGAGGTATTCCAGCTACAAGCAATCCCGTTATCTGGGCGCCTTCCTTGATGGACTTGTAGCCTGCCGACGAGTAGGGCACATTTCCAGCTCACTGTTATGTGGGGCACTACATGAAACGATTACTATGCACACTGTCATGTGTTGCATCCAAGTCACCTTACAAGGCATGATAACTCTAAGCTTGAACCTTGCGTCTGGATAACCTGGATAGTCTGCAGGGCTTGTGGCCGTAGGCGTACCTCATTGCATCTTGCTAGTAACTAAGCTTGTGATAACCCTAGTTAGTTAAGTATCAAGCCGTACTCTTTGCTTGGCCGTAAATGATGGATGGAGTCCTATCTTGTCTAGTCTTGCCTAGATCCAGCGCATGGATATCTCCGGACGTGCTTGTTTATGCTTTACTTTATCGATAATTGGTTCGAGGCTAAGTTCTGTTCAGGTGAAGGGTTACAACCCCGGTCCTTGTTTGGTTTATGGGTTGTAACTTGGTTACCGGAATAGTCCTTTAGTTATCTTATCGTTTATCATCATGTTTTCTTTAATTCATGTCTTATGTTATTTCACCTATGATTTATGTGCTGACCTGCTGGTTTTAGTTCTTAAGTGAAGCCTCCTTTGTGGCACTTGCTCTTTCTGGGGTCTGACCCAGCTGGTTTTGTATGGCCAGATTTCGGAGCAGCTATCGAGGATCTCCCAACCTTCCTGCCAGATGGTGAACACTAGAAGGAATTCCGGCAATGAGTGGGTTTTATTTTGCTCTCCCACTCCCTTGTAAAAATATTCTTTTGAGACGTTTAGCCGTCGAGCAAGTGTTAGCTCGTTTGCAACTTTATTTACTGTCTGCCTACGGGCTGTAGCATGATTGACAAATCCTAGGGTTGATCATGTATGACTTAAATTCTTGCTAGTCTTCGTATTTTGTATGACTAGCTTCATGATCATCTGAAAATGTAATGTATGGGACGCCTTACTTTGTATGTCTGATGATCTACCATCTTGTTATATCTACTTGTTGCTTGAGATTGAGACACTAGGCTTGTTATTGACCTTAAGAGACTGATGGCTTGTAGTAAACCCTCATGCATCTAGACAGCCGTGACCGTATTGCGATGTGAGATTCACTTCAATGTACGTAGCTGGCTGTGTCTGTCCTCCGCTCTCCAGTATTCTGGTTCTGGGGCGTGACAACTTTTGATGCCAAATGTATGGGCCTATTAGGTATGTAAATATATGCTTATATATATATGTAGATATATATATATATATGCTAAGTAATGTGTGCCTATAGGTAATGTGTAATGACTTGGACAGTTTGTATAGGTTGTTTAGACTTGATTAGACTAATATAGACTTGATAGACTAGGTTTAGACCTAGAATGGCATAGTTGACCTAGTTTGACTTTTAGGGTTGACCAGAGTTGACCAAGAGTTGACTTTGGCCTAGATTGACCTAGATTCATGTAGAATGCATAGTAGAACTTTATATTACCATTTTGGACTTGTTGTGACTTGTACTGTTCTATAGGAGACAGACACCACTCCTCGGACAGTAGATATTCTTCAGATACTCATGATACAGGCGAATACATTCTCTGATCCTTTCATATCCTGCTTATAATTATATTTTCCTGCTTTAAATTACTTTACTTGATACTGTCACGTTGGACACACAGATTAGTACTATATGGATCCCTTCTTGGGATGTTATCCCCTCAGGGAGCATCAGATACTACATGTTCTGTGCGTTTCACTTACATGGTGTATCACTATGCTTCATGGTTCATTGAATCACTTGTGACATGTACTCTCATGATCACAGAGTCTTCCTTGAATCCTTCCATTTATTGGGCTTCATAGAATCTCTATTTATGGAACTATCATGTACCAACCTTCGGGGGCCGTTACATGAATCATAACATAACCTGGCTGGATCCTTGTGTATTGATTGGGGGTACGGGAGAGTAGAAGTAGACATGTGAATAATATCCAAGTAGTGTAGCATCAGAATTATTTCATAGTGTAGCATCAGAATCATCCTATGCCATTTACATGTCTATATTGTACTCTGACTCACTAGCCACTGTTAGTTCTCTACTTATAGTAGATATTTCTATTACAGTTCTCTCTCTCTCTGTTTACATACTGTATTTCTTTCAGTTCATGTATCTTACTTTACTGCATGATTATATTTTCTAACCTGCTATGATCTGTTGAGATGTATTGTGCTCGCTCCTGTCCTGACTGGACCTGTTGAAAATATTACAGAGGACGAGGAGGAGGCCTGTGTGGATACCTTCTACGGGGCAGCCCTAGATGACACTTGTGAGCTGGACTCTCAGGAGGATCCAGCTCTAGCTGATGACTTTACCCCTACTGCCTAAACTAGTTTATTTAGGCTTTATTTTACTTATGTTGTCTTGAGACTAGTTTAGTTAGGTTTTATTTCTGTCATTGAGATCTGGATTGTATATATTCTTTCATACTCTGTAGTTGAGACTTGTATTTCTGGATATTTGCTGAGATGTTATCTTAGACACTTAGACTCTTCTGATCATCTGTATTTTCCTTGAGTTCTATATCATATCGTGCTTCATCTTCCTTAGTTGTGATTGAGTTTACATTTTGCTATGTCACCCCCATTCGGGGAGTATAAACTGCTTAGCATTATATTGTTAGATGTTGTGACCTAGGACAGCGTTCTACCGCCGACACTGCGGCGTAGGCTGGACGTACCCACTTCTCGTACCCTTACTCTAGGGTGCGGATCGTGACAATAACACCTTGCGGCATCGATCAAATCGATTTGGACGGACGTTACGAGAATCGATCCAACTAATGGAACGACTTCTGTTGGAATAAGTCCTAGATGCAGCGGGCTATGTCTCGGCGAGTGAGCTCTATATAAGAGTCCCTTCGATGGGACCGGACCGCTGTATGGTTTTCTTGGAGCTTTTGCCGCTGGATTTTGATGAAGTGCTTTCGCGTCATTTTTCTAGATACAATTTACGAATTTCGAAGCGAGGGAATAAAGAAAGAATCCTAATTAAGTGTTGGTGCCATTACAGGAGCTCGCATAACTAAAGCTTGAACGTTACGAAGCGCTTCGACGGTCGGCACGATCGAAGAACTTGGTGGGTGATTCGGTCCATTCTTTTCTACTCTGTCCCGCAAACGAATTTCCTTTGCCTCGAATTCATTCAAATCGACGATGCCAAGTTAAATGCATGCCAACCCACTAAGGTCAAGAACTCGAGAAAAACATAACGATTTAGAGTAATCTACTATAAAAAATACAAGTTTATCACATAAACGATAAAGTTTAAGGTTATAGTAAAAAGATAGACTATTTCACGTGCTGTAAAATAATATGAAACATCGATCATGGGTTATGATGCCTCGGACAATTTGGTGCCTACGAGACACTAAATCGGGAGTACGACTTTGGGGAAAATAAATCGTTGCATGAGTTGGAAGAAATGATAATGTCACTCAATACTGTCCGCGCTATACAAATTTGTCCGCACATATTAAACGGTTCACGCATTGGCATGGTCATGGATAACTTGTGCACAAGTTGAACTTTCCTCGAGACGGTATCAGGGGCATCGAAACCGAATCGACCTAAGGGGAATAATCAAATTCGTGCTTCGGCGCAAGGCATTGCGGGACCTGCAGCAGGGCTTGCAACCCAAGCTGACAGGTACGTCGTAATGCCATATAAAAGTCCCTCGTGATGCATAGCATCAATGACCGCACATATAAGATAGAGCATGCTCACCTGTTGTCTTATGCAGGTAGTAAATATTATCTGTATTTTATGCAGGGACGAGCACGGTCGTGGTAAGAAATATGATAAATCGCTATGTTTTACTGTATGCTTTATTACTCAAAGATGGCTATCGATATGAACTGAATTCATTTAGTTCTAAATAGAAAGGTAACTCTAAAGCATGCATACCTTAACAATCAGAGTCGGTTTAAACGAGTGGGTTCGTCTCGTCTACTTAGCAAGTGTGCTAATCCCCTTCCCCAATTTCCCCAGGTGCGGTGGGCGCTCTAAACTGAACCTGAAGTGCAGAGAGGCGTTTTGAAGCTCTTCATATGCTGAAGTATTTTGAAGCCAATTCAATCAAAGGCTTATGTATAAAGGGGCGAATGTATGGAACGACAAGTGTTAGTTCAGGCAGCTTGTCGAGTATGTTTTCTTTTATTTTCAATCAATGTAGCTGCAACGGCATCCAATGTAATTACGACTTGCACTTCGTTGCAAGCTATGAATGAAAAAGCATATTTCTATCTTTCTATACCGCGTCTCAATTTGATGTGATTTGTGAAGTTTAAACTTGGCGTTTCAATATAAGAATCAACGTAACGTTCTTGCCTTGTACGAGTGCAGTTCCAGACTTGTACGACATCACGCCTTAGCGAGGACGATCGATTCGGCAAAATAACACCGGGGACGAACGGTTTGTCGACTCGGGACGTGACATCAACCTGTAACTATTGGCTTTAAAAAAGAACCTACAGTTATTGGAGGCTTCTACAAGGGTCTCTTGGAATTTATCGTAGCAACAAACACGATTCTTATGTTGTACTAATATTTAGGAAGTCTTGAGGAGAAGAGGAGTTCAACACGAAGGGTGTGTTTGATTGCAAGAAAAAAAATATATGTGGAAAATAAATTAATTCCATTAAATTATTTTCATAGCAAAACATTTTTATGGAATTTTTAAATTTATTTATGGAAAACTTAATTTTGAGTTAGTTTTCATAGAAATTAATATTTTCCTATAGGTTGGACAAGTTTTATTTTTCACAATTTTATAATAAAATATGAAAAATAATAGTCTTTTAGAAAATAATTTCATGAAAAATATAAGTTACAAAACACTATAATTGGTGGAAAGTTTGTGATGGAAATATTTCATGGAAAATAAACCCAATCAAACACAACCTATAGGAAGGAGTCATAAAAGAGAGGAAGAGTAAGAAAACCGTCCTAGTGTCTACTATTATTTTTGATTTTTTTCTTGGGTCTGCTTAGATTGATGGAAAAAAAAACATAGTTAAGTGGGTTAAGTGAAGAGAAGTTAAACGAGGGAGAGTAGAGTCAATATATATAATCTTATTTGGATTGGAGAAAAAGTTAAGTGTGGTGTGTTTAGTAACTCTTGTTTGGATTTGAGATTTTAAGTAATAAGAGGATCAATAAAAATATAATTGTTACCAAAATATTCTTACTACATATATCATAAAACAAAATTTAATTAAAATTTTAATTATAACTTGTCAAAATATTTTCACAAATAAGAAAGTTACGAACAATATTTTTTTTTGAAAAGTGTAATATTTTATAGAACAAATAAAGGGTATTTATGACTTTTTAAATAAAATCCCTCAATTTACCTCGTTAATCCTCCGATTTGCGAGGTTAAAAGAATAAATAAAAGAGGGTAAAACAAACCATCACTTAACCTTCTATAACCCTCACTCATAAATCTTCATCTTCAAATCAAGCATAATTTTATTTTTTTCTCACTTGACTTCTCTTTACTTAACTCTCGTAACCCTTACGCCATGTTTGATTCGCAGAATTGGAGCTTTAGGAAATGAAAGTGATTCATTTTCTTTGTTTGGATGCCAAAAAAAATGAGGAGAAAATAACTTTGATTTCCAAGAGGAGAAAAAATGGAAAAAGTGGTTTCTTCCACCAACCCAAGAATTCATTTCTACATCTAATGATTCAATTTTTTTTCTTATTTTTTTTTGATTTTTTCAAACACCGAAAAGAAAATTTGTTGGAATTGTAATTAAAAAAAAAAAAAAATCATAGAATCGGCGGCGAGTCTGGTTAGTTACTCCAAAATGAGAAACGGTGGATAACGGTGCCACGTTTTAGTACACTATTTTTGGTTGGATCCTTTTTGGTTTAGTTCGACACGACACGAGTCACGTGGTGGGACCCACGTTTCTTATACGCTTTCCGAGTTCAGTAGCAACTGACAAATTACGATTGCCCCCCTCTAACTCCAAAATCATCTCTACTCGTTTTTTAAATCTCTCTCCATCATCACCACAAGTAGCAGAGAGAGGGAGGAGTTGTTTTTTCAAACTCTAGGGTTTACGAGAACTCCTCCTCCTCCTCCTCTATTTTCAATGGAGGCGAGAGGAGTGGTAGCGGGATCGTTCCCGCTGAGCATCGAGATCCGACGGGCTATCGGGTCCTGTCCGCTCCCGGTTATCGGGCTGGGAACCCGGCGGCGGAGGATCGGCGGCGGGATCCGGTGCTGCCGCCCGGATCTGGAGGGACGGAGCCATCCCGCCGGCGTCGAGATGGCGGAGGAGCGGCGGCGGACGGAGCTAAAGAGGAGGGTGAGGACCAGGGCCATGCCGGCGGAGCCATTCCCTTCCCGGCGGTACGAATCTTCATCCGTTCCTAATTTGTCGGGAGAATGTGCGTTTGTTTGCTTGAGATTTGGGAATGTGGGTGTGAATTAGTTTAGTACGATGTCCCAAAGAATGTCGCTTTCGTGGTCACACATGTTGTACGGATACGAATGCACGACGGCTCGGACACGAAGACACGGGTTTCAGTGTTACATTTTGAAGTGTATGCGCAGTGTCTTACGTGGACATGAACACGACGGAGGTTTTTGGGAGTGTCTGCTTCCTAGGTGGGGTCATGTTGCACGGACACGGATACGACACGACAAGGTAAGACACCGAGACATGGACACAACTTTTCTGATGCGTCATACTGTATTTTGGAGTGTTCAGGTTGTGTCTGATACACGCGTCAGATATGTACCATGGTCGTGTCCGATACACAGTCAGGTAAGTGTCCGCTTATGACACTTCCTGCATTTTGGAGTGTCTTTGCTTCCTTAATTATTATTGCTAGATGAGTATTAAAAGAAATTCTCTACTCTAGTCTGTGCTTTCAAGTCAGTTTTGGTCCTTAATGTAAGCAGAAGTTGCACAGTTTGAAATTTGACGTGTCCCTCCACCTAGAGGGAGCTCATAGAGAGAGAAAACTAAATCCTTTCTTTAACTTTCTAATAGTAGTGCCTACAATATACACACCATATAACTGGAGTGTGCGGAGGGGAAGGCTGCAAGCTAGCCGATTTGAGTTGCTTCACTTGCTCATTATGTTGTGAAATTTTATAATAACTCGAGCTTGAATTTATCAAGCCGAGTTGAAGCTCGAAATTGTCAAGACGGGCCAAAATCGAGCATGAGAAGTGTGTTAAAGCTCAATTTCAACAGGCTCTTGAGCAACTTGGCTTGACTGGATAGCAGCTCAGCATCTCCTTGGATCTAGGTAGAGTCAAGCTACAGTAGAAACTCTATAAAATAATACACTTGGGACCACCAAAATTTATTAATTAAAAGAGTTATTAATTAATCGATAAATTAATAATTATTAATTTATATATTAATTAATATTTTATTAATTTATAGTAAAATACTTACGTAGTTTACAAACACCTTTCAAGCTTCCACTTAATTATTGTATACAATGCATGTGTATATCAAATGAAGGGCCCAATTTGAAAGAAACCTTCAATCTCCCACCTTATTATGCTTCTTGTGTTCAGTGTATCACTTTATGGACATTAAAAATATTTTCAAGAAACCTTCAATTCTTGAGTCATTTTTCAAGAAACCTTCATAAATCATTCATGTAATATGCTATATATAAGGAATTATTAATTTATATTTTATATGGGGTCTGAAGAAATTATCAAAAATGTATTATCTTATAATTTTAGCGAATTATTAATTTAGCACCCTATCCCCGAGTCGGGACCGGCCAAAAATATTATCTTAGAGAGTTTATTAAATAATCGAGTATTAATTTATAGAGTTTCTACTGTAGGTGTATTGTACATGGAATATAAAGGGGAAATCTACCTAGGACGTGAGGAGGGATTTTTTTTTGGTATCAAGACTAGCTTTGACAATTTCTGATTTGGGCCATGGGCTGGGTTCTATCTCTCTTTTTTCAAAAAAGAAGCAGTTTCTGATTCAGTCCACGGGCTGGGGTGCATCTCTCTAAACAAAGTATGCAAAACGTGTGTCGAGCTGATTAGTGTACTTGTTGAGTTTTGCGAGTCAATCTTGCTATGTTCAAACTCGATTCATTAAGAAAATTGAGCTCATTTCCATCTTCTAGCTCGCTAATTAGCGAAGTTGAGTCAAGCCCACTTGAGCTCACGAGCTTCTCTCCTCATCTGCAGCCCGAAGTGAGAGCAAGCGTATATAGTCTTACTTTTACGAAAGGTGATTTATTTCAACTTAGCATTGGCTTATGTTGCACAGACACATACGACAAGATGCAATCAGGAAACAACATGGCTAGTTGGCCACTGTTAGAATAATATAAATATTAACCTTCAACCCTCGCCAACACTCTAGAGTTTTGATGTATTCTTAGGGACTTTAACATGGTATTAGTTAGAGCGACCCAAGTTCAAATATTTTTAGGCGCACATTTTAAGCAGATTAAAAAATTATACCGTTGTGTGATTCTAGCTCTCGGCCCATGAATTTGGCCTTTAACCGCAGGACAGTGTTAGAATAATATACATATTAACACGAAACAATATTCTTGAGTTTTGGTGTAAGTGGGAGGGACTTTAACAAATACGACACTGATTTGGACATGTTATGGTGGAAGTGTCGGCCCATGTACTAACAACGGTGTTTTGAAGGTTGGGGAATGGGATTGGTAGAAAGGTAGTCCATCAAGAGATCACAAATAAGAGGGGTCATCAGTCCTCTTTCAATCCTTCATCTTTTTATGAGTAGCCGCCGCAGGATCGTCAGTCTTCATTGCCCACGAGCATTGGGCCAACAGTCAGTGTAGCTCTCGCTCTTGTCCAAAATCCTTATCCTTGAGGGCGTACATCTTTCCTAAAAATACACCATGGTGTTTACACCACCATCATATACATGATATTATAAAGAATGTATTCGAATCGGGTACTCCAAGCGAACTGTTGATAGACAATATCCTTGTTGAATCGTGAGGTCTGTCTCCATGTACCACTTCTAATCGGGTACTCCAAGTGAACCGCTGACAGAGTCGAAGACTTTGTAGTACCCTTATAGTATAGCTTCCGGTCCCGCCCATTCAATCAATCAATCTTCCCTTATGACCTCAACCCAAACTCAATACCTGGTTGGCACTTGAAGAACCACGGGGCACTCCATGCATAGCAAGCAAGTCTTTGGCGAACTGGTGTTAAGCATCCCTAGCGGTACGCAAAGAGAGGTCGTGATGATATCATCTACGTCCGTACTGGGTGCTCCATAGCTTCAAGCCTTCAACAGAGGCTGCTTCCAACCAACATCGGCTATGTATAACGCCCATCGTTTCACTCGTGTCCGATACGTGTCTCGCGTGAGACGACATGGTACCAGTTTTTGGAGTGTTCATGCTTGCTAGGCTTTGGCCCTATGGCCTAGACAATGAGTTTGAAGCAGTCTGAGTAATCGACTTTAGAGCAAAGAGAACTTGAGAAAAGATAAATCGAGCCATACTTGATGTCGAGTCCTATGTTTATAAATGTGTAACTGATTGCAAATAAGGCATATCCTTTTCTTGGTGTATCAGATTATACATGTAATTTGATTGGAATTCCTTGTTATCAGTGAACAAAATGCAATATTGAGATATTGAAGCTAGTTGTTTTTTTCCTGCTAAATAGGACGTAATCATAATGTTTCTAGCCAAAATTGCTTGAAGTGAGTATAATATGGTGTTTCCATTAATTGGAGAATCACTGGTTCAAATGAAGTTTGGATGGCTGATAAATTCACACTTAAGATTATCTCAACACCTTACTCTTTAGGCATTAAATCAAGTTTGGGTTATTACTGCAATCGCTCTCACATCTAGCCTATCTTCATATATTGAACTGTGTGTTTTCTAGTGAATTTCATCATTATGACGGGTCAAATCGTTCACATAACTTTGTTGCATTATCCAAGAGAGAATCTTGCAGGACATAAACGTCAGCTAATTCTGGTCTAAAGTAGATGGAAGAAAGGTTTTGGTGAGGATTATGACTTCTGAGTTTCTAATTACTATTGACATTTGGATTTTTTTTTTTTGTAGCTCGCAAGGGTACTCTAAACAGAAAAACCTATACCCTCGGTGCAGCCCTAAAAATCCTGCTCCTCAAAGTCGTGATACTCCACCTAAAAGAGGTTTGTTCCTGTGCCAATTATTATAATGGTCAAGAGACTGATATAGATTTATGTTTCTGGTTCCAAAAGTCACTTTTTTATCTTTATACAGGTTATTGGTTCATTAGAGCCATTTATTGAATAAATAATAGGCCGATATCTGTGCCATATTTTAATTCTCAATTCTCAAAGCAGAAAAAGCTCCATGACTCATAGACAACATTTTGGATTTCTACTTCTATGATGTCTAGATTCTAAGGATTTATATTTGCTTCTGTGATATCTTCCTTATAGACACTGGTATTGCCAGTGAGAAGGAATGGGGAATCAACTTGCTAGATGAAAATGTCAAGGAATCTGGCACAAATGAAGATGGTAGCACATGGTACCGGGAAAGTGGAGAAGACCTGGGGGATAATGGGTACAGATGTCGCTGGGCAAGGATGGGAGGACAAAGTAGTGATGGATCCTCAAAATGGAAGGAAACTGTAAGTTTCTACTTCTGTGATGGATCATAGAAAGTAAAGAAGTTGTCCTTATTTGTATGAATTTTGCGTATCAGACAATTATGATAGATAAAGCCTTAACAATGCATCTCTTCCAAGAGTTGATATTCTCAGCTTCTGCTCTTTTTGTTTATATGAGACAATTGCACCATTGCGATATTGCTATTTCTATAGGTTGCTTGGACATAAATATGGATAGGGACACGATAAAGATTCAAAGTACGACATTTTATAGAAAGTTTAAGATACATGTACGGTATGGATATGGTCATATATGCTCATGGAAACATATCTATATGCATATCTGATACATTGAAGTGTAATAATCTATACTTTATTCATGTTTCGAATAATAACAAGCTTCCAGAGAAGTTCTACAAATAATACCACTGCAAATAATTGCAACTTTCTCATATATCAATTATGTCATGAAGCATCCTGTCAGATACGTATCATAATCAGGGATATGGTCCTATGGAGGAGTATCTGTCCAACCTACATACTCCTTCAACATGTTATTTTAACTTTTTTGTGGAAGTATATTTGTTCCACTGGTTTGGACTATGGATTCCAAAGAATGTTCATTTTATATGTATTACTCGCAAGCAAGTTTGGTAGTAGAAATGGTTTGGCTGTTGCTCTGTAGAGGAGCTATTTAGATATAAGGTTCAGCCTGGAAGAGACTTGAATTATATTTGAACCAACTTGACTAAGAAAATATGTTCCTTAAATTTGAGACCTTTTGAAGTAATTTGCACTTGATTCTGGTTTTTGGAATTTATACTTTCAGATCTATGGAGAAATAATTGCTGCGATATATTTGCAGGACTGGACTAAATCAATTGCACATGGTAGTCAAAGGCACGCCTCATAGCAAGGCGCACCAGCTGCACCTCGCACCTCTCTAGGCGAGGCGCCTTTCTCGAGGCGTGCCTAGGCGCCCCTTTTGTATTTTCTCTTTTTTTATAATTTGTGTTCCTTTTATTTTGTTACTTCTTGTTAGAGAATACAAATTATTGTTAGTTCTGCTAGTTCACTTGGTTATGTTTTAACATGTTTTTGTTGGTTTTATATGTTGTTGGCTTAATTTTTTTTACATTACTAATATTTATTTACTTATGTATATTATTATTATTTTTTATTTTTCTGCCTTGCTTCGCTCGGACGCGTGCCTCAAGTGCGCCTTGCGCCTCGGGCGATATGGACTCTTTGTGCCTCGAGTGTGCCTTACGCCTTTGACTATCTTGCTATTGCATATATAATTAAAACTACACGAACATTATATTTATTCCAAAATTTTGGAATGACGCCATGACTCCTTTTCTTCCATCACCACTATTAGTGGCTCATCTCTGTAGAATTAGCAACTTCTGTATCCTTCCTTATCGTTTCAATCCATGTTTGTTTTGGTCTAGCCTACTTCTTGCAGCTTTCTCACCTAACGTCTTGCTACTGCTAACTGGTGCAGAGTAAATCTCCATTCAACACGCTCAAACCATCTTAAACATTTTTTCCTATATTGTATACTTAACTGGAGCCAATTCTAACTTGCCTCGAAAGCACACATTTTATATTACTAATACTTTATTATGTTGTCGGTCATCCATCTCAACTTGTTACACTCATTTTTTGGACGTGTTATTTGTTGACCGTCCAATTTTTTTTCGCCAAGCATGGTTTGCCCAAGAACAGTAGTGACTTTTTTTTTCTCTTTCAAATACAAGGGTGTTCTAAAAGGGGTTTCTTCATACTAGTCCCTTAAATTTACTTGTGTTTTGAATAAGCCCTCTAGACCTTGTTAGTTGCATCTCCCAAATCACTAGAAAATTGAGTTATGGGTCCCTTTCTATCTCAGACAGGTAAAGTTAATCTTTTGGGTTAGTTGTTGTAAAAGACCATTTTGTCTTCATCTTAAACCTTTTTCTTTCAATCTGAAGTCACAACTGTGGGAGCCATCGTCAAAAGTTGAACCTTTCACATGGATGTCAGTCCCTCCTCTCCACATCTCTCCTCCTCCCTTGGTCCTTCCCCTCGGTTTTGTTGTGTGGGAGACTTAAGGTCCTATGTTAACACGATAAAAGTTCCCATGATTAAATATATCTTATCCTTTTGTAACCTAATGCCAAGAATATCATTTCTATGCTTTTAGTAAAAGATGATAAAAAACATTATCTATATATTTTATTTCTGTACCACACGATTTTTCTTGACATTGGTCTGAGCCACTTCTTCCTACTGTGCAATTTCTGTATGGTATCAAAGGTCCTACTTTACTTGCTCTTTAATTTTCAACAGTAATCACTAGATAAAATGTTTTATAGATGAGCTGCTTTGTGCTTAGATTGTTTTTCCTACCATTTCTACTGGTTAATGTGGAGAGGCCTACCAATGTTCTTTAAAGAAAAATAATAGTGTTATATTATAGTACCTAACATTCAAAGTAGGCTTCTCTAACTTTGTTTCAGAGCATAAGCGGTGGATCCATTTTCCTCCTATCCAATTGATTTCAGGATATATTACAAATTTCTATACCAACATTCAATTAGAATTCTGAGAGGGGAAGGGAAGAGCGCCAAGGGAGGTGGAGGAGGGTGGAGTGGCGGTTGCGACTTCTAACTTTGTTTCAGAGCATAAGCGGTGGATCCATTTTCCTCCTATCCAATTGATTTCAGGATATATTACAAATTTCTATACCAACATTCAATTAGAATTCTGAGAGGGGAAGGGAAGAGCGCCAAGGGAGGTGGAGGAGGGTGGAGTGGCGGTTGCGACTTCGGACATGAAGGAAGAAGGGGGAAAATAAGGAAAAATGGTCAAAGGACAATAATTATGTTAAATTTATTTTTATGAAGCTCTTCTGCTGCATAACCATCCCCATTCTGATGGGCGGTGGCTTGGATGATGATGATGAGATCTGTTCTTCTATACATTGTTGATTGTGGAATTAATGATCGTTTGATTAGAAGGAACAAGCAGCTTGCACAGGAAGATTTTGTTCATGGTAGGTATGATTTGGTTAAGAGAACTCGATGGAGATTTCATGTCTTCTTAGTTAAGCTGCCACATATTCAGATGATTTAACTACCAAAGGACTACTGACGATTGATATGTACGAAAGAGGAACTTTCTTGCGTATATCGATTGAAGGCTGATGCAGGAGGAAAATGATCTACTGCTACATACTATACTCTACTCTTAGGGGTTGTGGAAGAAGTGATCGCTAATGAATCATTCACCGGAAAAAATGTCAAAAGAATTGTATTAGTCTTGAGTTTCTTTTGCTTTCAATTCAAGTTTCAAGGTCCTGTGTCTAGCTTCTCACTTCCAAATCTAACTCAGGCCTTCAAAAGCAGTTGATGAGTGATCACCAGGAGATTTATTGCAAACCAGCACCCTTGAAACAGTGTCAACTTATGAAATATTTTAAATGGGTGAAGAATGAGGGAGAGATTTTCTTAGGAGATGGAACTACTCTGAAGTATATTGGTGGAGGCTTGGACGTGTGGTGACCAAGTATTTGTAGAAGTATCCATACCTGAAGCCTGCTGCTTTGGATTAGTTTGAAAAGAATATCTTAGAAAGGGAATTCAGCAAGATGTACATTCAGACAAATAAGTTGGAAATCAAATATGGTTTCAGGTTTTCATCCGTTTCATGGCTGTTTAGTGTAATAACTGGCTTTCCCTGATTGCGGATCTAAGTGTATCTCCACTGTAGACAAATAAGTTGGAGATTGAATATGGTTTCAGGTTTTCATGTGTTCCATGGCTGCTGAGTGTAATAAATGGCTTTCCCTGATTGCAGATCTACGTGTATCTCCACTAAATATCATGGAATTGTGAAGTTAGTGGCTGGCTTGTTCTATATGCGATTGTGAAGTTAACTATTCTTAGCTTTATACTTTATTGTCAGATTTCCATAAGTATAGAGTCCAGTAAGAAAAAGCTCATCATTGATATCATACTTAATAAAGTATTGATTCTAATTTTATTTGAGCATCTTCCTTTGTTTTCTCTCAAGTATGGCACTATTTGTGCTATTATATCAGACTTGTGAGGGCATGATACAGAGTTAATTGTGTAACACCTACATAACTTACTTCGCGGTTTAATTTGGTAGATTTTATTACTTAGTCCGATAAGCAACTACAATTTTCCTTTTCATAATATTGAAATCAGTCTTCCAACTATGTTCACACTATTGTTCTTTTCTATGATTAAAATAAACACCATCCAAAGGTGAATTTACTTGATTTTCTTGATCTACTTTACAGTGGTGGGAAAAAAGTGACTGGACAGGATACAAAGAGTTAGGTATGCCATTTCTTTAATTATTGTCTTATTAAGACGTTTGTACTTCGTCAACCCTATTGTTATGATGCGTTTGTGTCACTACAAATTTAAAGGTAGCTAGGTTTAGCCCATTGTAATTGTTTTGTTGTCTCAAGTCTTGGATCTGGTAAATTGCTTTGTTCAGGAAATTTTCTGAAATTTGCTTCTGACAGAATTGTTTCTATGAACAGTTTAGTGCTTATTCTGTTGTGAGATTTCAAAATTTTCTTTTCCCTCTCCGATTTTTTCTTGACTATACCATCACAAAATATTTTTTTGACATTTTGTTATGGGTTTCTTTGTTCTTCATGTTTCTATGCTTTCAACAATATATCCTCTTAAAGTCCCTGCAAGGGTTATTATTTATATTATTCCAATACCCTCTAGGTCGGGTGCCCAATTTGGTTAGAGAGCTGAATTCATGCAGCAGTGTATATATATTTTTTATTGATAAAAACTGCTCTAAAGTGTGCCAAATGAGATTTGGACCTGGGTTTCAAGGATACCATATTAAAGACCCTGTACCAAAACTCTTAAGAGTTGTGGTGAGGGTTATAATTTATATTATTTTAAATATATCCAAAAGACAGTAGTTCTTTTGATACATGTTTTGAATTCTCAGATTGTCGGCCAGTATAGGAAGTTGTTGGATTATGTTACAGAGATTTTCCTCTCTCCAATGAGCAGCAATATATCTTCTTAAATGGTTTCATTGCTTATCCTGATTCCCTACTGTGTACTAACCTATACTGGATTCTTTCTAATTAAAACACATGATTCAGTTTTTTATTTCATAGATCTGCTCCAGTTATATTGTTAAGGATCTATGTTCATGCAAATAACTCCGTTATTGTCATGACAGCTGCATGGGAATTTCCTTTGTACAATGTTGATCTGTTTTCTTTCTTTATTATGTATAACTTTAATTTTAATTAAATAGGAAGAGGTTAAGATTGGTATCCTGCGCATGAAAAAAGAATAGACGTTGTTACCTTTTTACCTTTACACAAACTCTGATTTGTTTTCCCAAAGACATCAAGTTGACTTTAGCACTTAGTAGCTGTGGTTAGAAAGTTGCAAAATTGCAATGTCCATTCTTGTACCCATTTGAACAGGGCCGGCCCTAAGTTCATGGAAGCCCTAGGCAAACTTTTAAAATGGGGCCCATATATAATATTAAAAAAATTAAAAATTGAAATAAAAGTAAATTAAAAAAAATGTTAAAACCAAGAATTGAACCTAAAACCTATAGTGTGCAAGTATAACATAATAACCACTAGACCACAATTGTTTTATGCTAAAAGAGGACCATGTTACATATGAGTTCTATTTTGGATACTATATATATATATATATATATATATATATATATATATATATATATATATATATAATGTGTGTGTGTGTAAATTAATTTTTTTGGGCCCTTATATTCCATGGGGCCCTGAGCGCTGGGCTGGCCCTGCATTTGAATTTGGAGCATGGTTCACAGTACCAGAATCATTGTCGGACCCTCTTAATTGGCGGTTTTGGATCATTTTTGCGGTGGGAGGGAGGTTGGGTTGGTTGTTTTGAATCAGTGGGTTTCGGTATCAACCGATATCGTCAACTATTATTTGGAGTTTTAAAAATGTTAAAATTAGAATAGCATTCTATATGTAATATAATACATTTATAGGATGTCCTGCTCCACGCATTGCTGGTCAGATTGTGTTTTTGTGCACGGTTTGCCTGAGCCAATGCCTTTCACCAATGAGACTAGGTTCCACAAGCACACATCGTGAATTGTGAACCCTTGTGCATGCCTGGAGTGTGAAAAGAGTGGAGCCTGAACAATACTCAAATCTAGATTGTCCTTTTATTCTCATCCGTGCTAATTGAATTGTTATCACTCCAATTTGGCAAATCGGACCCAAGATGTGAATTGTGAACCCAATTGAAGAAAGTTCAAATTATCAGTTGAAGTCTTGGTATCCCTAATCTCACTATTCTTGCATTCGAGAGATATGAGAAAGGTGGTGGAGACAACAATGAACAACAAGGTCTCGTGCAATCTCTCTCTCTCTCTCTCTCTCTCTCTCTCTCTCTCTCTCTCTCTCTCTCTCTCTCTCTTTTAACCAAGTCAGGCTTCCGTTTTCTATTATTTTTGTCAAGTTTCTTTGGAAGGTATTTGCTTGCTTTAGATTGGTCCTAATGGACAATACTGAATGGGTGTTCCGGCCAGGTTTCAGTTCAGTCCCCATCGAAACTGATACAAAGTGGCATGCTTAGTTATGACCGAACCTTAGCCATGATTATGTTTTTAAATCCCTGGATCCAATTAGCACAAGATTTATGCTATCATGCTCAATATGCTTGTCTTTGAAGATGCAAAGTCTGATAATTTTGAAGTTAATAGTGGGATGAGAAATGCCCTATAGATCATGTGATAGTTGAATGCTGACAGTATTGTGAGGATATTGATATTACTGTGGCAACTATTCTAGTATGGGTTGAAAGTGAGTGGGTAGCTTCCATGTGGTTTTGTGCATGCCTGCTCAGGTAGTGGAGAGTTTGCCTGATTGGTATGTTCCTCTAGATTATGTACTCTGATGGTATGTCTATATCATTCTACCTTACCATATATATATTTTATTTTACTATAGATATTGCATGTTTATCTCAATGTTCAAAAACTCAGTTTCGGCATCTGTTTCGGACCCTCCCTGTGAGTATCAGTTTTGGCAGTTCCAGAGACTTGTGGGATTGGGGGGGGGGGGGGGGGGGGGGGGGGGGGGGGGGGGGGTAAATCAGTTGCTTTGGTAGTTTCGGTATTGGTTTTGGTCGATACTTAAAACAATGGTTTACCTACACAGCATGGAGTAGATAGAAATTAAAACATAGATATATGATTCATCGTTTGTAAGGACAAACTAAGATTATGAGGTCTATAAGTTCCATCCTGAATTAACTTGAAGGCTAAATTGCACCAGAAACGAACTGTCTATTACAATGACATGAGCACCAACATGAAGATACTGGAGGCTCTTGTACTCGATTAATTATCTATCCACAATTTTTGCTCATGTGTATCTTGAATTTTGCAATCTTATTATATATGTTACCAGTTAGCACATGTTTGACAATTCAAAACTCAATGTCAGAAGTCTAAACTCAAGAACTCCCAAGGTACAGAAAACTAGTCTTGAGCAGCGAAAAATTAATAAAGGCGTCACATTCTTCTCTTTGTTCCATTTTTGACCAAAAGTAGGATACAACAGCAACAACAATATAGCCTTTATCCCAAATTAGGATAAAAAGAGAAAATTGTGTCATTTTCATCTTTATTTTAATATAGCATGCATTGCTTATTTCTTAAGTGTTGGGAGTTTCTAATGCTTGCTTTGAGTTTTGGGTTGTCAAGCATGCCCTTAGAAAGGTCTCATAGAAATGAATGGCAGAGAGGGAAAACTTCCTTTTCTTTTGAGTTTGCTAATATAACCTGTTTTTGATATGAGTTTTCTCTTTATCTCCTTATTAAGTAATACATTCTGCATGACATGCTGTAATTTTCTACATCAAGATCAAATCAATTTATGCTTTTGACTGTTGTTTTGATAAGTCATTATAACATGCCTACTTGCCTTTAACTAACTTTAATTTTTAATTTTCTGTATGCAGGTGCAGAGAAGTCAGGAAAAAATGCCGAAGGTGATTCATGGTGGGAAACGTGGCAAGAAGTTCTGTACCAAGATGAATGGAGGTACAATATAAAAAAATTGAGATTTATACGTAAGAAAGATATTTCACTTCCAGCATGATTGTTATCTCTAAATAATGTATGAGAAGGACTTCTTACAATATCAATTGGAACTACCCCTACTAAAACATATATAAAGAAAATTGCACCTTCATTTCATAACTAGAATATTTACATTTGAACCAACTATTATCGTCTTTGCTTATGTCCTTTCTAGTTTGGTCGTATTTTGATACTATAGGCTCAAAGATTTTGTGACCGTCATACGAATTTTACCATAAGTGTCCACAATGTTTAAGAGAACAATAGGAAAAAAGTATTAGCGGAATTACTATTTTTAGTACTTATATTCTCTCTAATTTACTTGAATAAGGTAGATTTCACTAACCACCTCTTCAATTTTGATACAAAATCAATTCCCCTTCATTGTCATAGTAGCTCAAGCATATCTTCTACATATTTTCATTATATTTGCACTCATACCTTTCATCATATTTTGTAGCACTCAAGTGTTGAGACTGCACAACCCTTTGTCAACCTCAATTCCCTCTTTATCTCCTTCAGTAAACTCTGTGAAGTTTGTTGTGCTCAACTAAGTTGGATGCTTTATTAAGTTATTATGGACCCCATTTATACGAGGAGGACTGAGGTCTCCATAGTACTTTATTAAATGTGGGACTAAAAGAGACTGAAAAGAAACGTGATACAAAAAATCTCTGTTACATAATCTTTGATGGAAGTTACGATAAATAGAGGTTAGTTAGGGTAGGATAGATCCCATTTCCTCACAAAGGAATGGAATTTTAGACTAGTGATGAGGTGATAATGGGCTTACGAGTTAGGGATTGACCAGGGGTATGGTTGAGATCCTAAACTGTTATCTTAGGTTTAACTTTAAGAGACCCCCCCCCCCCCCCCCCCCCCCCCCCCCCCCCCCAACAAGGTCTTCAAGTTACTTTTAGGGCTATGGTTGAGGTTAATGATGAGATTTACAAAAAAAGAGTATAGGTGTGAGACTGTAGAGTTATAGATTCTAGAGTTTGGTGATGGAAGATAAAGGGTTTTTTTTTTTTGGGAGGGGGGAGGAGAATATGAGATGAACGTGGCGCCAAAGGGGTGCCTCTATAGTTAGCGAAAATAGTAGTATGATGTTTTATCAATATGATGAGTTAAAACTTACTTGCAGTGGTGCTACTAAAAAGTTTTAAATTATAATGACATATTTAGGGATGTGCAATATCAATATGTAAAACGGGCTGCATTTGCTTGAAATGTAGAGGTCTCTATTTGAAGTCTTGTCTGGGTAACCGGCTCTAAATCTGGCCATGCAAAACCAGAGAGATTAGACCTCTAATAGCAAGTACCGCAAGGAAGCACGATATTAGGAATTTAAACCAGTAAATAAGAGAATATAATAATAGATCTCTGTTTGCTACTGGGATTCATACAACGTCACAACACTTCGAACCAACCTCCCAACCAAACAAGGACAGAAGTTGGCCCGTCATGTCTCGACACTCTGATCATCTCAGTTAGTCAACAGAGTAGGTACAGTACACAACCAAATCAATTTAAACGGCCATGCAACTACTACGGCTTGCTATTGTGGGTTCCAAGTTATCTTGGAATTATGCGATAAAGAATTCCTCAGTTCTTACTATGTGCAAGCAAGGCTAGTTTACCCAGTCAATCAATTGCGCTAATCATGAATTAGACGAGTCCCAGCGGGACGCCCGTCATCAATATACCATATACAATAAATAATATAAGTAGATACCGCTCCCTGCCCGTGTGACAGATTTGCAGTATCTGTGGGAACCAGCCGACCTGTCGGGCACTTAATAGTCCCAAAGAGGGCTGTCATGTAAGAATTCGAGAATCCATTCTCTCAATGCAATCATTATTTTATTTAACTTAGTAGCCTCTATGTTAAGTGAAATTCCATGCCGTGGATCATGGTCATTCAGAATGAGTACTTTCGTACAAAGTACGATATGCCCAACTCTACAACGATACCTGTGCGGTTAGGTTGTAGGTCTTACATAGCGTAATGCAACAATTAAAACTAACCACGGAATAAATCATGCCTTGACCATAAAACACACATGCTGCTTTTGTAGAAAAATAAATAAATTGAAGCCTGCATATGCCTGTATGTCAATATTTGGGATCGGCCAATCGATTACAATAGTTCATAATTAATATGAACGTGTCTCATTCATTCAATTCAATAAGATGACTAGCCAGTCTCTTAGTTCCAACTAGGAACGTATGATCAATTATTAGTCAAGGTCACAATCAATATCAACCAATGTTAATTCGGGACAAGAATTAGTCCAAAGGCCCGAGAAATTATAGAAGTTCATGCAGCATGTGCCAGGAAACAGCATGCGCCAGGAAACAGCATGTGCCAGAAACAGCATGTGCCAGAAACAGCATGCGCTAGAAACAACATGCGCCAGGAAACAACATGCGCCAGAAACAGCATGCGCCAAGAAACAGCATGCGCCAGAAACAACATGCGCCAGAAACAGCATGCGCTAGAAACAACATGCGCCAGGAAACAGCATGCGCTAGGAAACAACATGCGGCAGAAACAGCATGCGCCAGGAAACAACATGCGCCAAAAACAGCATGCGCCAGGAAACAGCTTGCGCCAGAAACAGCATGCGCCAGAAACAACATGCGCCACGGAAAACAACATGCGCCAGGACAGCATGCGCCAGCAAACAGCATGCGCCAGCAAACAGCATGGCAACAGTTTTTTGCCAGCAACCAGCATGCGCCAGGACAGCATGTACTGCTCATCTTCTCCAATCAGCCTCTAATGGCCATGAACCAAAAAGACCATAAATCACTCAAAATAGGTCGAAATCAGGGCTTCCAGTAGTCAAAATTGGGTAGAATCAAATTTCCTACAACATGGAACCATCAAAACTTGAAAAATAACAAAGTTACTAGATCAAAACCTAAAAATTCCGAAAATATATTAAATTTAGATCTACATGAAATGAGCCATAGAAATCGAAAATGCTAAGTACTAAAGTATCTAAGAATCTTGAGAGGAAGACAATGGAACAACAAAAATGGAAATCCATCAAGAAGCAAGTTGGCACTTGCCTAGCCCTCCTAGGTTGGTGGGGAAGTTATGAGGAAGAAGAAGAATAATGAGAAGAAGTAATGAAGAGAGAGAAAGGGGATGAGCTTTAAATGAAGGGGTGGTGGTAGGTGGGGGTTTGTTTCGGTTCATGATGAACCAACATAATTAAACCAATCCAAGCCGAACCCAAAACAAAGCTAAAACAGAGTATAAAAGCAGAAAGTAAAATGCAGAAATAAAATTGCAGGAAATATAATTAGCAGGAAATTAAAGAAATTTAAATACAGAACAATACATGATAAATATTAAATAAATACATTCCAGCAGTACATGTATTTAGAATACGTATTCCGGGAACGGGAAGTGACAGAAGTATATTATCTCCTAGCAATAAACAATGATTCTGCAAAGCCTATTAAAGAATAGCAGGTAAGAATAAGCTTGAATTGTAGTGAAAGATGCATTACAAACTCATGACAATCAATATATTCTTGACTAACCTATGCTTCTATGTTAAGTCACAATTCATGGAATTTGTGCCACAAACTGTTTCTACTTTCTACTTTCTACTTGCCAATTCTCCGTTATTCATGTTCCAGCTCAGAACAGCTGGTTCCTATGGTCACTCATATGCCATTCTAGATTTGTTGGGTTCACAAGTGATGCCTTTGTAATTATGGCAGTTTTGGCGAATAATAAATACCTATTTTTTTCTGCAATGTGATAAATTCAAGATGCTCAGGTGACTATTGAATCCCTGCAATGTGTTAAATTCAAGATGTTTTCTCCCGGGTTTGTACGAGAAGGGGAAAATGAGATCTTTTGATAACAATGGATTTTCTTTGTTGTAAAAGCTTTATTTAATGATGTGTTCTACTTCTTATGAATTAAACCCTGGCTTATTTGGGATTGCAGTAATCTTGCAAGGATAGAGAGAAGTGCTCAAAAACAGGCAAAATCGGGTACAGAAGATGCTGGATGGTATGAGAAATGGTGAGAAATAATCCAATTTGTTGGTGATCATGATGTTATATAATTAAATTCCTACGCAATTTGTTGTTTTCTACTAATGCAATATACCAGAACCTATTTTCTAGGTGGGAGAAGTATGATGCAAAAGGCTCGACGGAGAAAGGAGCTCACAAGTATGGAAGACTTAATGAACAATCATGGTGGGAAAAATGGGGAGAGCAATATGATGGAAGAGGATATGTACTTAAATGGTACGCTCATCTTCCTACTTCCGTCACATATGGAATGCCATTTATTTATGGGGATCCCCTACAGTTGATCTTTGTCCATCTGCTTCTTAAGCTAGAGAGATTACTTACTGGATGTTGGAAATTTATAATATACGATGGTTCATTACTGCACAAAGAGACATGCTTCTCTTCTTTGATATCTATGCACATGGAAACAAGTGTCTTATTAATATTGGCATAGTTACCAGATATGAGAGTTCATGCATTCATAAAAAACTTGTGTTATGGTATCCCTCTTCTAAGACTCCCTTTTTTAATTTCAAAGCAGCTACATGATACTGACATGAACATTGATTATTACAATCCTAGCGACCACATGAGAAATACTTGAGAACACTTCAGATGGAAATACAACTCAAGCAAGAGACATGGATTTGAATCTGAAAACTCATTTAGATACTTTCTGATTACTCTTACTGCCCAGGACACGAATCCTATGCACTATTAGTTTACAAACTAATTCACCTTATATCTGATACCAAAAACTATATTTTCCCAAGATCAAATTTCTTAGTATTAAAGCATATGAATTATTGCAGGGTTGCATGACTTTTATCCATTCTCTCTTGCAAAATTCTCATGCTGGTTTTTTTCTTTCATATTTTATTTATTGTAGCTTTTGATATTGTATGCGAGGGCGTCACCTAGCCTTGGTGGTAAGACTCAAGTTTCTCTCCTTATATATGGGGGCAAGACTGTACATCTTGACCTTCCCCAGACCCTGCGTAAGTGGGAGCCTCGTGGCACTGTGACACCCTGTTTTGTATATTGCATACCACCTTGAAATTATTTCTATAAAATTTTGTAGTATAAGAATTCAATCAGTAATACTTAAGACCTTATCTTTTTCCCTCTTCTTATTTATGATATTCATATTCAATTATTCTGATTCTCAAGTTTTCTATAATCTACTTTCTTAGATGAGGTATACAACTTGCTTTTTCTAATTCCGCAGGACAGATAAATGGGCAGAAACTGAGTTGGGTACTAGATGGGGAGACAAATGGGAGGAGAAATTTTTTGCTGGCATAGGTTCACGGCAAGGAGAAACATGGCATGTATCACCTACTGATGAACGTATGTGTTTTACTTTTTTCGCTAATAGTTGTATAGTAGTTTGGTCGCCTACTGTCTCTACTTTTTCTTGTTATTTTTTGTTCTATTTGGAATGGTCATGCATGCATACAAGAAAACACAAACATGAAACATGAACAAAGGGCTTGACAAGACACATAAGAAAAACTTGTTTACTCAACTTGATGACTCAAAAACTCGTTGTACTGACATATTTATAGTTTAATAATTTCTGTGCCTAGTTCAATGAGTTTTATTAGAATTTCATAAAATGGACATGTTGTATGCCACTCAGGGAAACATCTTTTTGTCGTATATCTGATCTTAATTGTTTAGCAAGAGAAACAATCCTAAAGAATCATGTAATAAAATTTCAATATTTTTCATAAGAGGAAGTTGCTTGGCACGACAGTATGGCTTGTTGCTTGCATCCTTGAAGATGAAAGTTCAAGTCGAGGAAACAATCTCACCATGAATAATGAGATATGAGGTAAGATGGTGTACATCTTGACCCTCCCCAGACCCTACATAATGGGAGCCTCGTGGCACTCTAATGCCCTTTTATCTTTTTCTTTTTCTTAGACCAATTTATCATATATTAACTACAGTATGTGAATGGTTGTATATACAAATTTATTATATATTAACTACAGTCGTGACTGGTCGTATATACAACTTTTTTTTAATTTCTGCTCCAACATGCATAGAATAGATAGAAACCTGTTATCAACACTTTTGTATAATCTTCCGCCAATTCATCTTAGCAAACATTGGCTCACTTCCCTGCTTCGCATAAACTCTATTTCATGATGTTTTCATATTTTGGAACTTTGTTTCTTAAAATAACTAGTTCATCAAATTAATACAGCCAAATATTACCAGAGTTCAAACAAGTCCAAATCCGAAGCCACTTATTACAATACCAAAGTACTCGTCATTACTAAAAACATGAACTATCCTTAGTACTGAAAACTCCTCGTCCAACTCTTCTTTTCCAGCAGAAACTGATTTTCTATAGTAAGCAAACTCCCAGCTGAACCCTGTCCATCTAAAGATCTTTGTAAACTAGGCAGGCAGCACCACCTTAACTTGCCTCTTATCTGTTAACAAACTTAACCAGAATTTAGCAAAAGAGATTATATTAAAAAAATATAACTAACATTTACACACTTGTCATTATCCTGCTATTCCTTTCTGTCCATACTGAGTAAATTAAGGAAGCCATAGTTAAATCCCAGGCTAATCTCTTATTTTTGGGAGTATCCAGGAATACCTCCATTCTTCCAACACATGAAGGAGAAGAAGTAATATTCCAAAAAATCTTAATAAGTGCCCATAAAGATGAAACAGAACTGCCCTCTATAGAAGTGTGGTAAGCACTTTCCTGCTGATTATTACACAAAACACACAAACTATTACAATTTCTCTGTTTTTCCATTAGATCATCACTAATATGAAATCTTTTTATGAACTAACCAAGTTGAAATTTTAACTCTCATAGGAATAGGCGAAGACCATATAAATTTACCAACCGGGCAGAGTAAACCAGCATTGTAATTACAGAACTAGAGGATGTAACTGAAAAATTACCATGTTTGGAAAATTATAACATTTAGCATTATAGTAAACAAAATCCTATTTTGTACAAAATTGAGGCTGGTCCAACTTGGTTTAGGTGTTACTCTATCCTAACACTGCTCATGTGTGCTAATTTTTTAAACTACTTAAACCTGTCAACCTACTTTATCTTTTGTCTTATATGGTTTAGCTAACCCTGGGACTGCTGGTTTAGCAAAAACTGGCTAGTTTGAACCATAGACACACAATTCACGAATATTTGGAAAAAAATGGCGAAATATTTGGAAAATTCACGATTAATTCACAACCATTGCAAACCATAAAGCAACCCACTGGGCTTAGCTTGGGCAAGCTCACTGATGTTAGCTGGAGCTTTGCCCAAAAAAAAATAGTCTATCCGAGATGAATAAAGCAGCATTGGCTATGCATCCCTATTTATGTGCTGATGCCTCTTCCACATTTTCTTCCAGCCGATGTGGGACCAAACGTTCTCCTCTCTATTGCATGTATAAATAATCAGTGCTTTGGTCCTAAGTTTTTTGAACATGCATGTGACCAAAGTTAGCAACATATTGTGCTCATCAAAGACTTTTGCACAGCCAGATGCTTACTTCAGTCTTTTGCTCACCCAAAATCCTTGAAACTAGTATCAAGCGGAAAATAGTTATAATTATTTAAATGGTACATTCTATACATTTTTTTAGAAAATAAATATAAACATTACTAATTATTATTACTAGTTTATTTTAATACTTTTGCGGAAAATAACACTACACTACCTTTATTTTTATATATTTATTTTCTCGTCCGAACTTTGCCGAAGATTGCTGAACTTTCTGGATTTTTCCCTAATTCCGAACTTTTCAACCTCGGCGAATAATTCCCAATTGCGGAACTTGTGACTGGTTTAAACTGTGTGTAAGATATTACCATTAAGATTGCATGAGCCTGTAACTTCATTGACATCCAAACCCATAGCTGGAATATATGTTGGTTAAAACTCTGGTCCAAATATTTGGTAAACCAATTATTAAACTGGAGGACAATCTTACACGCTGCCATCATGAAACCTTGAATGTTAAGACTGACTTTTGATCAACTTCATATCATCATCATCATCATCAGCGGCAGCCCTGTCGTATCAGAATGCGGCTGGGTACGGAGCATAAGAAGGCTCCATAATATTTTCACGAAGGATTTTATGACTGACCGTCGAAGTCAACTGTCTATGTTGGTGCCAAACTCCAAGGTAACTATGTTAATGAGAGGGCCATGCAAAAAACCTAGATGACTAGTCGACAAGAAGGTAGGCATACCTTTTGGGTATTGCAGTTGAAGCTCATGCAACCTAGGAAAACTCTCCATGTCTTGACGAAGGATGATATTATTTTCTATAGGGAATGTATTCATGTATATGAAACATGTATGCATTTCCTAGATCAAGTGCATATGTGTACTAATATTTTATGTTGATTTATCTATTGATTTGTTTCCTTTTGTGAACCTACTTTTAGAGTTATATATTCCCAAAAAGCCGAGAAAACTTAATAGTTTCTTCTTGCTATTCTAGGTTGGTCAAGGACTTGGGGAGAAGAACACTTCGGTAATGGGTATGTATATGTTATCATACCATTTGCTTTGATACCATCGCTTCCTTTATATGGTTCTTAGAGATTGAGTTGGCACCAAATATGAGCAAGGTCACCTAAGTATGTAACTTTACACTTTTTTTTTTTTGCATGTCAAGGCTTTTCATTTAGTTTTCATAAACTAAATGACAACAAAGATGCCCATTCTTCGTATCTTAAGTTATTATTCTTCAGCCCCGCAGTACTTGGCTTTTCTTAATTTTAATTGCTGTATAAAAAGTGTGGTCTTTGTAGCCAAACATGTGAAAGAGTCTTGATTTCTTGTAAATCAAACTTTTCAAGGAACACTCCACAAACTTGAATATGCTAACTGCTAAGGCTTAAAGTTACAATCCCAGATGTTTCCATTAAAAAAGGGTTAAACTAGGCTTATAGTTACAATTGTCTCTGGCGGTATATACATTTGAGGAGAGAATAATCTTTTAGTCAAAGAAGCCCCTAGTTCTAGGGGTAGGACTAAACAAACTTGGATTAATGTTTTGGCTAAGGAAATGGTCATTGTTAATGTTACTGAGGACATGGCCCTAACAGGGCTGAATGGAAGAAAAGAATTCAAATAGCCGACCAAAGTGGTCATTGTCTCTCCCTTTCTCTCTCTCTTCTCTCTCTCTCTCTCTCTCTTCTCTCTCTCTCTCTCTCTATATATATATATATATATATATATATATATATATATATATATATATATATATGGGCGCGGATCAAAAGCCCTGCCAAAGTCCCGCCCCCATGCCAAAGTCCCGCCCCCATGCACCATCGGATCGGGGGGCCGCACGGGCGCCAGCTCGATCCAACGGTTGAGGGTGACGGGGCTCCCGATCCGGACCCATATATATATATATATATATATATATATATATATATATATATATATATAAATATATACTTTTCCGACGATTATCCAATAAGGTTTTCGACAACCAAGAAAATATATTTCTCAGTCTTTGAGTCTGACTATAATTTATGCAATTGATATTGATTCAGGAAAGTGCACAAATATGGTAAAAGCACGACTGGAGAAAGCTGGGATATTGTGGTGGATGAAGAGACTTGTTATGAGTAAGTCGATGCTTTTCCTATGAAATCTGTCCTCGATAATGAGCATGCCTGCGCTATTCTAGAATAAAACTGAAACTGAAAGCACATGTTAGGGCTTAATAATTCTTGGTCTCTAATGAATTCTATTCCATGATATTTCTTTCTGTGTCAAAATATGGCTGAACCTCAGTATGGGTGGTCAAATGTTGTGGTTATTCAAGCCAGTTATTGTCAATACAATTGGCTTTGATAAAACTGAAGCTGAAAGCACATTTTAGGGCTTAGAAATTGATGTTCTTTTGTGATTTCTTGTTCATGATAGGGCTGAACCTCACTATGGGTGGGCTGATGTTGTTGGTGATTCAAGCCAACTGTTGTCAATACAACCTCGAGAAAGACCCCCAGGTGTATACCTGGACTTTGGTTCTTCACCTCCGCCAAATGAGCCGCCACCTGATGCACCTACTTCTAGTTTGTAGTTAAGAATTTATTTTAGGCAGTCCTAAAATTTTGGCGGACTCCAAATTTGTAATGGAAGACCTCTTTGTAGGCAAGAACATTACTAGAACTTGATATTCAGTTCATTCATTCTTTAGTTACCATTCATTCAGTTTATGGTTTCTTGTCCAGTTACTCTTTACAGGTATGATCCAGTGTAACAATTTATGGTGCGTTTCTCTGCATCTCATAGTAGCAACCATCATATATCAATCACAAAGATGCTTAGTCGTAAAATATTATGACGTACACACCGATTCAAACATTAATGTACATGATGCTGTGGCCTTGCATTTGATCATCATCTTAGATGTATCTTTCATGTGCACTCATTGCACCAAGCTCAGATTTATTTAGGGAAATCTATTGTTCAGCAAAGCTTAAAGTTTTTAATATAGAACAAGAGAGAGAACGATATAACAAGAATGAAGTCTCGCAGTCCCCCCGGCTACAACACTATTATCACAGCCTAAGAACGTTCAGGCACGCATTAAAAAACTGTCATATTTTGACTTTATTAATCAAGTTATCACTGCCTCTCCGCCCTTGCTAGTGCATGTTTTGTTGTGCGTGACCCCTCTGCTTCTCAAAGTGCAAAGCCCAGCTCTTTAGGTGTAACTTTGTCCAGCTAACCAAAATCCCACCCCAGACTGAAATCTCTGGAGCCAAGGTCTGGTAGCAATACAATAATCCAGGTCTATAAAAGCAGTACAATATTACATGTCTTTATATAGCGGAGTTCAAAAAAGAGAGGCTAAATTGTAACTTGATACCCTCAACTATTCAAGTTTTTCAACTTTATATCATAAACTTTGATATGTACGAACTTAATACCATCAATTATTAAAATTTTTCATCTTGATACCCTCCGTTGGAAGTTTTTACCGTTTTAAAAAAATGTGACTAAAATACCCCTATTTCCCTCTGCAGCCTACCCCACCCCCTTCCTGGCAGCCTCGCCCCCCCCCCTCTCCTGCAGCCCCCATGCGCCAGTCGTGCACTCCGGCTGTGCGCCCCCCACTCCGTGACCCGCACGCCACCCCTCCGACTGTTGTTGCTGCTCGTTGCTGTTGCTTCTGTTGCTCGATGCGCGCCTCGGCCTTCTCGTTGCCGGCACTGGAGAGGGGAGGGGGTCTGTTGCCGGAGAGAGGGTGGAGAGAGAATAAGGAAGATATTTTTGTGAATTTTTTTCTTCGATTAACACAGGTAGGGGAAGAATGGGGGGAGGGTATTAAGTTGACGCCTATCAAAGTTTAGGGTATCAAGTTGAAAAACTCGAATAGTTGAGGGTATCAAGTTGCAATTTAGCCAAAATAATATTATTCTCTTTTATCTTGGTTCTTTTTTTACATAACATAAACAATCTCATGGAATATAGAAACAAGACTAATAAGAGTTCATTTTTATTAAGTGTTAAGGTAAATGAGAGAATGATCAAAATCATCCACCATTTGGCAAATCGACTTCGTCCAATACATAGTTCTCTGACTGTTTTTTCTGTATGAATCGAAGTCCAATTAGGCTCTTCGAGCCCACAATCCAGCACAATGCACCACCCAAAGCAGAGCATTACATCTGGAATAATCTCCAATCAGTACAGGAACAAAGCTGAAGTTTAGTTCGCTTTATCATCCACAAACTGATGGGAAAAGGAAAAGGTAAACCAAATTCTGAAAGACATGTGCCTCTATGTTGTCACGTCCCGATTTAGTCGAATCGATACGAGCATAAGTTGCGTTTGTACAAGGTGCGCTCGTGTGTATTTTGAAAACATTATTATTTTATAGAAATTTGCAGCATATTAAAGCAGAGAAATTGAGTAATTACATGACACAAGAAATAACTCTTTATTGGTAATTTACAATGTATACGTAACTGAGTAGAGTGTCGAACTTGGCTTACAACTTGAAACAACAAAATGAGATGCATTGTTCCATACATCATATCCCTTTACTAGAAATAAAATATAAACACCTTCGATGGAGTCTTTAAAAGATGGACCAAACTTTGCTATGCTTGACGACCTTCAATGTCTTTGCGCGTCTCCTTGGTTTCTAGCACATGTGGAGACGTAGGTTAGTTCATTGTCATGCACTAGTGGGCAGTGAGTTAATCCAACTCACCAAAATCAACACAATAATCATGTGAAAACATACAATATTATTAGTGATCTTTCTATTCTTTTCTTATGTCATTAACAATTCAAAAGACATAAATATAAAGCATAATATGCATCACCAAACGACAATTCTTACCTACAGCCGATCATCCCTCCTTATATACAAGGCTTACCATATTCTTTCCTACACAATACATCATTAACTATGCAATTTGAATATATGAAGGTCACAGGTGATGTCACGCCCCGACTCGAAAAATCGTTCGTCCTTGCTAGATTTCACCCGAATCATCGTCCTCGCTGGAGCGTGATGCCGCACGAGCCTGGAGTTGCGCTCGTGCAAGACAAGATAACAGGTTCACATAGTGTTTATCTCAAATTGATAACATAAGCAGCGGAAGGAAATAGAGTATATAATAAGAAACTCTTTTATTGATTAATAAACTGAGGTTACAAAGGCTTGAATAGCCCAACTGAATATGCCAACTGGCTACAACGTTCATGATCTCTCTAGCTCACAAAGGATTACAGTGTTCCATACATTATGCCTCTTTATAGCCAACAAGTAGTCTTCGGCCGAACATCTCCATGTTGCAAGTCCGAACGCCAATGTGGTAACTTCTCTTGAAACGCTAAGGACTCCTTGTCTCGGCGCATCCAAGCCAAGCCCCGTCCTGAGCCGATCATAACCTAAACCTGCAAGCAAACTGTGGAGAATTAGTGCTTTCGTCCTCGCTGCACTGATCAAGACCCACTCGCACCTAACCAACACTAAGTATATTTAGTGAAACATGCATCTTAATTTGGTGATCTTTCTATTTAGCCTTAGGATCAGTTTCATGACAATATTCAAGCATAACAACTTAATATAAATGTGTCCAACATCGTGTTCCTGCAGCAGATACAGTTAGACATAATCTGTACATAAACATAGTGATCGTGCTCATCTCCGTCCCATTTTGCCAAGCCTGCAATGGTTAGAACTTTACATAACCAATCATACAATTCATGAAACCAACCAACCTTACTTAGACATATGCATAAGGGCGGTAAGCCCTGCGCCTGCACCCAACTCTAATCTCAGCCCACCGGTCCTATCTATATGAAGGTCACGGTGTTTCACACCGTAATAGACTTGGCATCCTTATGTGTAAGCCTATGATCGCTCCAATACGGGTTGCTAGCCCAGTATCTGAAGGATCCAAACTTACTGATATCATAGCTTATCACAACACTGGCCGGTCGCAACCCGTCCTAATGATGTGTACCATAAATACCATACATAATTCTCTCATAGGCCGAACGGTCCCGGTGCCCCGGTCTTAACCGTTTGAGGGAAACCTCACCCGTGCACGGGCCATCCGAGTCCATTGACCATGCAATACACGCCATAGCAATTCAAGTCATATTATACTAACAAATCTCATGTTCCATAAACATATTCACGTTCCATAAACATATTCCGTTATCTCTATCTCAAGTTTCATCGACATTATGCCCCAACACATCCGTATTGATGCACGACGCCCAATGGCTTAGACTTCTCGTACTTATACTCAACGCGTTCCATTCATAAGTTATTCAAATAATAGCAGTTCCGTAGTTACTTAGTCATTTCGTAGCTTCCGTGTACGAGGGCACGCTTAACGCCATAATCAATGTTCTAGGCCTAATGTTTAATGTTCTCGGAGTCGTGCACGTGATGCACATCTCGATATTATCTTTCAATGTTCTACCATCATTGCCCTATCTTGACCATACATTTGATGCACGTCGCTTCAATTATTCAATGTTCTATTCTTAATGTTCGACACACACTAAGGCCTTTACTCGCCCGAGCTACGCTCGCTAACTCAATAGCTAAATCACATACAATGAATACATTTTATTAGACGTGAAGGAGTAGGGAAAGAGAGTCAAGACCCGCCCACCTTAAGCCGATACGCCTTATCGTCTTGTCGAGCTGATGCGGCTCGATTCCATAACTTAGTTGCACGACTAACTCTTCTGACTTAGCCATTCCGTTGAGCTATTCGACTGATTCGACCTACCGTGCCCATGCCACAATCTGTTGCAATGCGACGATTTGGTTTTGCGGATACCTTAGTGAACAAGGCAGAATGTCGATCCCTTATGATTCAGCGTAAAAGCATAGCCTGCACACCGGATCAATCGAAGTCAATACTTTGTCCAAACTGGACTTAGGCTTTGCATCGATTCGCATCGATATTTCATCGGGTCAACGCAACTCTTCGAGTTAATGACTCATCGTAATGCACCGTGCGGAGCAGAGTATTACATAATATACCACTCAAAATAAGGTTCGTCCTCGAACCGAAACCAACACTTAATCCAAGTGTTCCGCTAGATCGTTTCACGATCTCGTGCCACTATCATTTGAATCATACAACTTAGTTTGGATCATACACATATTTTAGGCATCCCACCAATATATGCATTTCAGCCAAGCTCAGTTGTAGGATATCGGGACAAACTAACAGGCTCAACTTAAATCCTCAAGCAACAGCTATTTCGTACTCGACTTGGTCAGATCTTAGCGCCTATTCCCAAAATACTTCTCGTATGCATTATTCCATAACATGCAATCATCCTCCTAAATATTTCTGCGTATAACTTAACTCAAAATCGTTACTTCGATCACATAAGTTTCTCGCTGGCCATCTAACACTCGCATTGCATTAAGTTATTGTGCATCCGATTGCAACAATCCTCCGCAATACCTATTTGCCCAATCGTTTTCTATCTCTCACACAACTCAAGTCTTTCATCTAATCTTTCATAAAATTGGCCTTAACGACATGGACTAAGTCCAACATGTCCAAACTTCCTTCACCTACTATCAGTACTATGCATCGTATGCAACTATTCCAACACGATTCACGTTCTCGAAATTTTTTACGCAACGCGTCTGGGGCTACCCCCGCTAGGTAACTTATCCAGACATCATGCTTAATCTCTATCGACACAAGAGGTCAACTTGAGTCTACGATGCTCAAAGGCAACAATCTTTTTTTTGACCCAAGGTCTCTTACTCAATTTTCGAATCAATCCCGACTAGTTCGTTTCGTAACATAGAATAAGCGCTCAACACATATAACCTAATCGTTACTCAAACCGATCTACGACACAATTCTTAGGGTCATTCTACTATTCGTCACTCTCGTTCATTGCAGAATTCTTGCAATCGCCTTACCGCATCACTATGCTAAGTACGTTCCTCAACATCTATTTGATCATCGATCAACCAAGTCTATTTGCATACTTATTCGATCGATCATAAATTTTCTTTCTGACCACATCGATCTAGTCGAAGGCTAATCGCTAACTTCTGAAACACGATACTTAATTGCTTAGACTTATCCTCAACATGCACTATATCATCCTCATCCTCGACGAAATTACTTATGCGACTTCATTGGGTCATCCTATAGGACTTCAACATTCATTTGATTTGGCGGTCAAGTCTTCTAGGGTCATCTGCCTCGAAACTACGCTCGATAGTTGAAGATCATCAACGAGGGACAGTTACTACGAACCATAAAATCAATTTTCGACAATTGCCATAAGACTTTATCCAATCCAACAAAATTTACCAATCCATAATTTATCTGCCCACCCGCGCAACTGATGCGCCGTTACTACTCGAATCACTCATGCATTACCGTTAATAATATCGTCGATCGAGCGATATTTGTTTGCCTTGGGTACGAGTCTATTTACCCATGATCAATATCCGACATACTCTAGGCTTATCACAACAATTCCCAAATTAACCTTCGTATCAAACCACAAGTCAAAGCATACAAATTGCTACGTCCTCATTTTTCGAGTTCGATCATTCCTGCAACATGAATCACCATGTCAGCGCTCACGCGAAATAATTACCCCAAATCCAACGTGACGCATGTGCGAGGCTGGTGTTGCGCTCGCACAAGACAAGAACGTCGACGTAGTGGTTATCCACGAAGCAATCCAGACATTTTCATTTTCATCGAAATAATATCCATCCACTCTCAAATTCCCTGAAGCACTCCTACCATTATCATCTCAATTGCCATCAACTTAACTTGCATCTTATTCATCCAACAACAATGCTCAACATAATTTTTGTTCATTTGATCACAGTATCCCCGAGTTATTGCATATCGTCTTTGATACGCCTCAATACCATCGTCGATATGCATAACTTGAACATCTTCCTCTCTCATAAGCTCCAATTCGTTGCAATCACTGTTATCATTCGAACTCGAATACGTATCAAGTCTCGCACACATCAAGATCCATCTTATTATAACTAAATATCTTCATCGAGACACGATTTCTAATTCGTATATCCATTCTTATATTCCTAACTCGTACTTCCAAATCGTGCTACCGACTCATCGCGCTAACTCAAATTCGTTTTGCATGATTATTTCGTACCTACTCAACTCGTTCCAAACAAGTCTTCGTACTAACTCAATACAAATTCGACCGAGTCAACTATTTTCTCAACACAATATTCCCTCGCTATACTCAGACTATCGTTCGACTTATACTTAACGATTTCTCGTCCGACGTATCATCCATGGATACGACTTCGCGCATAATCGTTCAACTCAATTCATCAAAGCATACTTGCATCGACTTCTATCGAGTCATTCCCAATCGAGTCTCCATACTACTCTGTTCGTTAAGCACAAACCTATCGTAATTGACACAATCGTCTCGACGTAATTTATTGCAAGTCACCAAACGACTTAACATAACTATCGCTAAGTGGTATTATACCACTCAGAAATCGAGCCTATCGTTATCGATATAATGCTTCGCTACACAAGTGGTATTGCATATACCACCCGAAATTAAGTCATTACTCGACATCACACTCCGCATAGGTCCGACATCTATTTCCCAATCAACTATCCCGTGTGGCAATCTTTTTCGATCCCAGCCCTAACGTTCGCTTACTCGAATTGATACAACAACTAGACCAACATGCATAGCCGTTCACTCAAGTTTGACATTTATTCAAATCTAACCGTGCCTTGACGATCATATCGATCACACACGCAATATTCGCTTATTCAAATCTTAACGCGACATTCGACCAACATAAATGTTCGCCTACTCATACTCGACTTAGCGACTGACTCAACTCATTATTATCGCATCCGCGATCTTCTAATCTCACTCGTTACAACTCGTGCAACGATTTATTCTCGATACGTAAGGTCATTACTCAATCTCGTTCAACATATCTCTATCCATCCGTATAGCCATACAATATGTATCATACCATGTCGACTCGTTGCACCGATGCAACGAACGATTTACGACTTGCTGGACTCCGTGCAACCAACAATACATAGCCATTCGCATAGCCACATAACACGCATCGCCTCATATATCGACTCGTTGTACTTTGTGCAACCAACAACACATATCTCTTCGCACTTCGTGCGACCAACAACACATAACTTCTCGCACTTCGTACGATCAACAATACGTATATCATTGCACTTCATGCAACCAACATCATCATAGTCGTTGCACTTCGTGCAACCAACGACTCGCAACTTTGTTGCACTTCGAAAAACCAACATTTCATAACTCGTTGCACTTCATGCAACCAACATTCTTCGATGGCACCCGGAGATCGGGATAATCACGACATACTTGTGGCAGACGTACGCACTTAATATAGACTTATTGTATGGAACATCCAATGTTGCATCGAGCAGATCCATGAGCCATGCGGTTGCGGAAATAACTTAGAGTCAACTGATTTTCGATATCGAAGCAACTGAGGGTCAAAGAGATTCATTCACGGTCCATAGGATGGAACCGCTCTGATACCAACTTGTCACGTCCCGACCCGAGAAATCGCTCGTCCTCGCTAGATTTCACCCGAATCATCATCCTCGCTGGGGCGTTATGTCGTTCGAGCCTGGAGTTGCGCTCGTGCAAGGCAAGATAACAGGTTCAAATAGTGTTTATCTCAAATTGATAACATAAGCAACGAAAGGAAACAGAGTATATAATAAAAATATCTTTTATTGATTAATAAACTGAGGTTACAAAGGCTTAAATAGCCCAACTGAATATGCCAACTGGCTACAACGCTCATGATCTCTCAAGCTCACAAAGGATTACAGTGTTCCATACATTATGCCTCTTTATAGCCAACAAGTAGTCTTCGGCCGAACATCTCCATGTTGCAAGTCCGAACGCCAATGTAGTAGCTCCTCTTGAAATGCTAAGGACTCCTTGCCTCGGCGCATCCAAGCCAAGCCTCGCCCCGAGCCGATCATAACCTGAACTTGCAAGCAAACTAGTGGGAGATTAGTGCTTTCGTCCTTGCTGTACTGATCAAGACCCACTCGCACCCAACCAACACTAAGTATATTTAGTGAAACATGCATCTTAATTTGGTGATCTTTCTATTTAGTCTTAGGATCAGTTTCATGACAATATTCAAGCATAACAACTTAATATAAATGTGTCCAACATCGTGTTCCTACAGCAGATACAGTTAGACATAATCTGAACATAAACATAGTGATCGTACTCATCTCCGTCCCATTTTGCCTAGCCTGCAATGGTTAGAACTTTACATAACCAATCATACAATTCACGAAACCAACCAACCATACTTAGACATATGCATAAGGGTGGCAGGCCCTGCGCCTGCACCCAACTCTAATCTCAGTCCACCGGTCCTATCTATATGAAGGTCACAGTGTTTCGCACCATAATGGACTTGGCATCCTTATGTGTAAGCCTATGATCGCTCCAATATGGATTGCTAGTCTAGTATTTGAAGGATTCTAAACTTACTGATATCATAGCTTATCACAATACTGGCCGGTCGCAACCCGTCCTAATGATGTGCACCATAAATACCATACGTAATTTTCTCTTAGGCCGAACGGTCCCGGTGCTCCGGTCGTAACCGTTCGACGGAAGCCGCACCCGTGTACGGGCCATCCGAGTCCATTGACCATGCAATACGTGCCATAGCAATTCAAGTCATATCATACCAACAAATCTTATGTTCCATAAACATATTCACATTCCATAAACATATTCTGTTATCTCTATCCCAAGTTCCATCGGCATTATGTCCTAACACATCCGTATTGATGCACGACGTCCAACGGCTTAGACTTCTCGTACTTATACTCAACGCATTCCATTTATAAGTTATTCACATAATAGCAGTTCCGTAGTTACTTAGTCATTTCGTAGCTTCCATGCAGGAGGGCACGCTTAACGCCATAATCAGTGTTCTAGGCCTATTATTCAATGTTCTCGGAGTCGTGCACGTGATGCACATCTTGATATTGTCTTTCAATATTCTACCATCATCGTCCTACCACGACCCGTACATTTGATGCACGTCTGTCACGCCCCAGAACCAGAATACTGGAGAGCGGGGGCAGACATAGCCAGCTACGTATATTGAAATGGATTCCATCTCGCTATACGGTCACGGCTGTCTAGATACATGAGGGTTTACTACAAGCCAACAGTCTCCTATGGTCATGAACAAGCCTAGTGTCTCAATCACAAGCAAGTAAGTAAATGTTACAAGATGTATGATCATTAAATATACAATAATAAGGCGTCCCAAATATTACATATTCAGCTGATCATGAAGCTAGTCGTTACAAAATGTGAGGACTAGCAAGAGTTTAGTCATACATGATCAACCCTAGGATCTGTCAATCATGTTACAGCCCGTAGGCAGACAGTAAGTAAAGTGCAATCGAGCTAAACAGGTGCTCGTCGGCTAAACGCCTCAAAAATTATTTTTACAATAAAGTGGGAGATCAAAAATAAACCCACTCGTTGCCAGGGTTCCGTCTAGTGGCCACCATCTGGCTGGAAGGTCGGTAGATCCTCTGGAGCTGCTCCGAAATCTGGCCATACAAAACCAGCTGGGTCAGATTCCAGAAAGAGCAAGTGCCACAAAGGAAGCTTCACTTAGGAACTAAAACCAGCAATCATCACAAGAGTATAAATAAGGTAAAAAAACTGGAAATAAAGAAAATACATCAGGATGATATACGACGAGATAACCATGGAACTATTCAGATAGCCAGGTTACAACCCGTAAACCAAACAAGGACCGGGGTTGTAACCCTTCGTCTGAACAGAACTTGGAATTCTCACCATTTATCGGCAAAATAATACAAGCATTCTGATCATTCAATAATCTGGAACAGGATCAGGGCAAGACTATACTGGTTAGACTCCACCCAATCATTTTACGGCCAAGCAAGAATTACGGCTTGATACTTTAACTAACTAGGGTTGTCACAAGCCTAATTACTAACAAGATGCAGTGAGATTATTCCACAGCCACAAGCCCTGCAGTCCATCCAGGTTATCCAGGACGAAAGATTAGGGTTGAATTCAGGTGGGTACATCGTCCAGGAAACGCATGTACCCTTAAGTAGCTTGAAGGGTGCAATACATGACAGTGTGCTGGAAATGTGCCCTACTCGACGGCAGGCTACAGATTCCAGGCGCGCCCAGGTAACGGGATTGCCTGTAGCTGGGAAATCTCTTCATGACTAATGTGTTAATCTAGTTATTAACCTTAGTCCATTTCAATAGGTACTCCTGACCGTGGTACTCAGGAGCTCCCTCCCTAGACATGATGCAAGACAAGACTGGTTTATTTGTACAAGCACAATCGCCCACGATGTCCATGTAATTTATACAGGTCATGTCATGTCAGGTAGCCGTCGCAACAGCTTCTCAAGATATATCATGTCAGGTTTATCATGTCAAGTGTTCTTGTCAGGAGTGCGCCACGACGGGCCACTATCAGGTCATGTCAGGTTTTCTTGTCAAGAGTGCACCACTACGGGTCACTATCGTGTTGTGCTAGTCCCTTGTTATACCATGTCAAGTACAATAATCATTCCAAACATATTAAGTAAAATCAAGTTCATGACAAAAGGCGTAAGGATATAAAATGGGCGTAAAATATCTAGTAAAGGAGTTACAAAACATGGGCAAATAATGATAAATAATAGTACACAGGAACATGAGAAAGTCATGCGGCTCAGTCATATGCGGCCAGGAAAGGAGGGGGCACATGCGGCTGGAAGTACAAGGGCGCCAGCGGCTGGAAATACAAAGGCGCATGCGGCTGGAATTAATCGGGATCATGCGGCCCGGACTCAGAAGTCCATGCGGCCAGGGTCTAGGGTTCTCATGCGGCTCGGGGATCAGGGCCTATGCGGCTGGCAAGTGCTTGAGTTTATGCGGTTCAGGGAGGTGAGCGCATATGCGGCTCGAATTAGAAAGGGGTCTTCATGCGGCTGATAGCAAACTCAAGTCCATGCGGCTCACATAGCAAAACCCATACGGCCCGGAAGAAGTGAGGGCGCATGAGGCTGGGTCAATGCGATGGCTTATGCGGCTGGGGGAAGAAACAGTTGCATATGCGGCTCGAGAAGAGTTCGTTCACAGCCCTGCGACTAAGTCCATGTAGACTCATGCAGCTGATGGGAAATGAGCCCATACGGCTGAGTATGAGACTCCGCCTCATGCGGCTGGGACTAAGTTTCATGCGGTTTAGAAGTACAAGGGTCTCATGCGGCTGATGGCGACTTGCCGCATGAATACTCATGCGGTCAAGTACAGCCATGCGCCAGGAAACTGTTCTTCTTCTCCAAAATTCCGAGGAGAAGAACACTAGGAACCCATGCCTTCCAAGCTTCATAAAACTTTCATCCGGAGCCTAAATCCGAACTTCCATAGGTCAAAATGGGGTAGAACAAAATTCTCTACAATATGGAACCATCAAAACATAGAAATAACAAGATTAAGTAGATCAAAACCCAAGAAATCCGAAAATAAAATAAACATAGATCTACAAGAATCTAGCCATGGAAAGTGAAAATGCCAAGTACTAAAGTGCTTTAGAATGTAGTAAGGAAGAGAATGAAGTAATAAAGTTGGAGTTCCTCCATGAAGCAAGTTGCACTTGCCTAGACCTCTCTCTTCTCTCTGTGGTAGGTAGGGAAGTAAATGAGGAAGAAGAAGATGATAAATGAAGAGAGAGAATAAAAAGGGCTAATAAATACAAAATGGTGGTGGTAGGTAGGGGTTCACCTTGGGTTCATCATGAACCCAATCAAAACCAAGCCAGGCCGAACCAACCAACCCGAACCAGGAATAGACCAAGCCAAGAAGGAAATGCCAAGCCAGGAAATCATGCAATAAAATATGTACACGTATCCCAAGAATACGTGGTACGAACCACAAGCATTACAACTCTACCCACCTTAAAAGAATTTCGTCCTCGAAATTTAATCAAGAGGCTAGAGGAGCAATGACAAGCTACATTAATCACATGCAAGCTATAACTAGGCAGACAATCACTCATTCAAGCAAGGAATCGAAGGCATGAGGCATAAGAAAGACATTATACCTCATGAGTCAAACAAGTCGGGATATCGCGATCGGATATCATCCTCATGCTCCCACGTTGACTCCTCCAAAGAGTGATGACCCCAAGCAACTTGGACTAACTTGATAGTCTTGTTCTTGAGGATCTTCTCTCTCCGGTCCAATATAGACACGGGCCTCTCCTCATACGAAAGGTTGGTACCAACAACCAATTCCGAATGATCTAGGATGTAGCTCGGGTCCGGGATATACCGTCGTAATTGGGATACATGGAACACGTCATGCACCTCGCTTAGCGACGACGGAAGAGCGAGACGATAGGACACATCTCCTACTCGCTCCAGAATGTCAAATGGCCCTATATACCTAGGACTAAGCTTTTCCCGCACGTCGAAACGAATGACGCCACGGTTAGGCGAAATCCTCAGGAATACATGGTCGCCGACCGAAAACTCGAGAGGACGCCGATGAGAATCGGCCCAATGGCGCTGGCGATCTTGGGCAACTCGAAGATGATCTCGAACTCTTCTGACCACTTCAACTGTCTGAGCGATCATTTTCGGACCGAGCATCTGCCTCTCTCCAACATCATCCCAGGCTAGCGGGGATCGACACTTCCTACCATACAGTGCCTCGAACGGTGCCATCTGGATACTGGCCTGGAAACTGTTATTGTACGAGAATTCTACCAGGTGTAAGTGATCTTCCCATGAACCACCGAAGTCAAGTGTGCAGGACCGCAACATATCTTCAAGAGTCTGGATCGTGCGCTCCGACTGGCCATCTATCTGCGGGTGATATGCTGAACTGAACTGGAGACGAGTTCCCAAACTCTCTTGCAGGCTACGCCAAATGTGCGACGTAAATCTTGAATCTCTGTCCGAGGTGATACTGACTGGCACTCCGTGCAATCTGACAATCTGCCGGAGATATATCTCTGCTAACTGAGCCGTCGACTGACCAACTCTGAACGGAAGGAAGTGAGCTACCTTCGTGAGCCGATCAACTATAACCCAGATAGCATCTCTGCCAGCTGGGGATCTAGGTAATCCAGTCACGAAATCTATGGTTACATGCTCCCACTTCCATTCTGGAATCGGCAAGGGCTGAAGAAGTCCAGCCGGTCTCTGATGTTCAGCCTTGACTTGTTGGCAAACCAAACACCGAGAGACAAACCGAGCTATCTCCCGCTTCATGCCATTCCACCAGAAGTGCTGACGGATATCTCGGTACATCTTTGTACTGCCAGGATGGATGGAATACTGAGAACTGTGCGCCTCTGACATGATCTCCTGCCTGATATCTCCACTGGGTACACAAAGACGCTTCCCATGTCGAAGTGTACCGTCCTCATGAATGCATAGCTCTGGTCTTTGACCTGCCTCGTACTCTGCTCTGAGTCGCTGAATCTTGGGATCTGCTGACTGCGCCATCCGGATCCTCTCGACTATAGTGGACTGAACTTGCATACTGGCCATCAATGCCACACTGGAAGGGAGAACAACTTCTATACCCATCTTCTGAAGATCTGCTAACAGCTCTGGTTGCGCAGTTAGGAAATAAACTCCGGCTCTCCTGCTCAAAGCATCTGCAACAACATTGGCCTTCCCGGGATGATACTGCAAGTTGACATCATAATCCACAAGAAGCTCCAGCCACCTTCTCTGACGCATGTTTAGATCCTTCTGGGTGAAAACATACTTCAGTCTCTTGTGGTCGGTGAAAATCTCCACCCTATCTCCATACAAATAGTGCCTCCATAACTTAAGTGCAAACACCACTGCTGCCAGCTCCAAGTCATGGGTTGGGTAATTTCTCTTATGATCACGAAGTTGTCGTGACGCATAAGCTATTACCTTCCCATGCTGCATCAGAACACATCCTAAGCCTCTGCCTGAAGCATCACAATACACTGACAATCCTCCGGTTCCATCTGGAAGCGTGAGAATAGGTGCCGTTATCAGGCCTCGCTTCAACTGCTCAAAAGAACTCTGACACTCCGCTGTCCAAGCAAACTGCGTATCCTTGTGAGTCAACTGGGTCAATGGCACTGATATCCGAGCAAAATCTGATATAAACCGCCGGTAATAGCCGGCCAATCCAAGGAAACTGCGAACTTCTGCAACTGTGCTGGGCACTGGCCATGACTCAATAGCCACAATCTTCTGGGGATCCACTTCCACTCCTCCTCTGGTGATGATATGACCCAAGTACAAAATACGATCGATCCAGAACTCGCATTTACTAAACTTGGCATATAACTGGTGCTCCCTGAGAATCTGAAGAACCACACGGAGATGCTGCTCATGCTCCGCCTCACTCTTGCTGTAGACCAGGATGTCGTCTAGGAATACAATCACGAACTGATCCAAATAAGGCATGAAGATGCGATTCATGAGGTCCATGAATACTGCCGGCGCATTGGTTGCTCCAAAAGGCATAACAAGGAACTCCCAATGCCCATACCTCGATCTAAAAGCTGTCTTCGGGATGTCCTGCTCTCTGACTCTGATCTGATGATATCCTGAGCGCAAATCAATCTTCGAGAATACTGAAGCCCCCTTGAGTTGTTCAAACAAGTCATCTATCCTCGGAAGAGGGTATCTGTTCTTGATTGTCACTGAGTTCAAGGTACGATAATCAACACATAGCCTGGACGTACCATCCTTCTTTTTCACAAGAAGCATCGGGGCTCCCCAAGGCGACCCACTAGCACGAATAAATCCCTTGGCTTGAAGTTCTTCAATCATCTTGTACAATATCTCCAACTCTGACGGCGCCATCCTGTAGACTCTCTCTGACACTGGAGCTGTCCCGGGAATCAAGTCTATAGTGAACTCGATCTCCCGCTCCGGAGGCATACCTGGTAGCTCTTCTGGGAAAACATCTGGGAACTCATCCACTATTCTGGGCAACTGCACTGCTGCTACTGCCATCCGCAATACTGGAGGAGAAGGCTCAACTTCACCTCGGGAAAAGGAAAACTCTGGCTCGCCTGGAATGCTAAAAACAACCCTGCCAATGTGGCAGTCTATTCTAGCATACTGGTTCCTCAACCAATCCATCCCTAAGACCACATTATAATCGGCCATCGGGAATTCTATCAATCTAGCGGGGAACTCTCTACCGCTAACTACGATCCGACACGAGGAAAACACTCTATCTACTCCCACAAGTCCGTTACCAGTAAGTATATTGAGCCTTACTGATAATGACTCGGGCTCCAATCCTACCCGTGTCGCGAATCGTGCAGACATAAAAGAATGCGATGCACCAGAATCAAATAAAGCTGAAGCTGGAAATGAGTTGACGAGAATAGTACCTGCCACTACCTCTCCTGGTGCCAATCCTTCCTCTGCGGTCATCACCATAGCCTGACCGTGCCCTCGGGGTGCTGGTCCCCTCTGCTGAAATCCTCGCTGCCTGCTCTGACTCAAGGCTTGGGCTTGTGCATGCTGCTGGGGGTTCTGCTGCTGGAACATCTGGGACTGAGGCGGCAAGGGCCTCGGCAATGGATACTGCTGCTGCTGCTGGACTGGAACTGGGGCTTGTCCTCTCACCGAAGAGCTAGAAAGGTTGGACGATGATGAACCACCCCTATTCGGGCAGGATCCAACCCTATGGTCTGGTGCTCCATAAGCCAGACACAATCCCTGTGCCCTGCGACACTCTGCCACTACATGGCCTGGCTTCCCACAATGAGAACATCCCACTGCGGAAAACTGCTTCTGCTTCTGCTGCTGCTGCTGAGGGTGCGTCGGAGTGGAATGCTGAACCGACGTTACTGAGGTCGCTCGTCTCGGAGCTCCAATAGTCAAGGCCCTGGCTGCCGGGGCTGGTGCTGAAGACTGATTCATCTGGCCGTGAGATCTCTTCCGACCTCCGGTCCTATCCACAATCCTCTGGGAGGTATACTCATGCCTCCGGGCTGCTCTCAAGACTGCATCAAAAGTCTGATGCTCAAACTGCTCGACTGCCAACAAGATCTCCAGGTAAAGCCCCTGCTGGAACCGCTGGGCTCTATCATACTCGATTGCCACCAAGGTGGGAGCAAACCGACTGAGTCTGGAAAACTCGACCGCATATCCGTCGACCGTCCTGCCTCCTTGCTTCAGATTGGTGAACCTGGTCTGTAGATCATACCGAGCCACGACATCGAAATACTTGGTCTGGAATCTCTCTCTGAACACTGTCCAAGCAATGGGTGCTGTTAATCCAACGGCCTGCGCTGCCCACCAGCTGCGGGCAAGATCTAACAACTGCAGGCGCACCACGGCCACCTTCTCGTTCTCTGGAGTCCTGGCTGCCTCGAAAATCACTTCTGTATCCTGAAGCCAAGCATCTGCTGCGATAGCATCTTCACTACCGTCGAAGAATGGAGGGTTCAAGCGCTTGAAGCTGTTGGCCGCACTGTTACCCTGATGACCTCCTCTGGTCAAAGCATCCGTCACTGCCTGTTGCAAGGCATCTCCACGACGATCTTGAGAAGCTATCAAGGTCCTGACGAGTCCTACTAATGTGCCATCATCAGGCTCGGCAGGCTGGACTGGCTGAACTGGTGGCTCTTCTCCAATTGGCTCGACTCTGGAGGCTACTCCGGAGTGCTGGGCTTGATCTCCAGGTTGCTGCTGGTCCGCGGGAGGTGCTCCACCTTGCTGGTCGGTAGGACCACGAACAATGCCGCTGAAGAAGACGACATAGGGAACAATAAGGAAGGACCAGGACAGATCAACGATACAAGCATATGATCAGGACAAGAATCCAGGGATTCAGAAGATACGAGCAGAGATCAAGGACGAATACTGATTAAGACATCTATTCGGTAACCCCTCACATATCTTGATTTACAAGACCTGCATGGGCCACCACTTAAACCATGTCACGCCCCAGAACCAGAATACTGGAGAGCGGGGGCAGACATAGCCAGTTACGTATATTGAAATGGATTCCATCTCGCTATACGGTCACGGCTGTCTAGATACATGAGGGTTTACTACAAGCCAACAGTCTTCTATGGTCATGAACAAGCCTAGTGTCTCAATCACAAGCAAGTAAGTAAATGTTACAAGATGTATGATCATTAAATATACAATAATAAGGCGTCCCAAATATTACATATTCAGCTGATCATGAAGCTAGTCGTTACAAAATGTGAGGACTAGCAAGAGTTTAGTCATACATGATCAACCCTAGGATCTGTCAATCATGTTACAGCCCGTAGGCAGACAGTAAGTAAAGTACAATCGAGCTAAACAGGTGCTCGTCGGCTAAACGCCTCAAAAATTATTTTTACAATAAAGTGGGAGATCAAAAATAAACCCACTCGTTGCCAGGGTTCCGTCTAGTGGACACCATCTGGCTGGAAGGTCGATAGATCCTCTGGAGCTGCTCCAAAATCTGGCCATACAAAACCAGCTGGGTCAGATCCCAGAAAGAGCAAGTGCCACAAAGGAAGCTTCACTTAGGAACTAAAACCAGCAATCGTCCCAAGAGTATAAATAAGGTAAAAAAATTGGAAATAAAGAAAATACATCAGGATGATATACGACGAGATAACCATGGAACTATTCAGATAGCCAGGTTACAACCCGTAAACCAAACAAGGACCGGGGTTGTAACCCTTCGTCTGAACAGAACTTGGAATTCTAACCATTTATCGGTAAAATAATACAAGCATTCTGATCATTCAATAATCTGGAACAGGATCAGGGCAAGACTATACTGGTTAGACTCCACCCAATCATTTCACGGCCAAGCAAGAATTACGGCTTGATACTTTAACTAACTTGGGTTGTCACAAGCCTAATTACTAACAAGATGCAGTGAGATTATTCCACAGCCACAAGTCCTGCAGTCCATCCAGGTTACCCAGGACGAAAGATTAGGGTTAAATTCAGGTGGGTACATCGTCCAGGAAATGCATGTACCCTTAAGTAGCTTGAAGGGTGCAACACATGACAGTGTGCTGGAAATGTGCCCTACTCGACGGCAGGCTACAGATCCCAGGCGCGCCCAGTTAACGGGATTGCCTGTAGCTGGGAAATCTCTTCATGACTAATATGTTAATCTAGTTATTAACCTTAGTCCATTTCAATAGGTACTCCTGACCGTGGTACTCAGGAGCTCCCTCCCTAGACATGATACAAGACAAGACTGGTTTATTTGTACAAGCACAATCGCCCACGGTGTCCATATAATTTATACAGGTCATGTCATGTCAGGTAGCCGTCGCAACAGCTTCTCAAGATATATCATGTCAGGTTTATCATGTCAAGTGTTCTTGTCAGGAGTGCGCCACGACGGGCCACTATCAGGTCATGTCAGGTTTTCTTGTCAAGAGTGCACCACTACGGGTCACTATCGTGTTGTGCTAGTCCCTTGTTATACCATGTCAAGTACAATAATCATTCCAAATATATTAAGTAAAATCAAGTTCATGACAAAAGGCGTAAGGATATAAAATGGACGTAAAATATCTAAAGGAGTTACAAAACATGGGCAAATAATGATAATAATAGTACACAGGAACATGAGAAAGTCATGCGGCTCAGTCATATGCGGCCAGGAAAGGAGGGGGCGCATGCGGCTGGAAGTACAAGGGCGCCAGCGGCTGGAAATGCAAAGGCGCATGCGGCTGGAATTAATCGGGATCATGCGGTCCGGACTCAGAAGTCCATGCGGCCAGGGTCTAGGGTTCTCATACGGCTCGGGGATCAGGGCCTATGCGGCTGGCAAGTGCTTGAGTTTATGCGGTTCAGGGAGGTGAGCGCATATGCGGCTCGAATTAGAAAGGGGTCTTCATGCGGCTGATGGCAAACTCAAGTCCATGCGGCTCACATAGCAAAACCCATACGGCCCGGAAGAAGTGAGGGCGCATGAGGCTGGGTCAATGCGATGGCTTATGCGGCTGGGGGAAGAAACAGTTGCATATGCGGCTCGAAAAGAGTTCGTTCCCAGCCCTGCGACTAAGTCCATGTAGACTCATGCAGCTGATGGGAAATGAGCCTATGCGGCTGAGTATGAGACTCAGCCTCATGCGGCTGGGACTAAGTTTCATGCGGTTTAGAAGTACAAGGGTCTCATGCGGCTGATGGCGACTTGCCGCATGAATACTCATGCGGTCAAGTACAGCCATGCGCCAGGAAACTGTTCTTCTTCTCCAAAATTCCGAAAAGAAGAACACTAGGAACCCATGCCTTCCAAGCTTCATAAAACTTTCATCCGGAGCCCAAATCCGAACTTCCATAGGTCAAAATGGGATAGAACAAAATTCTCTACAACATGGAACCATCAAAACATAGAAATAACAAGATTAAGTAGATCAAAATCTAAGAAATCCGAAAATAAAAAATATAGATCTACAAGAATCTAGCCATGGAAAGTGAAAATGCCAAGTACTAAAGTGCTTTAGAATGTAGTAAGGAAGAGAAGAAGTAATAAAGTTAGAGTTCCTCCATGAAGCAAGTTACACTTGCCTAGACCTCTCTCTTCTCTCTCTGGTAGGTAGGGAAGTAAATGAGGAAGAAGAAGATGATAAATGAAGAGAGAGAATAAAGAGGGCTAATAAATACAAATGGTGGTGGTAGGTAGGGGTTCACCTTGGGTTCATCATGAACCCAATCAAAATCAAGCCAGGCCGAACCAACCAACCCGAACCAGGAATAGACCAAGCCAAGAAGGAAATGCCAAGCCAGGAAATCATGCAATAAAATACGTACACGTATCCCAAGAATACGTGATACGAACCACATGCATTACAACGTCGCTTCAATTGTTTAATGTTCTATTCTTAATGTTCGACACACACTAAGGTCTTTACTCGTCCGAGCCACGCTCGCTAACTCAATAGCTAAATCGCATACAATGAATACATTTATTAGATGTGAAGGGGTAGGGAGAGAGAGTCAAGACCCCGCCCACCTTAAGCCGATACGCCTTGTCGTCTCGCCGAGCTGATGCGGCTCGATTTCATAACTTAGTTGTACGGCTAACTCTTCTGACTTAGCCATTTCGTTGAGCTATTCGACTGATTCGGCCTACTGTGCCCATGCCACAATCTGTTGCAACGCAACGATTTGGTTTTACGGACACCTTAGTGAACAAGGCAGAATGTTGACCCCTTATGATTCAGCATAAAAGTATAGCCTGCACACCAGATCAATCGAAGTCAATACTTTATCCAAACTGGACTTAGGCTTTGCATCGATTCGCATCGATACTTCAGGGTCAACGCAACTCTTTGAGTCAATGACTTATCGTAACGCACCGTGCGGAGTGGGCATTACATAACGCACCATCTTGGACTATTCTTAGTAAGACGACGATCCTTTCAGCGCGGGTAATGAGCTCCACTAATTTTCGAGTTACCTGTGCTTGTACGATAGCACAACTATCCTTGTTAGGCTGAATCAGTTCCGTGGCCTCAGACAATGTTCGAGGAAACAAAACCATGTTCACTAGTTTTCCTTGACCATGCATGCCTAAGAAACTTACTTATTAAAATATAGCATGCGAGATAACAAAAACTTGATAGAACTCTGCAACATATTTTCATTGTGTATTATACCTTCCTTGAGCCATCACATGTGATTTTCATACTACTTATTGCAACATTTATCCATGATTTTTTTGCAACATGATCATAATACACATTTCTATATGATAACAACAACATTATGGTTACTCTTTTTATCTTGATTCATTTATTATGGTATCATTGATCGAAGGAAGCAACAAAGACAAGCAGAGATTCTTTTGTTAAGGTGTGAAGATAAGGAAAGAAGGATCAAATTCACTCACTATTGGAGACTTTCCAAGAGAAAGTGAACTCCAACGCTAAGATCGAGCTTTGCCTACGCGATCATCTGCATTTGCACCAACATAGGTTCAATATTCTTCTTCTCTTCTTTCTCCCAAAATTCGATATGAATGTGTAAATCGATAAAGGCAAGCAATGAAATCTATTGAAAATATCTACATAAATTCATAAAACCAACATCAAAAGCAAAAGTGAAAAACAAGAACGTCAAAAATGAAAAGTGAAAAGACTTGAGGAAGGGAGTCTTATATAGAGTTTTTCTCCAAGACACAATTCACTACATTTGAGACTTATCTTCGAAAAACCAATCCAAATAATAGAAAGGATAATCTGTCACGATTAACAATATTGATAGGACAAATGACCCCCGACTGGGAGCCGGGCGCTACATCTGTGATGGACTTGAGATAAGTTGGTAACCCAGTAGTCGTTGGCAGAATTCACATATAATAACAATTAACGAGCAGAAGTATCCAAATGATCTCGTATGAAGCACTCTACAGGCGATAGTTGTCACTCACTGATTTTGCAGAATTAGGTAAGTCACTACTACGTACCGTACAAATTTAAATTGTACTTCTATACATAGAAAGAACATACACATTTGAGAATTTATCTTAAAATTAGGTATATATCAATAGAAATTTGAAGACACAATATAGGAGAAATAACTTTTTCATTAATAGTTCGCAAAGGACTACAAACATCTCAATACAATTGAAATGTCAACTCGACTTTTATTCTATAAAATAAACGAAATGACTGACAAGCTGTTATAAATAATATTATTGTTCCATACATCATGTCCCTCTGGTATATTAAAATCAAAATGCCTTCAAAAGAAACGAGCTTCAAAATTTCGTTCCTCTATATTGCTGCAGGAGCATATTAAAGGTATGCAAAGTTGAGTAGCTTATTTAGGAGATCATCTCAGTCAAGTATTCCTAACAAAATTTAAGAAATGATTGAATTTGCCATACTTCAGAGTAGTACTCGTTTGTAGATTTGAAGTCCTGAAACCAGAGGATTTGGCAATCACGTGTCTTGCTTCAAGCAAGTAACTCATCATCCGATGGTCAAAACGCTCAAGTGACCAAAGAATTTGAGGATACTCGTTAGTGAGATATTCCATTTGCATTGCATTAGGCTGATGCTTTCAGAATATCATGGCTAGTGCCATGCATGTTAGCTTCATTGCTTCAATTGTTGTGCTCAATTTCTTTGTAGTGAGGTTGTGTTGACATCCACAGGACCACAGGACTCACTTTAAGTAGTTTCTTTAAAAAAAATTACAGTACAGTTAAATTGAGCATGTCCAGGTCTGACACTATAGTAGAGGAAAAAAAAGAAGATGTTAATTAGAACTTCAGATTTTATGTAAAATTGGATTAATTATGTGGAACTTCTGGTTTACAGCATATAATTGTGAATTTTATTTTTCAATTTGATGTTCTCTTGAACTTCGGATTCATACAAACTTCATGTTCGGTATAAATTAAGGATGAAATAGTCTTCATGAGCCCAAAGACGAACCTAGAAACCAAGAATTTCTAATGATATGGCAAGGCTAGGCCTCAACCAAATTTTTTTGCTTCTGGGAAAATGTATATGTTACACCTCTGTAGGGATGTCAAGACGGGGCTATGCCGTCTTCAAATTTTGCTTCTAGCAAAATCCTAATAACGTACGGGACTAACACTACAAAATATTGGTATTTAGCGACGGACAATTATGTCGCTAAAACGTATTTTCCGTCGCTAAACCTATTTACCGACGGATTACCGACGGAAACATGATGTCGATAAACATAACATCGCTATGACAAAAACGTCGGTAATCCATCGCTATAGCGACGGATTTTCGACGGAATTATCGACGAAATATAGCGACGGATTAGCAACGAATTTTAAACGTCGGTAACCACAGCGACATATTAGCGACAGACGACCGACAATTTTTAGTGAGCTAAAATACTAAATTTTTCAGAAGCTCAGCGACGGAAATTTTCATCGCTGACTCGTCTGATACGGTTTTGGTATCAGACAGAAGCGCAGGAGTAGTCGCTAACGTAAATTTTTTTCCAGTTTTCTGTCGCTAATCTGTCGGAAATCAATCGCTATGTCACGACCCGCACCCAGTGAAAGGGCACGAGAAGTGAATACGCCCAGCCTACGCCGTAGTGTTGGCGATAGAACGCTGTCCTGAGTCACAATCTCTAACACAGTCTAGAATAAGCTCCGAATGGAGAGTAATAATAAGTACTCAATCACGACACTAAGATGGAATAGAATAGAAAATCACAAGAGAGTCACAACATAAATAGAAGTCTAGGTGTAAACCACTTGAATAAATCTCAAGTACAACTCATAATGTCTCAAATAGAAAGACAATAAATACTAAGTCTCAGCTAGACTATGGGCAAGTCCTCAGCGACTGTTGGATCCTCCTGAGGGTCCACGTCGCCAGTGTCATCTAAGACAATGCCATAATAAGTAGGGCAGAACTCCTCATCATCACCTGTAAAATTTTTAACATGCCCAGTCAGGACGGAACGAGCACATATCTCTCACAACAGTTCATATCAGGATTGGACAATAAAGCAAGCTATAGAAAACTATACATGAATCGCTGTAAAGAAAATCAACAAGAGAGAGACTATAAGAATGAGACATAATATGATAAATAGAGAATGTAACCTTCTATGTGATTTAGAGCATGAATTGGTTACGTAAACGGTTTGGATTGCACATGGATACAACTATGGAGTGCACATGGATACCTACTGGGGATAATGATCACATAACCAACTACACTCTTTCTGCCCCCAATCAATACACAAGGATCAATACATGTTATGTTATTGCACATGGATAAACTACTTTATACATGGGGCTCATATGGTCATGAGTGTACATGAATAACACATGAGTGCACATGGATAAATATGAATACATGGAGTACATGATGGCCATGATAAAGTACATGAACATGATATACTCGATGTATCCGAGGGGATAACATCGCATGAAAAGATCCATAGGGTACTAATCCGTATGAACATCGTGTCAGCATCAAGTATACTAGTCTATAACAAGAGAACATATCCAAAAAAGTATGAAAAGATCAGAGAATGTACTCGTCTGGCAAACTGAACTGCTGATGATGAAGTGTAGCTAAACTGGGGCAATGTAAACCTATTTAAAGTATACACATGTCACAACCAAGTCTAAAATATCAAAAGAAATAGCTACAATGTAAGACTACATGCTTCTAGGTCCATTTTGGTCAAAGTCAACCCTCGGTCAACTCTGGTCAAACCTGGGTCAACTAGTCCGTCTACTAATTTCTAGGTCATACACAAAATTCTAGGTCATTTGGAGTTCGTTTGAGTTGAATTGGATCAAGTTTGACCCAGAGTTGACTTTTGTCAATTTGGTCAACTTGTCGGCCAATTCGACTAAACTAGGCTCAAAATGACAAACCAAATCTGTCCTAGGACTCCTATAGTTATACACAACTACAATCTATTCTAAGAGAGTTATCAAGCATAAATATCTATATTCATATAGGTATATACATATGTGTACAATACAAACAAAACCCTTAAATCTAACAAATGATGGTTTGTGTGCGTGTCCTGGAGCTTACTGAAATGGGGTGAATTCTGAGATTAAAAACAGTAAACACAACTATGATATTGCCCAAATTAATATACTATTATATACATATATACAAATTAAGAAAATATATATATATATATATATATATATATATATATATATATATATATATATATATATATATATATATACAATGCTCAAATGAAAGATTGGCAATGGTTTGAGATAATTTAAAGAGTCAAAAATCTGGAATTAAATCCCCTCGACCCATTCTCAACATGTATGCATTAGCAATGGGTTTCAACGGAGTTATATATATATATATATATATATATATAATTAAATATATGTATACATATCTATATAGAAAGCATATATACTCATAAATGATGAAAATTATGAAACAAAATCAAAAGTTGGTTCCCACAAATCCGAAACCTCATATAGTCCTGAAAACTCAGATTTATAAACTAAAGAGCTGGAAATCAAAATATCGCATTTAACTCAAAAATCAAATTAAAGAAAACTCCTCCATTTCACACAACGACCCAAAATGAAATATACACCAAACGAACTCGCAAAATTCGGCATAGACGTTGGTCTCGACCCACGTGATGCGGTATACTTCAGGTTCGAAATCGTGTCCATGTGTGTCCACAGAACGCGTATCGGAATTCCCGATATCGCGTGATAACGCGTGCGTTCTCGCTCGATTGAGCGCCGCACACACAACGAAAAGCCTGTGCTTGTGCACGTAGCTGTAGGGGTCCTGGGGTAGGTCTAGGACACGGTCACGCAGCGACACGCCGTGCCAAAGCGACGCACGCAGCCCCCGCACCCGAGCGGCCTGCTGCGCGCGCGCGCGCGCCCGCGCGCCCTCGTGCGTGCGGTTCCGTCTCCGTGGCTCGCTCGTCGGGCCACGCCGACTCGGGGTTCATTCCTAGTTAGGTATAGGTTGACGTGTCCCAGGTCCTGGAAGGGTCTTCGCTGCGTCGTGTGCACGCACGAAGTCCGTTTAGCGACAAAATAACAGGCTGAATGCACAGTGGCTGAGCGGTGCACGCGCGATTTCTCCGCGCTCGCTCAACGAAAAGCCGTAAAATTTTATGAGCATGGGGGCAGAGGTTGCCCCCACGTGCTCAAGAAATTTCACAAAAATATGGCCTGTGCATCGAGAAACAATCGCGGACAGCAGGGCACGCACGGCCTCGTGCACGGGATCCGTGCACGTGCGTCCGTTGCCCGAAACGCCGCTGATACGTTGTCAAAACCAAATCGTCTTCACAAAAGTTTATCAAAAAATATTATCTAAACATCATGAAGACAGAATCGAAAAACAGCAACTTTCTATCCTAAGCGGCATTTCGTCGAACACGTGCCGTAAAGGACCGACACGTGTCCGATACCGCCATCAAACGAAGTCAAAATCCAACCAAATTTGTGGGCAAGTCTAGGGCACCTATATGGATGCAAAAATGAAAGAAATTCAGATTTACAATGGTAGATTAGGGTTTACCTATTGAGTGTCAAAAACTCAATGAAGGGCTCTCGGTTGTCGTGTCGGCCGATTTCCCCAGCAAAAGCCTTGCCTATGCTAGAAATGCTCAGATCCTCCTCTCCTCGACGAGCACAACGGAGTTCGTTTGGGAAGAAACTACTCCGGATGAAGGAAATATGTGTTTTGGAGAGAGGAAACTATTAGGGTTTCCTTGTGGAGGCTACAATTCCACAAATGAAGAAAGGGGAGGGGTACTGCTGTTGGGCGGCCAAGACTAGGTCTCTAGGGGTTAGGGTTTCACTTGGGCCAACTCTTCTCAAGTAGAAATGGGCCCAAGTCAAAAAGGCTTAAAGGCTAGCATGCAAAAAGGCTAAAATAAATCAATTAAAGCCTTAAAAATAATCTAATGCCTAAAATAAATTCTAAAAATAAAAATAACAATTCTAATGCATGGTTAGGCCCCTATACAATGTCCACTAAGGTTAAACCAGTTGCTAGCACAACACAAGTCAACATATCTAGAAAATCACAAAATGGCCAAAATGGCTAAAATGACTAAAATACCCTTCTATGAAAAAGTGGATGCTACAAGTCTACCCCCTTAAAATAATTTGTCCTCGAAATTAAAGACAAATGCATGATTAAGAAAGAACAAAATCATACCTCAAGACTGGAAAAGATAGGGGTATCGTTCGCATCTCATCCTCTCTCTCCAGGTGGACTCTCTGGAGAGTGATGCTTCCAAGCTACGCGAACTAAGGGTATCGACTGGTTCCGAACACCTTCTCGTCGGTCCAGAATCTCCAGGATGCTCTGGATAACTGAGAGTAGGTCCCACCTCAATCTCAGAATGGTCCAGTACATGGCTAGGATCTGCCACATACCGTCTCAACTGCGATACGTGAAATACATTGTGGACTCCCGCTAAAAGAAGGCAAGTCCAGTCTGTATGACACGTCACCGACCCTTCCGCTGACAACGAAAGGTCCGACATAGCGTGGGCTAAGCTTCCCTCCTCACCGAAACGAATAGTGCCTCGAGTCGGTGAAATCCTCAAGAATACCATATCTCCAACCTAGCACAAGCATGGTCTCAATTAACTAAAAACAATCACATAATCAACAAAACACAAACAACAAGATTCTAATCCTAAGTCTAAGCTATACCTCAAACTGCAAAGGTCTCCGGTGGCTGTCGGCCCAATGCCGCTGTCTGTCCTGCGCCACGAAGTCGATCCCTGATGAGCTTTACCTTCTCGCTGCGTCCACAACCATCTCAGGTCCCAGTAAAGCTCGCTCTCCAACATCGTCCCAAGACAAGGGAGTGACATCTACGCCCGTACAACGCCTCGAATGGTGACATACCAATGCTGGCCTGGTAACTGTTGTTGTATGCAAACTCTACCAAGTGCAGGTGATCCTCCATGATCCTCCAAAATCCAGAACACAAGTCCGCAGCATGTCCTGAGAGTCTGAATAGTCCTCTCGACTGTCCGTCCGTCTGAGGGTGGTATGCAGTACTGAATTTGAGCTGAGTACCCAAACTAGTCTGCAAACTCGCCAGAAATAGAAAGTAAAGCGACTATCCCGATCCGAGACAATGCTCACCGGAACTCCATGTATCCTGACAATCTGCGCATATACAACTCCGCTAGCTTCTCAGTAGACGTCCCCACTTTGAATGGCAAAAAGTGGGCCGATTTGGTCAACCTGTCCACGATGACCCAAATGCGTTTCCCTCCTGTGATGAACGCGGCAATCCAGAAACAAAATCCATCGTGATGTGCTCCACTTCCACTCCGGAATGGGCAATGGCTGCAACAGTCCTCCTGGCCTCTGCCTCTCTGCCTTAACCTGCTGACAGACTAGACACCTGGCTACGAAGCGTGCTACCTCCCGCTTCATCCATACCACCATACATGCTCCTTCAAATCTCTATACATCTTGTTGGCACCTGGATGCATGGTGTACTGAGAGCGATGGGCCTCCTGCATAACCTGCTCCCGAAGCTCTCCGCTAGGCACACAGTCTGGAACCGTGCCTCAATGTGCCGTCCTCCTCCGTAATGATGAACTCCACATCTGCCAATCCTGCTCGAACCTGCTCTCGGATACACCGCAGGGTAACATCGTCGAACTGAGCTGACTTGATCCTCTCCATCAAGTCTGACTGAATCTGAAGGCCCACATCTGCATCTGAACTCCTGGCACGATCACCTCGATCCCCAAACTCTCCAAATCTGCTAATAGATGACGATCCATCGTCAAGCACATAGCTACCGGATACCTACTCAAGCATCGGCAACCACGTTGGCCTTCCCTGGATGGTACTGCAATGAAATGTCGAAGTCCTTCATCAACTCCAACCATCTGCGCTGCCTCATGTTGAGCTCTTTCTGTGTAAACACATACTTCAAGCTCTTGTGGTCTGTGAAGATCTCCACACGCTCTCCGTATAGATAGTGCTTCCACAGCTTCAGAGCAAAGATAACCGTCGCCAACTCCAAATCATGGGTAGGGTAGTTCTTTCATGCGGACGTAACTGCCTGGATGCATAGGCAATCACCTTCCCATGCTGCTGCAAGACACAACCCAAACCCTTTCCTGAGGCGTCACTGTAGATAGTGAACCCGCCTGATCCTGATGGCAACGTCAAAATCGGGGCTGTCGTCAGTCGCTTCTTCAGCTCATCAAAAGCAACTGACACTCCTCTGACCAGACAAACTCTGCGTCCTTCCGGGTCAGCCTAGTCAATGGCTCTGCAATCCGGAGAAATCCTGAACAAACCTCCTGTAGTATCCTGCCAATCCCAGAAAGCTCCTGATCTCTGCGACTGAACTCGGTGCTGTCCATGCCTAACTGCTCTGATCTTCTTCGGTCGACTGAGATCCCATCTCCGGTCACCACATGACCTAGGAAATCAACTCGATCCAAGAAGAACTCACACTTCGAGAGCTTGCCGTAAAGCTGCTCCTTCCTGAGAGTCTCCAGAACCACTCTAAATGCTCCTCATGCTCCTCTGGGGTCTTCGAATACACCAAAATGTCATCGATGAACACCACCATGAACTTGTCCAAGTACTGGTGGAACACTTGTTCATCAAGTTCATGAACACCGCCGGGCGTTAGTTAACCCAAACGGCATCACCATGAACTCAAACTGGCCATACCGAGTCCTGAAAGCTGTCTTCGAAATATCCTCCTTCTTACCTTCACCTGATATCCTGACCTCAGATCAATCTTGGAAAATACCTTGCTCCGCTCAGCTGATCGAACAGGTCATCGATCCTTGGCAGTGGGTACTTGTTCTTGATCGTGAGGTTGTTGAGTGCCCTGTATCGATACACATCCGTACCGACCCATCCTTCTTCGGTACAAAAAGTACTGGCGTACCCCACGGTGAAGAACTCGATCGGATGAAGCCCTTGTCCTGTAACTATCCACCTGCTTCTTCAGCTCCACAAGCTCACTGTTGTTCACTCTATAGACATGCTGAGATATCGGCTTGCACCGGGTATCAAGTCTATAGAGAACTCCATATCCCTGTCCGGAGGCAACCCTGGCAACTCCTCCGAAAACACATCCATAAACTCAGCTATCAGTGGATGTGGCACGCTGCTCCTCTGCTGAAACTCTACAGAAAACTCCGCTGCTCTGCTCTGACTCCCGCCTGGTGAACTCGAACTCTGGCTCTCCTGGCGCTGAAAAGAACTCTATCCCACGGCAATCTATACTGGCATGGTAACTGCTCAACCAATCTATACCGAGTACAATATCGTAGTTCGGTAGTGGCATCACGAGCAGACTCACATCCAGTTCTCGGCCTCCAAAGCTATTCTCCGATCCTTGTAAAAATCACTGACGAGGATAATACCACCCCTAGTCGTGATCTTGCAAGTCCTAGGCAAAGGTTCAGAAGAAAGCTGGTGTCTAATGGCAAAAGATACAGACACGAAGCTATGGAAAGCACCCGAATCAAATAATGCGAATGCGGGAAAAGAGTCGATAAGAACAGAACCTACTATCAGATCGCCTACTGCCTCAATATCCTCTGCTGCCATGGAGAAAGCTCACCCCTGCTGGCCTCCTCTAGTCTGCTGCTGGTGCTGAACAAACTTCTGCTACTGAGTCGGCAAGGGTCCCCTTGCTGCTCTACTGGAGCCTTGGTTCCTGCTTCCTGTCCCTTATGCCCAAAGCCTCAGGACACTCCCTCAACTGATGCTCTGATGAACCACAGAGTAGGCACTTACCTAGCCTCTTCCTGCACTCACTCCACCTGTGTCCTAGCTTCTTACAGAAGTCACAAATGGTGGCCTACTGCTGTCTTGGTGCCTGCTGACCCTATCTTTGCTGTGCCTGCTGGAACGACCTCTGCTGCTGGAAAGACCTCTGCTGATGCGCTGCTGCTAAAAATAGGGCTTCTTGGCCGGTCTACTGCCACCGGCTTCATGGGAATCACGACATCTCTTCTGCTTCAGCTCCAGATCATCCTCTGCTGCCATTGCTCCCATCAAGTTCTCCTCAAATGTAGCATTTTTGTTGCTCTTGGTTAAGGACTTGACTTCCTTAAACAAACCCTTCCTGAATCTTCTAGCCTTCGCTGTCTCGCTAAGGCCCTCCACAAATCTGCTCAGGCGGCAGAACTTCCTGGCGTACTCCTCTACGTCCTGGTTCCTCTGAACCAGGTTCTCAAACTGCGTCTCCAATGCGCCAAGTGCAGTATCAGAAAAGAACTTCTCCTTGAAAAGCTTCATAAAAGCCTCCCGAGTTTGCCCCGTAGTACCAACCCTGGAGTCGGTCTGGTACCAAGTGCGGGCAAGGTCCTGCATCATGCTGCCCGCTGCTTCCACCTAGAGTCTAGCCGGTATCTCTGCGAGGCAGAAAATCTCTCTATGTGCTCGATCCAGTCGTCCGCGTAAAGGATACCCTCCGTACCCTTGAAGTCCCGTGGCTTATCTTCTGGAACTCCTGAATACCTGGAGTCCTCGGCTGGTAAGGCTGAATCTGCCCTCCTTGGGGTTGGGCAGTCACCTTCTCCACTGCCACCATTGCTAACTGGTGGGCATTATCAATGCCCTGCCTCATGTCCTCTGCCTGGCGTCGCTGCATCTCCGTCATCTGCTGTATGAAAGCGAAACACGACGCTGCATCAACTGTCCCCTGGGGCGGTGGTGGTAGCATCCCCTGAACTCCTGGGGTAGTCCTCGGAGCTGGTGGAGAGCACCCCAAAAGTAGCAGATGGGCCCACCTGAGCTGGAACAAGAGGCACTGTGGTCCCTGGGGCCTGCTGAGTTGGACGGGAAGTAGCAGACCTCTCAGTGGTATCCCTAAGACCAGAGCGCTGTGAGTGTCTCCACCATCCTGAAGATAGATCAAACAAGGAATCAATTACTGAAAAAGAAGCAAAATTATCATAGGAGGACAGTCGTTTTCAAAAGGAAACAATTAACAGCAAGAATTGATAAGAGTTTTCCTAATGTGATTGAGTACCTAACTATATCTTATATCCTACTGCAGGTTGTAATGATACTCTAATTCGAGTACCACTACGAAATCACACTAGTTGTGATTGTTGACCTGCATGGGCCACCACTAAAAACTTGTCACGACCCGCACCCAGTGAAAGGGCACGAGAAGTGAATACGCCCAGCCTACGTCGCAGTGTCGACGGTAGTAGAACACTGTCCTGAGTCACAATCTCAACACAGTCTAGAATAAGCTCCGAATGGAGAGTAAATAATAAGTACTCAATACGACACTAAGATGGAATAGAATAGAAAATCACAAGAGAGTCACAACATAAATAGAAGTCTAGGTGTAAACCACCAGAATAAATCTCAAGTACAACTCATAATATCTCAAATAGAAAGACAATAAATACTAAGTCACAGCTAGAGTATGGGCAATTCTTCAGCGGCTGTTGGATCCTCCTGAGGATCCACGTCGCCAGTGTCATCTAAGCCAATGCCATAATAAGTAGGGCAGAACTCCTCATCATCACCTGTAAATTTTTAACATGCCCAGTCAGGACGAAATGAGCACATATCTCTCACAACAGTTCATATCAGGATTGGACTATAAAGCAAGCTATAGAAAACTATACATGAATTGCTGTAAAGAAAATCAACAAGAGAGAGAGACTATAAGAATGAGACATAATATGATAAATAGAGAATGTAACCTTCTATGTGATTTAGCATGAATTGGTTATGTAAACAGTTTGGGTTGCACATAGATACAGCTATGGAGTGCACATGGATACCTACTGGAGATAATGATCACATAACCAACTACACTCTTTCTGCCCCCAATCAATACACAAGGAATAATACATGTTATGTTATTGCACATGGATAACAACTAGTTTATACATGGGGCTCAATGGTCATGAGTGTACATGAATAACACATGAGTGCACATGGATAAATATGAATACATGGAGTACATGATGGCCATAATAAAGTACATGAACATGATATATTCGATGTATCCGAGGGAATAACATCACATGAAAAGATCCATAGGGTACTAATCCGTGTGAACATCGTGTCAGCATCAATATACTAGTCTATAACAAGAGAACATATCCAAAGAAGTATGAAAAGATCAGAGAATGTACTCGCCTGGCAAACTGAACTGCTGATGATGAAGTGTAGCTAAACTGGGGCAATGTAAACCTATTTAAAGTATACACATGTCACAACCAAGTCTAAAATATCAAAAGAAATAGCTACAATGCAAGACTACATGCTTCTAGGTCCATTTTGGTCAAAGTCAACCCTCGGTCAACTCTGGTCAAACCTGGGTCAACTAGTCCGTCTACTAATTTCTAGGTCATACACAAAATTCTAGGTCATTTGGAGTTCGTTTGAGTTAAATTGGATCAAATTTGACCCAAAGTTGACTTTTGTCAATTTGGTCAACTTGTCGGCCAATTCGACTAAACTAGGCTCAAAATGACAAACCAAATCTGTCCTAGGACTCCTATAGTTATACACACAACTACAATCTATTCTAAGAGAGTTATCAAGCATAAATATCTATATTCATATAGGTATATACACATGTGTATTTACAATACAAACAAACCCTTAAATCTAACAAATGATGGTGTGTGTGTGTGTGTCCTGGAGCTTTAGGTATATACACATGTGTATTTACAATACAAACAAAACCCTTAAATCTAACAAATGATGGTGTGTGTGTGTGGTCCTGGAGCTTACTGAAATGGGGTGAATTCTGAGATTAAAAACAGTAAACACAACCATGGTAATTATATACACATATATACAAATTACATATATATTATATACAATGAGATAATTTAAAGAGTCAAAACTGAATTAAATCCCCTCGACCTCTCAAATGTATGCATTAGAATGGATTTCAACTTTATATATATATAATTAAATATATGTATACATAGCAATATAGAAAGCATATACTCATAAATGATGAAAAGTTATGAAACAAAACCAAAAGTTGGTTCCCACAAATCTGAAACCCATATAAGTCCTGAAAACTCAGATTTATAAACTAAAGAGCTGGAAATCAAAATATCGTATTTACAACACAAAAATCAAAATTAAAGAAAACTCCTCCATTTCACACAACGACCCAAAATGCAATATACACCAAATGAACCCACGAAACTCGGCATACACGTTGGTCTCGACCCACGTGATGCGCTCGTATACTCTCGGGTTCGAAATTGTGTCTGTGTCGTGTCAACAGAATGCGTATCGGAATTTCCGATACCGCGTGACAATGCGTGCGTTCTCGTTCGATTGAGCGCCGCACACACAACAAAAAGCCCGTGCTTGTGCACGTAGCTGGGGGGGGGGGTCCTGGGGTAGGTCTAGGATACGGCCACGTAGCGACACACCACGCCAAAGCGACGCACGCAGCCCCCGCAGCGCGGCCTGCTGCGCGCGCGCGCCCGCGCGCCCTCGTGCGTACGGTTCCGTCTCCGTGGCTCGCTCGTGGGTCACGGGACTCGGGGTTCATTCCTAGGGTAGTCTAGGTATAGGTCGACGTGTCCCAGGTCCTGGAACGGGTCTTCGCTGCGTCGTGTGCGCGCACGAAGTCCATTTCAGCGACAAAATAACAGGCTGAATGCACAGTGGCTGAGCGGTGCACGCGCGATTTCTCCGCGCTCGCTCAACAAAAAGTCATGAAATTTTACGAACATGGGGGCATACGTTGCCCCCACGTGCTCAAGAAATTTGACACGAAAATACGGCCTGTGCATCGAGAAACAACGCACGGACAACAGGGCACCCACGGCCTCGTGCACGGGATCCGTGCACGTACGTCCGTTGCCCGAAACGCCGCTGATACGTTGTCAAAACCAAATCCGTCTTCACAAAAGTTTATCAAAATAATATTATCTAAACATCCATGAAGACAGAATCGAAAAACAGCAACTTTCTATCCTAAGCGGCATTTCGTCAAACACGTGCCGTAAAGGACCGACACGTGTCCGATACCGCCATCTAACGAAGTTGAAATCCAACCAAATTTCGTGGGCAAGTCTAGGGCACCTATATGAATGCAAAAATGAAAGAAATTCTAGATTTACAATGGTAGATTTGGGTTTACCTATTGAGTGTCAAAAACTCAATGAACGGGGCTCCTCGGTTGTCGTGTCGGCCGATTTCCCTCCAGCAAAAGCCTCCGTCTCCATGCTAGAATTACTCCATCAGATCCTCCTCTCCTCGATGAGCACAACGGAGTTCGTTTGGGAAGAAACGGACTCCGGATGAAGGAAATATGTGTTTTGGAGAAGAGGAACTATTAGGGTTTCCTTGTGGAGGTTACAATTCCACAAATGAAGAGAAGAGGGAGGGGTTACTGCTGTTGGGCGGCCAAGACTAGGTCTCTAGGGGTTAGGGTTTCACTTGGGCCAACCTTTCTCAAGTAGAAATGGGCCCAAGTCAAAAGGCTTAAAGGGTATACAAAAAGCTAAAATAAATTAATTAAAGCCTTAAAAATAATCTAATGCCTAAAATAAATTCTAAAAATAAAAATAACAATTCTAGGGCATGGTTAGGCCCCTATACAATTTCCACTAAGGTTAAACCAGTTGCAAGCACAACACAAGTCAACTTATCTAGAAAATCACAAAATGGCCAAAAATGGCTAAAATGACTAAAATACCCTTCTATGAAAAAGTGGATGCTACACGCTAGCCTGAATTTTTTTTTAGTTTTTCGTTGCTAATTCATCGCTGGTTAGTCGCTAAACTTTTTATTTTACCAGATTAAATTGTTCCAGCTTTGCTCAAACTTGTGAATATTGTAGCCTCCCTTCCCGAAAGTTTTTGAAATTTTTTATTATTATTATTTATTCAATTTAAATGGTGAATTTTAGATTTTTATAAATAATTATTTAGTTAATTATTACGGTAGATGACTTTAGCCATGATGGAGTTTTGAAGTACAAGACGACTAGAAATTATGGCACGGATAGTGCAGTGGTATGCTTTGACTAGTGTTTAGCCAGGGTAGGGGAATGCCAAGCCATATGTGTGTCATAACTCAGAAAACTAGGCCAAGTGCGAGTCAACCCCTATAAATGGTTAATTATTTATTAATTAGTTTATTGACTTGTAGAAGACCCGGTCATACCAAACTAGTCGGACTGGGCCCGAACCGAGCCCAAGCCCGTGTAGGCTTATAGTGAATCCAAAGACGTCCATGATGTTATACTTTGAGTGTATACGTCTACCTTGTTTTAAGTATCTAATAAATATTTTCCTAGAATAATTTTTTTATATATAACATCAATATTCAGTTATTTTAATTGAATATTTATCCTTGGGAATGTGATAACTATTCCTTACATTATTGTGCATTAGGATTTTACTCTACACATTTGTATAAACCCCTATTATCGCATTACCTTATTTTGTTATCCTCATTATTTTATTATTTAATGATTAGTTTGTTTCAAGTATAATAATAGAGGTATCTCATATATATATTACTACTTATAATGATATTTTACAATTGTATTATGAGAATAGCTAATAAGGGTATCATTAGATTTTGTATGAACAAGAAAATCTATATATGGATATATACATATGTACGTATATATATATATGGTTATATATACATATGGTCTTGTATAGAAACAAAAAAAAGTAAAATAAAACAAAAAAAAAACACAACACACACAAATTCCCCACAGCACCCTAGCCCATAACAAGCTAAAATGAGGCCCCACGAGCAAATCCAAGCCCATCCCAGAACCGGCCTTTATATAATATACATATATAGGGAGAGACCGAGAGAGAGCAGGGGATTGGGGGAATCACCTAAACCCTAAGCGACAACTTGCGCCACCACCCCCAGAGCGTTGCTCGAGGCTGGACGACCCACCCTGACCCCGCGCGCTGCCGGGGGGCAGCCGCCGTCGGCCGGAAAGGCCGTGCGCTCGCAATAGCAACCATAGCAGTAGTAGTGAGCGGCTGTGACTTGGCCAACTTCGCGGCGTTGGATTTCGACGATCGCTCAATGGTTTTGTGAACCGTTTTCTCGGGTATGTCCCCAACCCATAAGAGATCATTTTCTTTCAATTAGGTCGAATTTATATGCTTTATATTGGCCAGAAGATCGATTCAAAGTTTGAAGAAAACTGTTCAAAATAGAATATAAATCCAGTTCCAACACCAGTTTTGGAAGGCAATTTCTCGCCGATCCTTCCTCTGTTTCAACATTGTGTTTGAGCAGAGTCATAGAAAACCTAACCGAGATGGAAACCCCATCTTTAGTTGTATTTCTAATGGTTTATACAGTAAGATAAATAGGGTTGAAAATTACGAAAAAAATATGAGAAACAGATTTCAAAAATCTCAAAAATACTCTGATACGACGTGCGTCCTGCCAAACCGGGCGACGTGATCGGGAACCGAAAGCATCAAAAGGTGCGTATCGACTTTGCGGAGTGTGGGCTTTGACAGAATTCAAATTGGTCGCGTGTGCGCGACGAATTTGATGCGTATCCGTCAAAATTTACCGTATCAGTCTCTGTGCAAATTTTCTAATTACTTTGTGCACGTTCGTCAGATCGAGACAAAACTTGCGCCAACAGGATCGTATCATTTTTTTGGTCCTGTATGTCAAGTTTGGTTCGATTCTGAGACAGTTGATCGGATCGCCGTTTCGCGGGCCCCACGATCCGATTCAACGGGCAATTTTGTGCACGGCCCACCGAAATCCAAAATTGGACATACCATTGAGTTCGTATTATTAAAACGAATTTGTAGACATATAGTTTGACTACTTTAGAGACCATTGACTCTGACACGTTTTTCGGTGCAAAGCGGGTCCAACGACGGACATTTTTGCCCAAAATTATCGTTTTGCTCCTGTGTCCAGAATTGGACTTAAGGACAGGCAATCCTAGCTAATTTGACTATTCCGAGAATGTTGGCAATGTCTGTTTCAGCTTTCGGAGACTGTTGTTATGATTTAGACTTTATGGCTTAGCAGTTGACTATATTGTTGTTGGATCTGCGTGCAACCTCCAAGCAAGATACCTTGCCTCCCTCTACAGTTTAATTTCATGTTTATAGTTATCATGTTATTATTGTATTATCACAGATACTCTATTTGTTATAGATTTTATATGATTTATTAGCTTTCTGGTTGACTTGATTTATCTATTTTCTATATACCGTGTTCACCAGTTTATGGTCTTGCTTGACTTGATAGTGTAGTTATACTAAAATTGTTTACATCATAGTTCATGCTAGAGTGGTCCTTACCCATGTCTTGACATGAGTCGTACCTGGTCTCACCTGTACCCTGACTGAGTCGTGTCTTAGAACGAGTACGTGTAGTTGAACTGCTATTCCCTGTATCATTTTTCCTCAACCAGAGTGTCCACACTCGGGACGAGGGTTGATCCGTTGCACCAGAGAGTCCACACTCGGGACGAAGGTGTTTGTTCCTTGGCACCAGAGAGTCCACTCGAGACGGGGGTGTTTGTCTTGATCTGTTTACATCCGCGAGTCCACACTCGGACGTGTAACCCCATTTTTCCAGTTTCATGAATTATTGGATCATTTTAATATTTTCAAAAATTATTCAAGTTGATTAATATTTGTATAATTTAAGTGTTATAATTGAATTATTGTATTAGGGTTAATTAATTATTATTAGGAGTAACTAATTTGGAGTGTTGCCCAAGCACCTAACTAACTTTCTAACAAATCTAGGGCTATTGTGCAAATATGAAAATGGGGAGGATTCTTCTGGAAAATGACAATGGGTGGAGGGGCTTTTGTGCACTTTTTCTTCTGTTCTTTTAACATTTGAGTGAGAAGAGAGAGATTATTCACTCCCATATTTCCAGAGCTCTCGAGAGCTCTCTTTCTTTTTCCAACCGAGAAGCTCAGCCCTAACCCTAGTTCTTGGGGTCTCATGGTGACCAGCACCACTGCCTTTGGCGGTTGGATCTTCGACGACGACGACCGTGCGTGAGTCTCCCTCCATCAACACAGTATCTCCGGTGGGCGACTGGGCTTTCTCAACTCCGGCAACTGGCCATGGCATCGGCGACTGAACCCCGGTCTGAATCGAAAGACGACTAGGCGACACTCCTGCAGGCGTTCACTCCTCCGATGAACACAATGGTGCACCACCCTTCTTCTCCAAATGTCAGCAAATTCCTATTTAAACTCGTTCGCCACTTTGCCATTCGGTTAATTACAAATTTAGATCTGAAGATTCCTCCTCTTCTTCCTCTTTCATTCCTGTACAGAGAGCCATGGCAGTGGCACTCACCGGTGGCCATGGCAAGATCTCTTCCGCGGTCGTGATCCGTAGCAACGATCAGTCTTCTCCGCACCAGAGCGGTGGATGACGAGAAGCGGTACGGCAACTCCGGCAGCTTTTCCCAATGGTGACGTGGTAGACGAGCTTCGGTGATAGTCGTGACGAACGTCTCTGTACTATTTTTCGGCAGCACTCGACGAGTCCATCGAATTCCCGAGATCACTGGTAAGAATTATCACCCTTCCTTCTTAGAAGTTGTTCGATTAGTTTGGTATGATCTAAGTTTTGGTCGATCTATAATGATATGCCGATCGATGATTCCTTCTGTTGTTCTTCTTCTCCTTCTTCAAGTCTGTTTTGAATTATTTCATCTGACAGTGGTGTATTGAGCAATTGGCCTTCCATTTCTTGGATTTTGATTGAGAGGTTCCATTGGTGAGCTTTTGATTAACTTTTGTGAAATTCTCTCCAAATTTGGAGTCAAATCAATACCAGTTTAACTCACATTACTGTTTTCTTTTGGTGCCCATCACCTGTTTGATGGAATGTCCAACCAGGGGCGTAACAGTGATTTGAACGCGAAAGACTGGTATCCAGTCCTGAGGAGCGTTCCAGTTTCACTTGATTTCGTCGTCTTTAGGTATCACTTTGTTCTTCTCAAGTTTCACTTGTTTAAATTCATAATTTCGATTTATGGTCGTAAGCGGGAATATGTTTGGGACGCAAGGTGTGTGTGGCGTGGGAGTCTGATGTGTTGTTCGCGTATAGCAGAGTTTGTGTCCATGTTGTTCTTGAGTTTGGTTGGCAGCAGCAAAAGGGAATGGCTGGTCGTAAGACTAGCACAGAGAGTAGCAGCTATCGAGTATTATTTTGGCCAAGCCCGGTTGTGTCTGGAGTAGCGTGTGCGTGTCCGAAGTGCAGTTCGTGATCATCTATGTGTCCGTGTTCGCGGGGATTAGGAGTCAACAGCGGGAGTCTTATTTGAATTTAAATTGTATAACTGTTCTCTGCATCTTCTCTCTAATAATAGAACTGCAATGCTGCAGACTCTATATTAAACTTGTTAGCCATTGTATATTTTTTCATTATTCTGTAAATTCTCCTTGGCTAGGTTGATTCCTGATTTTGTGATTTGAGTTCATTAGTTGAGATTTCTTTTATTGCTGTGTTTCCAAATACTCAACATGAGTTGTGTTTTCATCATATTGGTTTATGTATAATCTCTTATGGCTAGAGGTGTGGTGGGAAGAATGATGGGTTGTTTAGCTTCTTTGGTGTTCTGTATAACCTGACGAGTGTATTGAGGGAGTTTCTTTCCTGTGAATAAGTTTAAGGATGGTTTTCCTTCCTGAGAAGTAGGTGCTTGGATAAGTTGTGAGTTCTGGAGTGTATACTGGGTTAATGGTAGAATATTTTGTGAAGATGGCTTGTTATATTTGGACAGTTAAATAATATTAAGAAGTGTTATCTGAGGATTTTTCTAAGTAGATTAATTGTATTAATGTGTATTACTTTGAACTCATATTTTCTATTTGTTCTATACTTGATCTTAATTGTATAAATAATTAGATAAGATATTGTATTGCAATAATATAGCAGAAACAGCTATTTAATGGTAAATTGGACCAGAATCAGTGAGAATAGTATTAGACCAGCATCTAAATATTTGGCTAGTAGAAGTATATTTCCAATAATTAAATTGTCTAATTAAACTATTTCTAATTCTAAATTAATTTCTTAAAAGAAAATATTTTTACTTATTAGTGTATATATACATATTTTTATTAGAAATATGGCTAGTCTTTATAGATTGGTAATAGGGATGTTGACCAGAAGACTGTAGTTGATAGCTAAATTATAGGATTTACTATAGACATAGCCAGTGACTAATTATTGTGCTTAACCAAGCTATACCCATATTTCACAGGAGGACACCTGGCTCTATCTTCTACCTTGATCACCCTGAACAAGGCAAGTATACTCTTCGGACTTGTTCATTTCTCATGTCTTGTATATTCATTCCTGTATCTCCTTGTTACACGATGTATCACGGGATTGTCTGGTTTCATGTTTCATGAGTTACTTGTGTCTGGAAGGGGAAATACTACAGATGTGTGATCAAATCCTGTTACTATTCATGTGAATATCTTAGGTCCTGTATCGTGCACGCGAGACCCGAGCCGTACCATTTCATGTTCATTGAATCTACCCAAGCCGACCACACACTCTGGATGTATTTCAATATTGCACATTTCAGGATTCAGGTTGTATTTCATGTTCATATTGTATTTCATGTTCAGGTTGTATTTCATGTTCAGGACTCTTATCATGTTTCCTGTATTTACTTTCAGTTTTCATGTTCAGTTTCATGTCTTGTTCTTATTTCTCATACTGTACATATATTCCTGTTTCTTGTTCATACCATGATGTTCATGTTCATTTCCTTGGATATACTTAGCTTCGCTCCTGACTAGGATATGTTGCAGGTGTACTTGCAGTATACCATTCTACTCTATGGGCCAGAGCCCAGGATATTAGCTGAGCAGGATGAGACTTAGCTTGAGGCTTCAGGTTTAGACTACTTAGCTTTACTCCTAGATATTGTCTTTAGAGTTCATAGCATTTTTCATTCCTGTTGATTCTGGTACCTTTATGATATCTGAATTTGTGGATTATGGTGATCTTTCTGGGATACGTTTATAGATGCTGTGATTTTTTTTACTTGTCTTGATTATCTGGTTAGATTTCTCTAGATTGGTACAGCTTACTTCGTCGTGTCTAACGACGAAGGCTGGGCGTGTCTGACTCGTGTCCGATTATTCGGGAGCGGGTCATGACAGGACGAGGATGTTAGCTTATACTTGCACCAGAGAGTCCACACTCGGGACGAGGGTGCCTTGCCGTGAACTAACCAGAGAGTCCACACTCGGGACGAGGGTTAGTGATTAGTTCAAACCTGCGAGTCCACTCGGGGCGAGGGTTTGGTATTCCATTGATCTCGTATTCGCTTGTTTATCCAGCAGTTCAGTTACGTGTAGTTGTTCTTGTGTTCCAGTTCATAGTCACCTGTTAGTAGCCACCTGTCGATAGTCACATGTTAGTAGTTTTGGTCATGGTCTCTTGCCATGTGTATGTCTCATCCTTGCTTATATCCTGTTTATAGTTTATGCATGATTAAACTGCTAGATAGGCACGTTTTTATATATCTTGCTATGTCCTCTGAGGACCTGATGATCTCTTCAGGTTTAGTGATTGCATGGAGTTAGTTAGCAGAGTGGGATGGTAGATGATTGTGATGCATGATTCAGGTATTTGTCAGTGACATTACATTTATTATCCAGCTCGTGCTTTTCTTTCGTTATCATGCGTTATCCTATTTATTGATTCAGTCTATAGACTCTTGTTATATTTCTTGGAGTCTTATCGGACATTTATGCTAGTGGGCTGCAGACCACGACCCATAGTGTTCATTCATGTTTCATACACTTATTATGGATTTGAGATATAGAATTTTTTGCCATGATTTGGCAGTTTACCATGCTCTTGACAGCGTTTACGTATTCGAGTCGGGCTGGAGTCCGCTTGATACGTAGCTGGCTTGCTCACGTGCTTGCATCCGAAAAGCGGGTGCGGGTCGTGACAAATATAGATGTACATTACATTCAAATGATATACATTAAATATAACCCCAATATATAAAAATTAACCCAAGCATATCGATCAAACACGTTAAACAGTCAAATATGTTCAGTAATACATAAAGTCATCCAACAGTCGCAATATAGTACATATACAAACACGTCCAACAGTCAAATGATACAAACACGTCCAACAGTCGCAATATAGTACAAATACAGAAATATGTTCAGTAATACATAAACTCATCAATCAAAACCCCCTAAAGTTCATACAAACTCATCGTCAAATACAAAAAAAAAAAAACAAAACTCAACTGATGGTGGAGGAGGTGGCGGAGGCATAGCCGACCGTCCGCATGAATATAACTGCCCCAAGACCAAAGTGATGATCCGCTGTACGTCTTGGGCAGAAATGTTTGGAAGAGTCGACGGCATGACAAGAGGCACTGGTCGGAGGAGGAGCCGGTATAGTAGGCGCCGTGGTCGGAGGAGCAGTCGTTGATGGAGGCGCTGTGGTCGAAGCATGAGCCGATGTAGTAGGGGCAGGCATCAGACCTGCTATGCTTAGAACTCCAGTCATCTGCCCCACCTGACCCTAGAGGGACACCAGAATCTGTGTAATCTGTCGCAAGGTGTAGGTATCGACAGTATCGTCGGTCTGTGGAGGTGGAGGTGGTAGAGATAGAGGAGCTCTGGAATAAACGGACGGCTGGAATGCCAACGATCCGGTACCATACACACTGTCCCATTTCCCTCTATCGATGGCTTGTATCCACAAGTCGTTTCTCACAGCCGACGACGTGGGCTGAGTAGTCCCAGCTCCCTCGGCAGTCCCTCCCTCACCGACTCGACTCTCTAAAGTCTCATACGTCTCCTATATTTATATAGGTGAATAGATTTAGAGTTAATATTGGTATTTTAGTTACTATTAAGTATTGTTATGGTTACGTTCTCATACGTCTCTTAAACTATTCTTTAATTTATAATGCTAGTTAGGGTTATGATTTAAAGTTAATATTCATATTAGAGTTCGGACTAACTATTTCGGTAAACTAAATATAGTTAAGTACGTAAAGACGAAGAAGAAATGTAATTAGATATAGGACTCGAAAAACTTACATAGGCTTTAGTCGTCCGATCATCTACGAGCTTTCCATCCTTCTTTCGCTTATGGGTACGCTCCAAAACTTTAGAAAAGTCGACGGCGCTCGGATCTCCGTCTGCCTTGGCGACCTCCTCGTAGTGTAACAATTAAACATCAATTTATAACTAAACAATAAATTTAAACAATTGAAGAAATAACAAATAAGAATACTCACCAGCCGTCGATAATGCTCTGTAATTGGGATGGATCCACCCGTGTGGTGACCACCCTTATCATGGACAGCCTTTGCCTTCTCACACTTGGCCTTATAGGCCGGAGTATCCATCTTCTTCTTCATCTCTTCCCAGAATTTCTTCTTCAACCACCCCTTGCGAAGAGCACTATTTAGTAGAGCCAACGCCTTCTGGTCGTTGACTATATCCCTCAACCTCTTGCTGGCGACGGACTTGTAGCACTTCTGGATCGCCTGATCTCTAGGCGCCGGCCACCAATACAAGTTCTGCAAATAAGGACAAATAAAAATAAAAGAGTAAATATTTAAAAAATATTGTAAACATAGACGATATTGTTTAGACATACCTCAAGCATCTCGAGCCAAATGAATCGTCTATCAACTGGGATGTCCCCAAAGTTCAGATAGGGACCATGGAATTGATGACACATCAAATCCCCTAAATCTCTACCAGCCTGGACCGAAAAGAATCTAGAATAAACAAAATAATATACGATTAGATAATAAATAGAGTATGAATAAATGTGTCTACTAATACTAATATACTTACGTCGTTCCATCGGCCCACAGCTCGGTACGAGTGATGTTGGCTGGCCGCTCTAGTAGAGTAGGAGGGTCTGCAAATCCTGGTTGACGTATGTACACTCCACGGTCGACCAAAAGGCCAGGATATGGGTTTATCGCAATAGGAGCGACATGTGCAGTCTCCGGCGTAGAAGATGGGGGGGCACCAACACCGGTAGGAGTAGATGCTGAAGGAATATCAGGACTAGCTCCGCCGATCGAAGAACGAGTGAACGGCAGAGATAAGCCATCATCCTCATCAACCAAATCATCATTTACATTCGACAAATCCTCTACCTCTGCCCAAATAATATCTCTGGTCAATCTCAACGGAGAAGGAGTTAGTTCCTGTTTACCATCTCTAAAGGCGTCCCTATTCCTTCTCCATGGATGCGACATAGGAAGGAATTGACGATGACAATAAAAAAAGCTTTTCCTCCATTCTGAAGGCGAAATGCCTTACTCTTTTTCATACATATCGGACAAGACATAATACCATGAGTACTCCACTCAGATAACATTTTATATGCTAGAAAATCATTGATGGTCCATATCAACATCGCTCTCATCTGAAAGTTCTGCTCCATCAATATATCATACATCTGAACGCCGAACTGCCATAATTGTTTCAACTCGTCCACCAATGGCTGTAAGTAGATATCGATGTTCTTCTTTAGATTTTTTGGACCGGGTATGATAAGTGTTAAGAACATATAAGGAGTCTTCATGCACATCCACGGTGGTAGATTGTAAGGGATCAAAATCACAGGCCAACAAGAGTACTGAGCTCCCGACTATCCGAAAGGAGTGAATCCATCAGAACATAAAGCCAGCCGAATATTTCTAGGCTCTGCAGCAAATCCAGGATGACATCGACCAAAATACTTCCATGCCTCTCCATCAGATGGATGAGATAATTCTCCTTCATCCATCTTTCACTCTTTACTATGCCATGTCATGTGTTCTGCAGTATTCGAGGACATATACAATCTCTGTAGTCTCTTTGTGATCGGCAAAAACTGTATGTATTTGTAGGGGCGCAACCTTGCTCGTGCAGTTGATTTTTCTTTGCCCCGAATGGACTTGTACCGGTCCTCGTGACAGAAAATATATTTGTCTTTAGTACAACATGCAGCCGTTTCGGCAACAATCTATCTTTTCATAGCCTAATCCGAGTTTTCGTATCATCTTCGACTTGTAAAAGTTTTCTGGCAATTTCTTTGCTCCTTTTGGCAGCAACTCTCTAACAAACTGAATTATCCGATCGTAGCATTCTTGCGGTAAGTTAAAATTAGACTTGGTAACCGCATCACCACCGACAGGACGGAATGAGAATCAAAACCCGAATATAATGGAGTATCGTCATGGTTGAACATATCATAGAACTCCTTTGCAACAGGATTCGGATCCTCCGGATCAAAACTTGGACCGGCACAAGCTGTATCAAATACCAACTCACGTGCCAAGTTTCGATGCTGATATTGGAAGTGGTCTCCAAGAGTGGGGTCTCCCACCTCCGTATTGAAGGAGGACTGATATTGCGGAACCAAAGATTCTCCTTGAGCCGTCCACTCATTGTAGTTTGGTATGAAATCCTTCTTGTAGTGGTGCTCTATCACGAGATCTACCTCTCTGAATGGTATATTACGACAATTGACACAATGGCACTTTATGAGCCTTCCGTCCATGAAATAAGGTTGGCTACTGGCTTATCTCAGAAATTTTTCGACGTCCGTCTTGAAATCATCCGTCAAACCAATCTTGCCCTCATATCGCCGATTGTACATCCACGAACGGTTAACTAAGTATCGATTCATTGTTCAAATCAATTCTGCACCAAGTACCATATATGTTGTAAATACAAGTATAAATTAATATAGTACCTAACTATAACAACCAAAGTTAACAATATCAATATCAAAATCGGTATCACACCATGATTATCGATATCGAAATCAGTAATATCAAAATCAGGTTAGTTTCGGCCTATCGGATTAGTATCAGATTAGTATCGGCCGTATCGGGTTAGTATCTGGTTAGTATCGGGTTAGTATCGGCCTATCGGATTAGTATCGGGTTAGTATCGGCCTATAGGATTAGTATCAGCCTATAGAAATTGGAATCAGATATCCTTATCGAGTTAGTATCGGCCGTATCGGTTAGTATCGGCCTATCAGATTAGTATCGGGTTAGTATCAGCCGTATCGGGTTAGTATCGGCCTATCAGATTAGTATCGGCCTATCGAAATTGGAATCAGATATCCTTATCGGGTTAGTATCGGCTGTATCGGGTTAGTATCGGCCTATCGAATTAGTACTAGTATCGGCCTATCGAAATTGGAATCAGATGTCATTGTATCATAATCCGATATTAACGGATTCAATATCTTAATGTCCGTATCGGGTTCGTATCGCCGTATCGGATTATTATCGGCCTATCGAAATTGGAATCAAATATCCTTATATTATAATCCAATATTAACGGATTCAATATCTTAACGTCCGAAAATATTCGAATATCCAATTCCAATTTTATGAATCTCGAATAATTTACGAAAACCCAAAACCCTAGCTACTACATTGTGTATGTGTCCGTGTCCAAAACTTTAGCTACTACATTGTGTTCGTGTCCGTGTGCAAAACCCTACCTGTAATATTTACACAATTAAATTACAATGTCATATTTTTTTGTCAAAGTATATGTTAATTAAACACCTAAAAAAATTTATACCTGAAGGAGGAGGCGGCTGTGTCAGAGATCAACGAGGAGGAGAGGGGTTCTTTTACCGCCGTCTCCGTTCGAGCCGGAGAGGAGGGGGTCGGGGGTCGCCGCGTGAGGAGGGGGTCGAGGGTCGCCGCATGAGGAAGAGGGGGTCAGGGTCGCCGCGTGAGGAGGAGGGAGTCGGGGGTCGGAGAACGGTCGCCGAAGGACAGCGGAGGAGGAGGGGGTCGGAGATCTGGGGTCGGGGGTCGCCGCGCGAAGGAGGAGGAGGTCGTCGAGGGAGGAGGAGGGGTCGGGAGTCGGTCGTCGAAAGGGCTCGGAGCTTTTGGGGGGGGGGGGGGGACGGAAATTTGGGTGAAAATTTGAGAATGAGAAAAAAAAAGAGTTACTGATTTACTTTTACTCGTGTCCAGCGACAGAACTGTCCATCGCTAAACCGTCGCTATTTACTTAGCGACGAACTAGTGATGGATCTAGCGACGTATTTGAATACTATATTTTACATAATATATCAGTTGCTAGTCAGTCGGTATTCCGTCGCTGATTAGCGACATTTTAGCTTCCGTCGGTAAATTCAGTCGCTAATTAACAGTATTTTGTAGTGTAAGTTTAACCCGCACAAAATATTCGGGTTTGTTAATGGGGGTCAAGGGGCCATCGCCTCCTTGTGGGGGTCCCACCGTCCGGCTAGCTGGCAGGGGTTAAGGGGGCAACGACCCTCGTGGGGTTTGAATTGATAATGTGTTTTAGTCAATATTAGTGACCAAGAGAGGAGACATGGAGATATGAATTCTCAAATGCCTAAACTACTTCTATATTTTTTTTGAGATACTCGACTATACGTACGAGATTTTATGCACGCTGCATTGTATATCTTCTGGGCCTATTGTTTCCAACTCCGATCATTTTTATAAATATCAAAAATAAAACGTCCATGCGGCTCGATCTAGTGATTTTTTGTTACCCAATTAGGATTTTATGCCTCTTTTCTATAACCACAAGAGCCGCTTGAGTTTTGAAAACCACTTTAATGTTGAAAAGGAGAAAAAGTCGGCTTCTAAAAACTGTTTTTCTTGTAGCCGTCCACTGGCTAACTGTGAAGCTGGCATAGTGGCATGGCATCTTAAAGAAAAAAAGAGGAAGGGCATGCGTGTGTAGTACCAATTTACCATGGGGTTTTCTTCAGAACTTGGAAGCAGGTGTTTAGAAACAAAGACGTGCTTTTGAATGAGAAGAGGCGCTACAATCACGCTATACACAAGCACCGGTGGTCAAAGCCAAGTTCATCCAAAAGTAGCTTCTAGGCCCAAACAAGGAATAAAAACACGCACTTCCAACCATTAATATCATCGACTGGAGAATATCATCCGTTAATATACTCTGCTGCATGCTGCATGCATGGAATGGATCCTCCCCACTCAGAATTACCGAACTACCCTCGCGACGACTGCAGAAGAAGTTACGTAGTGAAGCTAACGGTTACCATGGGAATACAAACAACAACAAATTAATGCTCCTGCTCTATCTTTCCTTCACGATTATAACGCGTCGATTTGATCCTCCCATCACGAAAATTACCCAAATTGTTCTTGATAAAAAGAGGAACTCAAATCCTAACGAATTCCGTTTGTAGATGGTCACAGAATGGCCAACAATTTTTGTTGCAAGAGGAAAGAATGGCTTCTCCTCCCCCTCCCCTTCCTCGGCTTCCTTCTCTTCCTAGTCTTCCTCTCCTCATTCAGCAACCCTCTCGTTGTAAACCACAGCAGCCGGAACTCTCCGTCGACGACGGCTCCTTCGGGAGACGCGAGGGAGGCCGACGTTCTTGACCGGTCGAGGATCGCCGTCTGCCTGGTCGGAGGAGCCCGGAGGTTCGAGCTCACGGGGCCTTCCATCGTCAAGAACGTCCTCCTCGAGTACCCGTACGCCGACCTCTTCCTTCACTCTCCGCTCGACGAGGACTCCTACAAGCTCTCTCTCCTGAGGGCCAGCCCTCGGATCGCGGCGGTGAGGATCTTTCGGCCCGTGCCGATCAACGAGACCGATCCGCAGGTCCGGGTCCTTTCTTCCCGAAACTCGCCGAATGGAATCCAGGTATCATTTCATTCCTTTCAAATGTGTGCCGGATTCATTGTACACCCTTCAATGCCATTTGACCTAACACCCTTCCGTTAGTTCAATCTATTGTTATTCTTTGATGACGTTTAATTTCTAGGTTTATTATGTGGAATTGGGCATTAAAAACTCTCCTCGAAAAATATCATATTAGGGTTTATGAATTCAAGAAATTGAAGTGATTGATTAAAATGGCTTAATATATACGGAGCTCCTCTGCGGTTTGTAACCGCGAACGTGACCGTCGGCCGATGTGATGGCCGGCTATTAACTCTCTGGTCCGGATGAGATCCGGAGATAGCAGGTGGAGGCCATGGGTGGTCGCCATGTCAGCTGCGGTCATGTCCGCGGTTACAAACTGCGGACAAAATATCATTTTCGTAATATATATATATATAGTACTGAATTGGTATTAGGGTTCTTCTCTTTCTTATATTAGGGTCTGCTACAGTACTTCCGCCTTGTCGAAGGCTGCCTGGACCTGATCCGGGACCACGAAGCCCGAGCTAGCTTCACATACGACTGGATAGTCCGGACACGAGTCGACAGCTACTGGTCCGCCCCGCTGGGCCGTCATGCCTTCGATCCGGCCTCCTACGTGGTCCCCGAAGGCTCCCGCTTCGGGGGCCTCAACGACCGTCTCGGCGTCGGCACGCGGTCCGCCTCGGAGGCCGCCCTCTCCCGCCTCTCCCTCATCCCCGACCTCGACTCCAGAGGCTACCGGGAGCTCAACTCGGAGTCCGCCTTCCGAGCCCAGCTGGAGGCGCGCAACGTCAGCTACCGGGAGCTCCGCGTGCCGTTCTGCATAGTGAGCGATCGCCAGTACAGGTTCCCCCCGGGGAGGTACGACGTGCCGGTGGTCTCCATGGGGAGCGTCGGGCCTCTGAGCGGAGCGAAGTGTCGGCCGTGCGAAGCGAAGTGCGTGGGGGTGTGCGTGGAGGCGGTCGGGAGTATATTGGAGAGGGGGTGGAGTTGGACTGAGTACAGGAACGGGGGGTTGGAGCTCTGTGACGGGAGCGGGAAGTGGGAGGTCGGTTGGGAGAGGGTTTTCGACAGGGTGGCCAGCGAAGAGCTCGCCGAGGCGAGGAGGAGCGTAGGGAGGATGGATGTGGATAGTTGTGTTAGGGAGTGGGAGGCTACGAGGAAGAAGACCACTCGTTGGGATGCTCCATTGGAAGAAACAGTGTGTAAATTGGGGCTGGGGACTAATTCTTAGTATTAGGGTTTTTCATGCGAGAAGAGTAAATTTCACTGCCCCTTCCTAGTAACAATTTGGAATACTGTGAAATTCAGATTTTTGTGTAAAACATAAGATAAGCTTCAGAAGATTTTTACTAGATAGATTTATTGGTAAATGCATTTCAAACTATTGTGTTTGGTTAATAAGAGAATATCGATTAACTTTCATGTATGATAAGAATTGTATTGTTGTCTAATATTAGAAAAATAAAACTCAAATTTGAAGAATCTTAGCTTACTGTCTCTCTATGAGTGCAAACCTGAAAAAAGGAAAATAAAATATAGCAATTCTATGAGTGCAAACATGAAAAAAGGGAGAAAAAAAGAGAGAGAAATTAACATAATCAAAATATAATACGTTAAAAGAGAGAAAATAAAATATCAAACAAAACAAATATATAGTCGAAAAATGTACGTATCACTAAAATAAATGAATTAAGGCCTCGTTTGGTTCGCGGAATGGAAGGGAACGAAAATCAATTCCTTGACATTTTCTTTCCTTTGGGAAATTACAATTCCTATTGATTTTCTTTTTCGATGTTTGGAAATACCAAGGAATTTGTAAAGAAAAGTGAATACTTCAATGTGGGAAAGTGATTCCTTGCTTGAATGGATTGAATCACTTTCCTCCCTATTTTCCCTTTTATTGGGAATCACTTTCCTTTCCTCCTCAATTCCTTTGGCACCCAAACATAGAAAAGTAATCACTTTCCTTTTCCAACCCGATGATTCCGCCAACCAAACGAGGCCTAAGTATTAACAAGCAAAAGTAACCACTAGAAAAAATAACGAACACCAATAGCAAAATAGCTATCACCGAAAAACTATCCTCTTTGCATTTGTAGATGCAAAATTATTGATTAATGTTTGAATATCATGTTCATTAGAAAAAATATATGTTCAATAGATATAACAAAGCTAATCCATTCAAAGATAATAATTCATAAAAATAATAATATTAATATTTAACAAACAAATAGAAGTCATCGCACCCATCATATGTCCGAAGACCAAACCTTACCCAATCTAAGGGATTCTAACTTACTTAGAAAAATACTTCTAACTCAAAATATCAAAATATCCAACATAGACCAACCCGCTAACTTAAGCATAACAAAAAAATAAAATAAAATAATCAAAGGTCGAAGTCTATCTAGTAAAGGTCATTTCCTAGGGTAATGCACCCAACAAATCTTCAGCTATATTATAATAGGTGAAATTCATCCAATCAACCATTATAGTCCAAATCCTAACTCCGTTTGATAAATTCCACCAATCCAAATTTGTAAATCTCTATCACAAATTCCAAGTCATAAATCTAAATCACCAATCACAAGTTATAAATCTAAATCACGTACCAATCCACCAATCATAACTTACTTTCAATTCCAATCTAACTCGTACTCAATCTATGCATCTAATCTAATTCACTTGTATAGTCAAGATCAACTTAAAACCAATCAACATGTCTAGGCATTCTCACAGTCACCAGTTGTTTCAATCTTATAAATCCATTCCAATCAAATTATAGCGCGATTCAACAATTATCATAATCCACCAAATTTGCCACTTCTAAATCTACTGAATCAATCACAAGGAATTTCAACATTCGCTAAGCGAGTCTAACTAATGTCTGTTCATTACATGCTCAAGGTTACCTAACCATTTCATATGAACATAATACTGCCATTCAATCCATCTATAGTCCATATAGCTAAAATCTAACAAGAGAACAAAATTCAATGATTCAATCTATTACACAATCATCATTCGTCCAATCACAACATTCACGAGTCAACGTCTACCGATCTTCGATACACTCATCAAATATTTGCATAGCTAGAAAACATCCATTCGCTTAACTCAAATTGTTTCGACCAATACTATCTTCCAAACTCGATAGAAGATCAACTATTCCACACTCAAGGCCGAATCAACTATAGACTATATTAGGTCGACGAGCAATACAAGTCATAAATCCTTAGGGTCAACTATATCTGCTCCAAATAGACTTCCAATCGTACCACCAAGTCTTTACATTCAGCTTTTAAAATTCAATCTAATCGATTCAAGCCACATCTTGATACACATTTCACATTGATTTCTAACCAGACCATCCATTTCATAAATTTGAATTATTATCCAATACCTTAATATGCCAAAAAATGTTCTTGATAATCCAAACTAATTTTACAAGGAACATTCAAAATTGCATCTAACTATATATCTAACTCTAAACTAAGACCTCCAACTACCTATGCATAACTAATAGACTTATCGACACCAATAACATAATCAAGCAAACACGCTAGGGCTACCTAATACACCACTCGGAAAACTAAGCCACTATGTACACAATTATTCATTCTCTCTGAGTCAGCGTCCCTTCCGGACAATCTTTACCACAGTGGTCATAACAACCACAAATATAACATGCATCCACTTTCCTATCACTTGCCAATCACTTGTAATCAAATTGTAACCATTCTTTTTAACAACTTAACCCATTTCTTTTCGTTTAAGTTACGAGCACTTCTTTCCTGACTTGCATCAACAATACTCACTATAACACATCAATTGTTATCCTGTTGCTCATTCAACATTCAAACTATCCTCATTCCAAACATCCTGTTCTCTCATAGCCCGCTCAAACCATATGCTACTGCTCTACGAAGCCATTTCTAACCAACAAAATACCCACATCAGAATTATAGCATATATAGACTTATTGTATGAAGTATTTAGCAGAACATCAAGAGGGTCAAAAGACTTTAGATCATGAAAATAACTTTGCGTAAAATAGAATCAATTGAGGGTCCAAAAAAGTAAAGCCGTGCTCTGATACCATTATGTCACATCTCAATCATGTAGATCGAAAGTGATCACTAGACGTGATGTCGTACAATCCTAAATTTCACTTGTACAAGACAAAAACCAAATACGAAGGATAAAGCACTCTCAAAAATAAGTTTGTGTAGAAATAATAAAAAATGTTGATAGACACGAAATATATAAATATTGATAATTGATTTTCTTTATTGATAATTTGCATCGAAATTACAATGACTCTTAGGCCAAAAGAATAACTCGGCATTACACCATTGGATCTCATTATAAAGAATGATGCCACAAGGATTACAATACGTAAAATTAATACAATCAACATTGTTCTGTATGTTATGTCCTTTATAAACAAAAAAATTTAATATCTCCAGCCGAACAACTTCAAGTTGCCAACCGAACTCCAACGCCTTAACACATCCAAGTAGTTTCCCACCCTTGTGGAGTTGGGGGGTCAACACATTGGAAAATGTACTAGTAAGCGACCTTAACCCAACACGATTGATTATGTGGGAGCATACAAATTATTATATTGTCTTTCTAATCTTGCCTTAGAATGAGTTAAGAATTCATAAACATGATAAATAAATAAATAAATAAATAAATAAATATATATATATATATATATATATATATATATATATATATATATATATATATATGTGTGTGTGTGTGTGTGTGTGTGTGTGTGTGTGTGTGTCGACAGAGTGAGTCCTACCCAATACTTACCATCATTTCCTATTTTATAATTATATCATTATAAATATGTCATAAGTGTATCCCTAGCTTAATTGTTAGCCTTCATAAAACATATATGTGTCGTGAGTTCATTCCAGAAATCAACTTGTTAAGCCTATAATTAGATATCATTAGCACACAACCTAACTATATGAAAGGTCATTGGTGAACACACACTATCCTAGACTTCTAGTGAGACGTCAATCCTTCTATTTCGGGTACCTAGTCCCATTGAAGTTCCTGAATCACCCTGTGCTAGTATGTCAGCACCCTATTTCCCCTATGTCGAATGAGTCCCGGTATCCTGACATTTGTTTAAGGAACTAAACCTTGTGCAGAAGTTGTCCATGACCATGCATGCCTATGTCTACATAGCTATTAAACGTAACATGCATGATTACATAACTATAAATAACAATGCAACTCATTTTCTTTCCCACTACCATAGTCCTCGAGCTGAGATACATTATTTATAATCATGTAGGATGCATTAAACTGGAGATTTGTTAGAGCACTCTCTATAGCGAGTGAGATATTGAAGGACTTTGAGAGTATTGACATTGAGCTCTGCGTTCGCAGTCAAAATGTGCAGTTAGCTCAACTACAACTTGAGCCGAGTCTACTGGAAAAAACTAAGATCGCTCTGAAGAAAGATAATTTGTTACAGAAAATACGTGGGCAGATGGCAGAGAAAAATATAGCTGATTTTACAGAGCTTGAAGATGGGGGCATTGCAAATGAAGGGAAGGCTATGTGCTCCAAAGGATGAAGCGCTCTAGAAAGAGATACTTACGGAGACTCACTATGTAAAGTATACGTTGCATCATGACAGCATACAGATGTATAAGGATCTATATACAATTTTTTGGTGGCATGGTATGAAGAAGGAAGTAGCTCACTTCGTATTGCAGTCTGATTTGTTAGTGAGTGAAGGTGGAGAATAAAAGACACCCCCAGGGGGGGTGGAGATGCAAAACATCGCCATTCCAGAGTGGAAGTGGGACCATATCTCGATGAACTTTATAATAGGCTTGTCGAAGACACATCAGAGGAATAATACGATTTTGGTCATTGTTGATCGGTTGAACAAGTCATCTCATTTCATTGCCATCAAAGTTTTTTGGAGTTTTGACCGGTGGACTCAGATTTATCTTGAAGAGATAGTTAGTTTGCATGGAGTGATAGAAACTATAATGTCAAATCATGATGTGCAATTCTTGTCACATTTTTGGAGTAGTCTTCAATCAGCAATCATGACAAAGTTGAAGTTCAGTTCAACATATCACTCTCAAACAGTTGGTCAAACAAAACGAGTGAATCAGATTCTAAAAGACATGTTATGGCTATGTATGATGGATTAATTTAAAGTCAGGATGGGACACCTATTTATCGATGACAAAATTTGCATACAATAACAACTACTAGTCCAATATTCGATCGTACAAAGCATTATATGGATGAAATTACAGGTAAAGTTGGCAAATGATAAATTCTTGGTCCATAATTAGTTGAGTAGACTGTTCAATTTCTTTTGCTTAGTTCGAGACAAACTGAGAATTTTACAAAGTCGACAAAAAAGTTACTTAGATACTCATCGATGACATATAGAGTTCATGGTGGGCTACTATATATTTTTGAAGGTAAAACACCCATGCGAGGAGTCATGAGATTTGTGTGAAGAAAAAGTTGAGTCCGAGATTTGTTGCTCATTTTGAAGTTCTCATGCGAGTCGCACTATTTGTATATCAGATCAGGTTACGACCGACGTTGGATGAAGTGCATAATATTTTTTTAATATTTTTTAACTATGAAAGTACGTGCATGATCCGAGTTATGTGGTAGACTTCGATCAATTGGAGCTACAATCTGACTTGTCTTACGCGAAAGAACCTGTTAAACTATTAGACATGAAGGATAAGGTGCTGAGGAATCATGTTATTTTTTGGTCATCGTGCTTTGGCAGAATCATTATGTCGAGGAGCCAACGTAGGAGCTTGAATAGGATATGAAAGTAAACTTTCATGTTTTTTTCAGTTGAGGTGGGTTTTTATTATGAAGTTTAAAGGACAAAACTTTTTCTTAGAGGCTACAGTGAAGTGCCCTGCTCCCAGTCAGAGGTCCTGTGTGTGGAATCCTATCGGTATCGATTGATGGGGACTAAATTAAGACCCCTTCCTATATGTGCATTGACTTCTTTGGAATTGAGTCATGAATGTAGTAAAATCGTATCTTGGAGAAGAACTCTATATAAGAGTCTCCTTCTCAAATCCTTTTACTATTCGTTTTGCTGATGCTTTCGTCGTTGGTTTTATGAATACGTTTTCATGGATGTTTTAGATAGATTTTATTGCTTGCCTATATCGATTTTTTTTCATTCATATCAAATTATGGGGAAAAGAGAGAAAAAGAGTACTGATTCTCTGTTGGTGCAAATGCAGGTGACCGCGTAGACAAAGTTTGATCCGAGTGTTGGAGTTTTCTTTCTCCCAGAAATTCTCCAACAGTAAATGACTTTGATCATTCTTTCCCTATCTTCACACTCTAATAAAATAATTTATGCTTGTCTTTGTTGTGTCATTCTATCAATGATATCTTACTAAAAAGAATCAAGATAATGAGTGTAATCGCAATACTGTTTTCTTGTCATATTGAAATGTGGTTTATCATAATGTTGTTGCTTGCCATATAGAAATATGTATTATGATCCTGTTGTTAAATAGAAATGAAATCATAGATAAGTGTTGAAATATCTAGTTTGGAAATAATGAAGGATGGCTCGAGAAAGTAGAATACTCAATGTGAATATGTTGCATAGTTATATTAATAAGGTTATGTTATCTTGCATGTCATATTTAATAGCTAAGTTTTATATGCATGCGTGGTCATAGACACCTTGTGCACAAAGTTTCGTTTCTCGAACGGTCTCTAGGGCCACGAAATCGATTTGGCCTAGGAGTAACATGTTAGACATTTATTGTACCCTGTCGATTCATAAGATGAAGAACATAAATTAATTGCGGAAGCGTACCTGAATCCATTGCTAGGCTTGATGGATCTTGAAGCGGTTGTCCTTTTATGGGGTTCGATCTTCCAACTTGCTACGATCCTTAATGACAAAGAAGAATCCGAATCCTTTGTCCCTCTCTTTCTGTTGATGGGGATGCAGAAAAGAAAAAGAGAAAACCTCTCTTTTGGTGGCCGTATAAGTTGGGGACCATAACCCTAATGAATACATATATTTATATGTAGTGATATTTCTAATTTGGTCCCTCATTAAATTAGATTTATCTCCGGTATCTACACATTAATTCCATGACAATTATACCCTTAAGCCAATTTTCTAAATAGACTACTTTATTTGGCTTAATTATTTAGATAGCCCAACATAATTAATTTTACATGTGTGGCCCATATTATTGAATAATTCCAACAATCTCTCACTGGACCACATATGTAACCTTATAATTGTGTTAACCTTAGTGAGCTCATAAATTGCTATCTAATCCTTAAGGTGTATCCGGATAATCTCGTCCATTAACCATATCAACATAGGATCAAAGCGGCATTCATCACATATAGCGTAACTAAACTATCAATGGTCATATATACCAATATAGCTAAATGACATAGATCAATCGTGGATGCGTAGCATAAAAAATACATGCAATATGATCAATACATGTCTATTTCCAACTGGTCGTCCTTAACTTTAGTGAGATCAAATACTTTAACATAATGAAAACAAAATAAACTGAATTTTCCATATATCTGACCAGATAAATATCTAAAAATACTTTAATACATAAATGTGACCAAAACCAAATAGCACCCAAATACATAAAATACAAACTCCCACTGTATTGCCATATTCTTAATTAAGATAACACCCATATGAACGGTATTCTCATGAAAGACCTTGGGTGATAATCATTTGTGAGCAGATCCGCTAACATGGAGTTTGTCCTAATGTGCTATGTGGACACTTTTACTATTCTGAATTCTTTTCTTCACAACTAGAAATTTTATGTTAACATCCTTTGACTTATACAAGTTCTTGTTGTTATTATAATACAGTACTGCTGATTTATTATCACACCATAATTTATCTGTCAACACCGTTCTGTAGGCACATCCTTGTGACAAAATTTTGCAACCATATTTCCTGAATAGATGCCCCACAGCATGTTATAAACCTTGCTGCCATGGTGGAAGAAATTATGAGTGCATGTTTGACACTCATCCAAAATATATCTCCATTGGTCAGCATAATCTGATGTGGATCTCCTGCTGTGTTGGCATCTAACAAAATCGGAGTCAGAATACCTTATGGTCTCCAGAATTATTCGATCTCCTACAAAGAGCATATAATTTCTTGTTCTCTATTAATTACTTAAGTAGTTTGACTGCTACCCAATGATCCATCCATATTTGCTTAAATATCTGCCTAACATCCTAATATGTATGCAATATCCTGACACGTATATACTTGAGCATACATTAGACTCCCTACAACTGATCATGAAGGAAAAATCTATTGCATTTTCTTAATATTAAGGCTAACCTTAGGACACTTGATTGAGACCGAATTTGTCTCCTTTAACGAGAGGTGTCACCTGGTTTGCATTGAATACTTTAATCAATATACAAAACCAAAAAATTATTCCTACTCCCACTGAACTTGTGATACACACAATCTTCAACAATGTTCATCTCAAAATCAAACGAGATAATCACTTGAAGTACCTTTGACAAGAAGCTTGCTTGAGTTCATAAATAGATTTTGTCAATTTTCAAACCATATTCTTTGGGTCTTTCGACACAAAGTTTTCTGGTTGCACCATATAAACTGTTTCATCAATGTTACTATAGAGAAATGTCGTTTTGACATCCATTTAATGTAATTCAAGATCAAAATGTGCAACATGTGTTATGATTGTTTTAAATGAGTTTTTCAAAGATACCGAAGAGAAAAAACTCTTTAAAATCAATCCCAAAATTTTGAGTAAAGTCGCTAGCTACAAGACGTACTTTATACCTTTCCACATGATCCTTCGAATCCTTCTTGGTTCTAAATGTCCATTTGCAACCAATGGACTTCATACCTTTTGGTAATGGGACAAGTTCTTAAACTTTATTCTCTTGCATGGACTTATACTCCTTATTTATTGTATCAATCCACTTTGAGAACTGGAACTTTTTATGGCCTGACGGAAGTTGATTAGATCATCTTCTAGTATTCATAGTCTTTCTCATGTTCCTTGAAAAATATGACAATATTATTCAAAATTATATTTCTCATTTCTCTGGTGGACCATCTTAATATTACCGGTTCTTGAGGTTGTTGAGTTTGTTCCTTAGAAATAATTATTTTATCTTGACTGGGGGTGCCGCTACATTGTCTTGTCAAGGTATCTCAACAAAGACTTGTAGAGGTAATTCGACATTGTTTTGTTGAGGCTCTGAATTCACTTCTTGATCAATGACAGGTACAGAATCCTGCATATCGTCAAAAGTGATAGTAGAAATCACAATCGATTCCTCCTCAAAGACAATGTTCCAAATTTTATTTCTTTCCCAAACTCAACATCCTCAAAAATTATATTTCTCGTCTTAAAATTTTCTTTTGTGTGGGACATATAATTATTAACCCCTTGATTTGTCAGCATAGCCAGTAAAGTAGCTGCTTACAATTGAACTTTGTTCTATATTTCCTTTACACATTAATATAGACATTAAAGTCTATAAAGTCAATAAAATCCAAATCTCATCAGACACAAGACGTTCAACTCTATTTCTAAAGATGCGACCTAATCGCTTATGTCATAATGAGGCTAAATTTTTATTATTGTTAATTTTATGTTTAGTACCACATGACTCCACTTGCAAGGTTTTATTTAAGCTACAATAGTTTCAACTGAATATAGGCGATCATAAATCTTAAAGGAACCGTTGCCAATAATATTTGGATCTAAAGATAGACTAAACTTATTATTTTCAAATGAACAATGATAACCATATTTGTCCATTAAGGAAATTGAAACTGAATTTCGTTTAAAAGATGGTACAATAAAAGTGTCTATCAAATTCAAATAATAATCAGTTCCTAAAAATAACCTAAAATATCATATTGCTTTCACTTCTACCGATTTGCCGTCACCCAAATAGATGTATCTTTCACCATCAATTGGCTTCGATAATTTAGACAACCTTGTCTATAAACACTAATGTAGGTAGTAGCACCAGAATCTAACCACCATGTATTTTTAGATACTAAATCTAAATTAACCTCAGAGCAGACCAAATTGAGAAATGTGTTTTTTTTTATGTGTCTTGACTTGTCACAAAAGAAACAACCCTTAGTTTTATATGGTTGTTTCTTTTGAGCTAGACCCTCAGCAGCTTCTGTATTTCTTTTCTTTTTGCCCTTAAAATTTATCCCATTAAGCATGGAAATTGAATTCGTATTGGCAGATATTATAGCAACATTAACTGAAAAGAGAACAAAAATAAATAAACAAATATGCTCTAATTAATAACCAAACAATAAAAGATAGTTAACAAATTCAAATAATAGTGAACCCTATCTCAAGATACCTAGTACATCATTAATATCAAGTCTTTGGATAGTGATATTAACTGCAAGTGGTACTCTTGGTGTAGTGATCAAACGTTGATAATAAGTCATGTCAAATAATAAGCGTATCTTTGGATCGGATTATTATTCACATATAAACCGTATAATTGTCACACATTTATCACCACAGGTATGTGTGCAATTCAGCCTAGTATTAACCTTCCTTTGGGATGGCTAATACTCGCATGAATTTACACACACAAATATCCAACATCCTTTATAGACTATCTACGCAAGAGGAGGTCACTTTGGCGATATCTTGTGTCAATGAGTCTATTTAGAATATTAGACAACTATTGAGTCACAAAAGGCACAAAAAATTTGAATATTGACTAAATTTTACAAAAACTGAATCATGTCCAAAAACGATATGTACATGCATATTTATAAGATTATTACTCAAATTAAATAATCATAAGCATTACTTTAAATAGAATAGTCTATAGAAGACCCAATATATGCATCAATAGATTACATCAAATAATTTATAAAGATATACCAAAATTGATCTATTAATATTGATGCATATAAGAAATCTAACCATTTCTATTGACGGAATCATATGGCCGTCCGTAGCTGAATTCGATGCATGTAAACGTAGTGGTTTGGAACCGTAGACAGATCCGAATTTTCAGATCTAAAATAAAGCATTAATGGAGGATGAGAAAATCATCCCTGGTGTGTAAGCATGCACCCAAAAAAAATCTCCGATATTTCGTAGCAACAAGAATTATTCAGTTTCCACGACTACAAATGTCGTAGACCTTTAATCGTCTTTTCTAAATCCTTTGTGTTTGCATCTATCCAAACAATTTAAGTACCCAAAAATGGTGTCAAAAAAATATATCTGAATCACAAACAACATATACGAAATAGCTGTGACTTCCAAACAAATTATGCTGACGAAAACTGAATCACCAATTACCATCCAATTTTAAATAAATACTTCAATGTATAATCGGTCCCAACACCAGAAAAATAACATTAGCTATCCACTTCATTTACATCATTAAACAGAACTCAGTACATCTGTATGTTCTATTGAATATATATATATATATATATATATATATATATATATATATATATATATATATATATATTGTGAATGATGAATCCATCAGAAGAGGGGAACATAACAAACAAAAGTTTCTCTATGATTACAACCCAACAGACTATTCATCACCAATGGCCGATTGGTTAATGAGACCACATAAGAATTATTGAATAATTCTGAACATGATACTGAAGTTGATTGGCCGATTGGAATATTGGTTCATTCAAAAAGTCATTAAAACCAATTATTATCCAACAATAAAAAAATTAATGATTTGATTTTATATTAAAATTTCAACAATACAGAAAGGAGAAATCTAAACTGATGGATCATAAATATTTTGATCGAATAAACGAAACCCTAAATTAAATTAGATCTAACAATCTAGGGTTCATAAATAACAACAAAAATAAAATTGAACCTTCGAACTCATAAATCAAACAAGTAGGCTCTGATACTACTTGTTAGACATTTATTGTGTCCTGTCGATTCATGAGATGAAGAACATAAATTAATTGCGGAAGCATACCTGTGACATCCCAGAACTAGAATACTGGAGAGCGGGGGTGAACATAGCCAGCTACGTATAATGAAATGGGATCCACCTCGCTATACGGTCACGGTTGTCTAGATATGAGGGTTTACTACAAGCCAACGGTCTCTTAAGGTCCAGCCTATTGTCTCAATCGCAACAAGTAATATAGTTACAAGATGTTAGATCACCAAATATACAATAAAAGGCGTCCCAAATATTACATATTCAGCTGATCATGAAGCTAGTCATACAAAATACGAGGACTAGCAAGAGCTAAGTCATACATGATCAACCCTAGGATTTGTTAATCATGTTACAATCCGTAGGCAGACAGTAAGTAAATGTGCATCGAGCTAACAGGTGCTCGTCGGCTAAACGCCTCAAAAGAATAAATTTATAATGTAGTGGGTGAAACAAAATGGAAAACCCACTCGTAGCCCGGGTTCCTTCTAGTCGCCACCATTGGGCTGGAAGTTCGGTAGATCCTCGGGAGCTGCTCCAAAATCTGGCCACACAAAACCAGTTGGGTCAAACCCCAGAAAGAGCAAGTGCCACAAAGGAGGCCACGAAATAAGAACAAAAGCCAGCATATCAGAACATAAGGAAATAGAAGAAAAGTACAAGTAATAAAAGTACAGCATGACAATAAACGACTAGGGACATGGAACCATTCCGGGAGCCAGATTACAACCCGTAAACCAAACAAGGATCGGGATTGTAATCCTTCGTCTGAATAGCACTTGTCTCTATCCACTTATTGTTAAAGGTAAGTAAAACAATCATGTACAGGAGTACCAGGTACAGGAACTTAGACGAGACTTAGACAGGGGTAGACAACATCCATTCACAAGCGGCCAAGCAATTACTACGGCTTACTACTTTAACTAACTAGGGTTATCACAAGCCTAATTACTAACAAGATGTAATGAGAATTTCCCAGTCCAAGCCCTGCAGACTATCTAGTTATCCTTCCGCGGGTTGAGAGTATGGTTGGGTACATCGCCCAGGAGACGATATACCCTTAGGTGACTTAGAGGTGCAACATATAACAGTGTGCTGGAAATGTGCTCTACTCGTCGCCAAGCTACAAGTCCATTAAAGCGCCCAGATAACGAGATTGCCTGTGACTGGAAATTCTCCATGAACTATAGTTTGATCTATTCATTAGCCTAATACATATTCAGTGCGAATCCCTGACCGTGGTAACCAGGGAGTCACATCCTAGACATGATGCAAGACAAGACCAGTGGATTGCACAAGCAGCAAGAATGAACACCCACGGAGTCAAAGTTGTTTATACGAGTCAAGTTACAAGTCAGGTTACAAGTTACAAGTCAGGAGTGCGCCGCCACGGGCCACTATCAAGTTATCCAGTGTCAAGATTAATCATAAATTACAGGTTACAAGTTAAGAGCGCACCCCATCGGGTCACTACTAAGGAGATCAGAAAGTACTAGAATCATAAATCACAGAAATTACAAAATCGTACTAGTTATATAAGCAAAACACCAAAAACCGTGTCAGGCCGTGTTGGGTCAAGACAGTCGTGTTGTGTGGAACAAGATCCTAAAATTCTAGTCTACAAAAGGGAAGTCAAGTACAAGAAATAAAACCAAACCATCATGGGCAAGTAGGTTGCGTCGGGGATCAGATTGCGCAGGGGGAATGGATTGCGCAAGTGAATGGACTGCGCAGGGGATGGACTGTGCAAGGGATGAACTGCGCGGGGGATGGACTGTGCAAGGGATAGACTGCGCAAGGGATGAACTGCGCAAGGGATAGACTGCGCAAGGGATGAACTGCGTTGGGTCGGGTTACGCTGGGAGCGGATTGCGCTGACGGCGGGTTGCGCTGGAGTGAGCGGCGTAGCAGTCAAGTGCGCCAGCGGAGGAAGGCGCTGGAGCTAAGAAGCGCCAGCGCAAGTCAGCCCAGCGCAAAGCACTGGCCGAGGAGCTGCGCAAGTGAATGGACTGCGCTAAAGAGCGCAGGCCGAGGTCTTCTTCTCCATCAGACCGAGAGGAAGACTCCAAGATCCCTAAACTTCAAATCTTCATAACTTGGCCAAATCAAAACGAAATTTGGATTTTCAAAGTTCTAACTTGTGTAAAATTGAATTCTCTTCCACATGGAAGCCTCAGAACAAGGAAAAATCTAAGTTTAATAGATCAAAACCAAGAAAATCCAAAAATGGTTAAAACCTAGATCTAGAAAAATGGAAGCTCCAAATTACAAAATGCCAAGTTCTAATGTTGTTCACCATGGCCTAATCTAGCTAATGGACAAATAAAATTGGGTTCTCATGTGGCGGCAAGGTGCACTTGCCTATGGTGTTGGTGTTGTGTGGAGGAAGGAAGAAGATGAAGAAATTAATGGAAGTTATGAGGAGAGAGAAAGTTAGGTGGGGTTTTAATGAGGGTGGTTGTGGTGGAATGAGGGTAGAGATTAACTAGGGCATTCCAATGCATACTAAACCAAACCAAACCAAACCAATTCCTTCTCCACAAAATAAAACCAAGCCAGGTCCAAAATCCGTTTTACGGGAAAACTAAAATCCGCAAGTTAAGCCAAAACACAATTACAGGCCATAATCTGAGAAAATAAAATACAGGTCCGAAATACGTATAAGCCTAAATTAAATACGTATTCTGAAATACGGGCATTACAATACCTGAATCCATTGCTAGGCTTGATGGATCTTGAAGCGGTTGTCCTTTTATGGGGTTCGATCTTCCAACTTGCTACGACCCTTAATGACAAAGAAGAATTCGAATCCTTTGTCCCTCTGTTTCTGTTGATGGGGATGAAGAAGAGAAAAATAGAAAAAGAGAAAACCTCTCTTTTGGTGGCCGTATAAGTTGGGGACCATAACTCTAATGAATACATATATTTATATGTAGTAATATTTCTAATTTGGCCCCTCATCAAAGTAGATTTATCTCCGGTATCTATACATTAATTCCATGTCAATTATACCATTAAGCCAATTTTTTAAATAGACCATTTTATTTGGCTTAATTATTTAGATAGCCCAACACAATTAATTTTACATGTGTGGCCCATATTATTTAATAATTCCAACATAACAATGATAGATGTGCTAACATACTAGCACAGCTAGTTCAGGAACTTTTAGTAGAGCTTGCTAACCACACTAAAAGGATCGCCTTATAACCAAACTGTAGTCCATGATGGCTTATGGTACCAGTGATCTTCATATATTGCTTCTTGCACATGGAAGAATATGGTAATCTTGTTTACATATAGGAATTACTGTTTTGTGGTACATAATACGTTAGTCCTATTTTATGAATTGTTAAATGACATAAGGAAGGTAGAAAAATTATTAATAATATTGGATGCTTCACATGATTACCGTAATGATTTTGGTAAGCGGGGTTAATTTACTGCTTACCAGTGCATTTCAAATGTACTAACCTATGTTGTCACAGAAGCTAGGAGCCAAGAAGACATGCAGAGGCGCTAAGCTCGTCCAGCTGTACAGAAGCTTTGTCTATATTTTTGAAGCTTCTAAGTCTCATTTTGAAGGCTTCCCTGAAGGTGTTTATATTTTTATTTGTAGTAAGGAAATATGATGTATGAAACGATGTATCTCATTTTGTTGTTCCAAATTGTGAGCCAAATTTGACACCCTTCTAATCTGCTGTTTGAGAACCTGTGTATTTATTGTAAATAATCAATAAATAGTTACTTCTTCTATGTTATATTGTTATTCAATTTCTATATTTTATCCTCTCTAAAATTCTATATAACAACTATTTTATAAATGTACACAAGTACGCCTAATATAAGCGCAATTTAGACTTGTACGACATCACGATCGGTGGTGACTTAGTGATTTGGCAGAATTGGGGAGTGATATGTCTCGTGAAAGGAATTTCTCAAGGATCATGCTCGAATTTCGGGTCGATATAGTTGCAATAGGACTCACATGAGCGAAGGTGTGGAGAACTATGTGCACCCACGAGATGAGGTGGATCGGGGACCTGATATCCCGTTCAAGCCTCTTTATTTGTCGAGGATGGTACAAACCATGGAAAAAAGTGATGTGGTAAACCAATTTGTTTTCTATCTTGGGAAGAAGATAGGCAAGTCTGGGAGGTTTGCACGAGAAAGAAAATAAAGTTACAACACGTGACAACCATGGCTACGTACGGGAGTGGAAGACGTTCAGAGACTTGGTTCACCCAATGACGAGAGCGTTAACGAAACAGGTGTCACGCCCTGAACCCGTAGAAGCGATCGTCCTCGCTAAGGTATGATGCCACGTGAGCCTAGATTGCGCTTACGTAAGACGGGTTCCATAACGACCGATTACAGGCTAAGCGACGGGGTAGTCGCACAGAAGTCCCAAGCGAAACATTGATGCAACAACAAAAATTTGAAGCAAACACAAGTCATACAAAATACTCTTTTATTGATATTGAAACAAAGATTACAATGTGGCACAAGACCAATATTACAATCACTCAAGCTCAATCTTCTCACATTACAATTCACTCTGCTCTCTCTCATCTCTCAAAACAATTTGAGTAGGCCAGCAGAAGATTTAGATAGACGATGTCCATACATTATGTCTTGTATAAGTCCAGACTCCATACGGTCGCATGCCTCGAAATGCCAAGGAAACTTTATGCCTCGACGTGTAATGCCCCACTCCGCACGACGTATTACGCTGAGACGTTGACTCAACGAGTCACATTGATCGAATGAAATGTATCAATGCAAATCGATACGAGAGTTACGTTGTCCCGAACAATGCATCGAACTAAGTCGATGCGAAGAGTTGCATTGTCCCAAAGGAATGCATCGAGTTGAATCGATGTGAAGCGCCGCATTGCCCCGAAGGATAAGTACGTTGAGTCGGCTCGAAGATTTTAAGAAATCGAATCGACCAAGATGCAAGTCCGAATCGATGCAAGTATTGATTTTAGTTTGTTTCATGTGCAGGCTATACGTTTACGCTGAAATATTAGAGGTCAATATTTTGTCTTATTCAGAAAGGGGTCCGCGAAACCAATTGTCGCCTTGTGACGGACTAAGTCGTTGGCACGGTAAGCCAAATCAGACGTATAATTCAATGAAATACGAAGTGCTCGAATGGCTAAGTCAGGAGAGTTGGCCGTGCAATGAAGTTATAAAATCGAGCCGCATCGGATCGACGAAAAGGCAAGGCGTATCGACTCAAGGTGGAAGGATTGACTATTCTTTACTCCTTCATGCCTAAGTCAGAATATATCATTGTATGCTAAGTTAACCTATCGATGCCACGGGCGTGGTCCGATCGGAAGATAAATCGTAGTGTGTATGGAACACTAGTTAGAACAATTGAAATAAAACATGTATCAAATTCACGAGTCGCTATGGAATATTAGATATCGCAAAGGCGAGCGCCTCGGTGCGCAAGCTGCAAGAATACGGGATAACTGTATTCGGCGAGTGCTTTCACGCACGAGCCATTCCGTGCCTTCGCCCACGAGTTAGAAAAGCTAGCACATTAAAAGACAATAGGCGAGCGCCCTAGCGTGCAAGCCATGAACATTGAACACTAAGTCATAGAACATGGATATACGGCTTCGATGCGTGCCCCAAGTGCATGACGCAAAGAAAAAGATGATAAATGTATCGAAACGTGCCTGCATGCACGAGATCATAAAAGTTGGCTTCGTTGCGAAAGAATACAGTTGTGGCATGAATGTGGCAAAACTGTCGGATATGACATGATACCTTGAAAGGTGTTCGGGACCTTCGGGTCGTTCGATTGACGAACATTGAGTTGAGGCATGATGCCATTGAACATTGAAACGAAGTATGAAATGTAAGAACATAAAAAGTTAATGGAAGAAATACGAGATGATAAAGTCTGAGTCTCAGACTGAAGACTATGTTTGGTTGTTTGAATAATAGGGCGTTGCATGGTCGAATGGACTTGATATAATTGTGATAATCTTTCGTACACTGAACGTTCCCTCCGAACGGGTACGCTGGGGCACCGGGACCGTTCATCCTGGGAGGGATATAATCTTTGATGGACGCTCATCTGTAAAGATGATTAGCACCTGGTTATAGATGTGAAAAGCCGTAAATGATGGTAGGCACGCGGTATATTTCGGTTGTTGGGATAGCAACCCAACCCGTGAAACGTCGGGCTACCCAAATTCGAGAAAGAAAAGAAAGAGAGAAAAGAAAGAGAGAAAAGAAAGAAAGAAACAAAAGAGAGAAAATAAAGAAAGGAAAAAAATAAAGAGAAACACCTTTAGTCCATATTGGCGCGAATACGCCAACGACTATTTCATATAGTTAAGGAACGATGGATTGAAAGTGCAGGCACGTATGTGTCCCGCACAGATAGATCCTGCATAGAGAAATCTATAACATGACATGGAAGGAATGTGGCATATTTACCTTGCGTCAGTGCAATGGCGAGTGCATCTACGTCGATAAGAAGTCGTGCCATAAAACAAACACGAGATTGCTTGCCTTCTTGCCATGATAACATGCTTTATGCTTTCGAATATGCCATAAAATCGACCCTAAGGAGAATATAGCAAGATCATAAGCTAAGTTGCATGATTCAACATAAATACTATAATGTCGATTTAGAAAGAAGGTCTTTGCATCAGTACATGCGAGGACGAACGTACTGATCCCCACCAGCTTTCATACAGGGTGCAGGGAATGGATTGCTCGCGGCGGAGCTTCGCTTGAACGCGTTGAGGCTTGGAATGCCAAAGCGTATTGAGACATGCGAGCGTATTGACGCTTAGACTTGCAACATGATTGATGCAGCCGAGATATAGAAGGCATAATGTATGGAATAGTGAAATCCTTTGTGGGCAAGAGAAAACCTGAGTGTTGTAGCCAATCTGGCATATATTGTTGGGCTATCGAAAGCCTTTGTAATCTCAGTTCGAATATAAATAAAGAGAATTGTTTAGTATACTCTGTTTTCCTTTCGTTGTTAATATCAACTCAAAGATAACCATTTGAGAACTTATCATATTTCTTTATACGAGCGCAACTCCAGACTCGTGCGGCATCACGCCCCCTGCGAGGACGATGATTCGGGTGATTCTGGGCCGGAGCGTGACAAATTGGTATCAGAGCTCTAGGCTCAATTTCCTCAAGATGTTTGCTTTGTTTCAATTTCAAAGAGTTGTCCACCACCAATCAAAATCACTGTTGACTCTACTCGATGCTGTACTGGATGTTCCATATAATAAGTCTAATACAAAGCCGGGTAATGTTGTCGCAAGTACTTCGAATTTACATGAATGTGCGGAGGAAGTCGTGAAACGTTTTGTTGCATTGAATGCAACGAGCCGTAACAATGTTAGTTGCTGCAAGTGCAACAAATTATGAAATACGATTTGAGATGTTGTTGTAATATAACATGTTGAACGAGGAATGAAACGATGCACGAGGTGCAATGGGTTGTACCAATACGGAAACTTAAATAATGCGTTACGGGAAATGCAACGAGTTGATTTTGAATATGCGTCAAAATGAAAGTGATAAGTCAATATCGAATGTGTTGAACGGATTTGGTCATTGACTTTGAAAGTCGGGAATAAATTGTTGCACGAGGTACAACAGATGTCAAAAATAAATCGTTGTACGAGGTGCAATGAATGTCGGGAATAAGTTGTTGTACGATGTGCAATGCATGTCGAAATTAAATTGTTGCACGTGCTACAACACATATCAAAGTAATCGTTGCACGTAGTGCAAAGGAGATTGGAAATAAATAGTTGCACGAGATATAACGGAAGAAAACTAAAATCATAAATCGATAGAATGAATCGTTCGGTTGCACACCGAACTTGTATTGGCAAATAAAAATATTGGCCGAGTTGTGTCGGATTTGATTAATCAAAGTTACAGTTGTGATCAAGCATGATCACTGCAGAAATCGTGAGTCGGAAGAGATTGTTGGTTCATACCGAGTATGATACGAGGGAAATGACTTGACTTTTGAGTGGTATATACCATACCACGTATGCGAGGAATGACTCGATTCTGAGTGGTATATGATATCCCACCTGTGCGATGAATTGCAACGACGCGTTGTAAAAATTGTGGAAGGTTTGTCCACAACAAACGGGAGAGTATCGAGATTCGATTGAAAATTTGTATGACGGTATGTTGATGCAAGTGTTCTTCGATAATCGGTTGGTGTAACGCCCCAGAACCAGAATACTGGAGAGCGGGAGCATACATAGCCAGCTACGTATAATGAAATGGAATCCACCTCACTATACGGTCACGGCTGTCTAGATATATGAGGGTTTAACTACAATCCATCAGTCTCCTATGGTCAAGAACAAGCCTATTGTCTCAATCACAAGCAAGTAAGTAAATGTTACAAGATGTAAGACCACCAAATATATAATAGTAAGGCGTCTCCAATATCACATATTGGATGATCATGAAGCTAGTCGTACAAAATGTCAAGACTAGCAAGAGTTCAGTCATACATGATCAACCCTAGGATCTGTCAATCATGTTACAGCCCGTAGACAGACAGTAAGTAAAGGTGTAATCGAGCTAACACTTGCTCATCGGCTAAATGCCTCAAAAGAATAATTTTATAGTAAAGTGGGAGGACAAAAGAAACCCACTCATTGCCAGGATTACGCCTGGTGGTCACCATCTGGCTGGAAGTTAGGTAGATCCTCTAGGACTGCTCCGATATCTGGCCATACAAAACCAGCTGGGTCAGACCCCAGAAAGAGCAAGTGCCACAAAGGAGGCTTCACTTAGGAACTAAAACCAGCAATTAGCACAAGAATATAATTACAAATAAAAGACAGTAATTGAGAAAAAAGCATGACAGGTGATATACGATGAGGTAACCATGGAACTATTCCGATAACCAAGTTACAACCCGTAAACCAAACAAGGACCGGGGTTGTAACTCTTCATCTGAACGGAGCTTGGTATCCCCACCATTTATCAATAAGGCCAGTATTAATAATCACGATCTTGACGTAAGGTAAAGTATGTCGAGCATGTCATGGAGTACAACAAGACAATAAACGAAGAGAGGACACAGAACTGCTCCGGGAGCTAGGTTACAACCCTTAAACCAAACAAGGATCGGGGTTGTAACCCTTCGCCTGAACAGAACTGGACTCCCGATCGTTATTGTTAAGGCAAGCACAATTAATCATGTCGTGTCACCATCTTGTACAGGATCGGGACAAGACTAAGCTGGAATAAACTCCATCCAATCAATCACGGCCAATCAAGAGTACGACTTGATACTTTTAACTAACTAGGGTTATCACAGGCCTAGTTACTAGCAAGATGCAATGAGATATTCCACAACCACAAGCCCTGCAGACCATCCAGGTTACCCAGGTTAGAAATTAGGGGTTGAATTCAGGTGGGTACATCGTCCAGGAAACACATGTACCCTCAAGTGACTCAGAGGGTGCAACACATAACAGTGTGCTGGAAATGTGCCCTACTCGACGACAGGCTACAGATCCCTAGAGCGCCCAGGTAACGGGATTGCTTGTGGCTGGAAAATCTCTTCATGACTACTGGATTATTCTAGTTGTTAACCTTAGTCGATTTTAGTGGGTACCCCTGACCGTGGTACTCAGGGATCCCTGTCCTAGACATGATGCAAGACAAGACGGGTTTATTTGTACAAGCACAATCATCCACGGTGTCCAGGTCATTCATACTTGTCATGTCAAGTTAGCCGTCGCAACAGCAGTTCGAGAAATATCATGTCAGGCTTATTTGTCAAGAGTGTGCCACGACGGGCCACTACCAAAAATTATCATGTCAAGTTATCATGTCAAATTGTCAGGTCAAGTTATCATGTCAGGAGTGCACCACGGTGGGTCACTATCGTGTTCTATTCTTATATTATCATGAATGAGAAAAACTTGCATAAAATAACTAATGACATATTCTTGAAGCCAAGGAAAAGATCTACAACTTTCATGTTTTGAGTTTCTCGAAATTCTGGCTAGAAAATAGCTTAACTTGGCAAAAACAGTCATTCTGTGCACTTTTTAAGTCAAAAAATTCAATTCTGCGTAAAATATGTAAAAGGGGAGGGTTCCAGCGTAAAATTTCACATTCTGGATACAATCCAGCGTAATTTACGCAATTTCAGGGTTCCCTGCGTAAAATATTATATTCTGGATACATTCCAGCGTAATTTATGCAATTTCAGGGTTCCCTGCGTAAAATATTACATTCTGGATACATTCCAGCGTAATTTACGCTATTCCAGGGTTCCCTGCGTAAAATATTACATTCTGGATACATTCCAGCGTAATTTACGCTATTCCAGGGTTCCCTGCGTAAAATATTACATTCTGGATACATTCTAGCGTAATTTACGCAATTCCCTGCGTAAAATTTCATTTTACGCAAGCATTCCTGCGTAAAATTTGATTTTACGCTAGCTCCCTGCGTAATTTTCATTTTACGCCAGAATCAGATTCTTCAGCCGACATGAAATTTCAGAAAACTTGTTTTGGCCATAAAAACTTCATTTTAACTCGAAATGAGGTGAATCAAAAACCAAATTCACACGAAATTTCGTGCTCTTGCTCATGGAACTATTAGTTTTCGAAAATAACAAGTTTTAGTAGATCAAAACCAAGAAAACTCCATGAACTCAAAGTTAAAATGTAGATCTAGAAGAATCTATCCATCAAAATTAAAAACTCCAAGTTCTAAAGAGGTTTATAATCATGTAAATAAAAGAATAGAACAATAAAAATCAAGATTCCTCAAGAAGCAAGTTGCACTTGCCTAAACCTCTTGGTAGGTGGAGAGCAACGGTGAGGAAGAAGAAGAGTGAATGAAGAGAGAGAAAGAGTGTTGGGTTAATAAATGGTGATGGTGGTGGTAGGTAGGGGTTCACTTTGGTTCATGATGAACCAAGTAACCAAGCCAAGCCGAACCAACCCAATCCTTCTCCTATCCGAATAAAACCAAGCTCCACTTAAACAAAATAAATCCATGAACGATAAATAACAATTAAACCACAATACTAAATATGAAAATAAACCATAACTAGCTAATCAAAGAAAAGAGAAAATTATGGGTCAGAAATACGAGCACGTATAAAATATGTATCACGAATTTCGGGACACTACAGTTGGGACGATAAGGCGAGACCCATATCAATGAATGATACGTCGGACAAAAATTTATAAGTCGGTCGGACGAACGAGACTAGTGGAACGATTATGCCTTGAGGCAATAGTCGGATCAACGGGAAAGGAAAACTCAAACTTACAAACGAGTCGCACGACTTGTGATCTCGATAAAAATGTTGGACAATAATTATTATAATCGAATCGCACGACTTGCGATCTCGAAAAAATATTGGAATACGCGAATGGTAATCGAATCGCACGACTTGCGATCTCGATAGAAATATTGGGCGAGGCAAATTATAATCGGATCGCACGATGTGCAACTTCGGTGAAGAGTTGGTTGACGCGAGTAATCGTGTCTAAGAAGATAGTTGGTTACGTTACGGCGAACTCATTTGAGTACGACTGAAACAAGTAAAAACTTAGAGGGCGTGATCGTATAACTCGAGGGTTCGATGTTGGATAATCGGTAACTCGGTTACGCGATCAAAGTATAGCGGTATGCGATAAAAATGGAAAATGAATTGATGCGTAAGGAAAAGTTTGTAGTGTATTTGGATCTATGCAATACGAACTAAAAGTCGACGTTGATGCGAATTCAAAGTTGACCCTTACGCTATCGGAATTGATATGACGTATCGAGATCGATACGTAAGGAAACATAATCACGATGTGAGAATACAAAATAGAGTGTGCCTCGTGCTATCAAAATTTTTGTAAATAACGATACGAGAATAAACGAATTGGTTAATCATGAACTTTGTGATTGATCAAGACGAGACTATACGTCATCGACGATTGTTCGATGCGTATAGCATCTCGTGTGTCGACCGCAAATAAGATAGACTCGAACTCAATGCGAGGAGGTGCTTCATGAATAACAGAATTATCGACGGTAGTGCATGACTTTACTCGGAGGATAGTTGCGCATCAGTTGCACCGATAGAAACAATTTTGTTCGAAATTGGATAGTCGTATAGAAATCGTCGGAACGTGATTTGGCTCCGAAATAAGATATAACATGATTCGTAGTAAACTTTCCTTAGGTGATGATCCACAATTATCGAACGTAGCTTCGGGACAGCTGACCCTAGAAGACTTGACCGCCAAATCAAATTGAATGTTGCAGGCCGTAAGATAACCTGTGCGATATCGCACATGAAATTGCATCGGTAACAAATATAGTGTGATGCATATTGACGATAAGTCTAGGCAATTTTGAGAATCATGCTATGTACAAGCACAAGCGATAAGAGAATGACTTACGAAATATGTCGTTAGATTTGGATTCACTTTGTAGTTGAGCTTGCGTGAATCGAACTTATATTCGATGTTGTGAGACGGATAAGTTGGAAATTTGGCTAGTAAATTCCTACTCGTTAGAAAAATTGAACGTAAGATGCAACGCAGAGACTTTGAGTAAAAGTGATTGTTGCCTTGAGCACCGTCACCTCGATATAAACTGTTGTATTGGATAGATTGTGGCCTTTGTGCAATGTCAATTTAATATCGCGTCGGGAGAAGCTAAGCACGGTGTCTAGGTAAATAACCTACCGGGCGTAGCCCTGAATGTTGATGCATTTGCAAGTCAACAAAGGAGATCGTATCGAGATAAGTTGCATAACTAGACTTCGAAAATAGTTGGGTGGCGAATTCGAACGCAAGGCGTTACGGAGGATCGTTGCGATCGGATGTGCAACGACTCGACGCAACGTATAAGATTAATAGTCCATACGAAACATACGAAACGAGAAATGCTATTTGAATCACGTCGCGTGTAGTGACACTACAACAAAAAGACCTATTAATGACGCTTGATAAGTGGATTTCATGATGGCTGATAAAGAAGCGTCATCAAAGTTCGAAATACCTTTTTTCTATGACGGTTTTGGCTAATTCTGGGATTTTTATAACGTTTATAAAACAAAGCGTTATTAATAATTTAGAGCGGTGGCAAACTTGTAATATTTTTTAAGTTTAATTGTTGGCAAATTTTTTGCTATAGCCCGTCTCTTTCCCAAAACATTCCGGTCTTCTCCTTCTCCTCCTTTCTTCTCCCTCCTCTCCCCCAACTCCAAAACCCTAACCCTAGATCCAAAATCTTCGAGGAGGGCCTCACGCTCCTCGTCGCCCTCCAGGACAAGCTCGAGGCCGTCGCACACGCGATCGACAAGAACGCGAAGGAGGAGCATTAGGGTTCTGCTCGTCCTCTTCTCCGCGCTCTCCCTCTCCTTCCTCTTCCCCTCAACCGCCTCACCTGCCCCTCCTGCCTCACCCTCGCCGGATCCGGGCCCTCCGCCGCCCTCGTCTCCGGATCCGACCCGACCCTCCCCCTCAACCGCCCCCTCTGCTCCTCCTGTGCTCCCGACTGCCCCCCTGTGTCCGTGCACCTGTGTCCATGCAACATAGATTACTAGATACTCAAGGGTTAAAAGTCTTGACGCCATTCCCTACCAGTATGTAACTAAGTAGCAGTTATCTTCAATGTTTTCTGCCACGATCTTTGTGCTTGTTCTTGATTTTATACATCTGCATGCTTATTGGTTTCTTCTTAGTTCTATGTATCTCCACCTACTTGTTGTTTAATGGATGTCTTTTGACCTTTAACGTTCAGGTTAAAACTTGGAAGTGACCTTCAGTATGTGCTGAATGCCCAAGGATCCACGCCAGCTGAGGTTTTGGGTATCGATTACAAAACTACTATAAAGCCTGCACTTGCTGCTCTTTCTGAGGAAACAAAAAAATCTCAGTCTCAAAACTGGAGGAATTAATTGCTTTACAACAGCAATCTCGTGATAATGCTACAATCCTAAAGGAGAAGAAGGCCCGTCTTGCAGCTCTTCAGGCTAAAGTTGAAGAGGTTTGTTTGTAAACTTGCTTTTCTATGTTTGTAAATGATTCTATATCTTGCCTTTCTTCATTCTCTATAGAACTGATTATGTTAGAAACTTCAGATTTTCACTATGATCAATGATATAGAACCAGGTCTAGTGGATTGGTAAATCTTTTGGTGAGCTTAAGCATGTTATTTTCTAAAAAAAACATACTTCTTACTATGCAAATTAATCATTTAAATTCTAGAATCTAGTCTCTAGTAAACTTTGATTCCCCAATTCTTATATAAAACAAAATTTCAGATTCTTATTCTGCAAAATTTTTTTATACCTAGTAATCTAGTATGCATACTGGACATGACATATATTCATGGCCAATTTGGAATTTACTTGAGAGCTTACCTATTGTACTTGGCACTTGTGCACTTGTTTGTTATTTGTTTTTTTTTGTTTCATTACAGGTATTCTGTGATCCCATACACATCCATACAGGACCTTACACAAAGTTTACAGATCTGCATTAGTAGCAGAGTTGTTATAAACTTTTGATAATTGTACATCTACTGAATCTATTGATAGATGTTCAGTCAAGTACCTGTGTCATACCACCTGCAGCATTGATATGCATACACTACATTCAACTGTTCTTCCATCTACATGGGTTAACTGTTTTACAGTAGATCCAGGTTTTAAGAATTTAGTACTGTCTAACAACCTAAAGTATGATTTGTTATGATATTTATCCTTTTCCTAGCTGTGATAACTATTATAGACCATGTAGCAGGTGAGGCAACAAGTTAAAGTCAGTAAAAAATAATTGATTTCTCTATAGGAAAGCAGTACGAGTATGTCATCATCATTATCATCATCCAAGCCTTTCCCATCACAATGGGGTCGGCCTTGGAGCATAAGAAAGCTCCATATAAGATTTGACGAAGTTTTATGACCGGATGTCGACATGACGTCAACCCCTCTAGGTGCCAAATTCGTAGTCAATGTAGCTATGAGCATGAGAAGGCCATGCTATAAAACATAGATGGCCAATTGGCATGTAGGTAGATCTACATTTTGGATTGGAATTTAAGTTCATGCAACCAATAAGCACCCTCTAAGTTCCCCTAGACTATAAAGAGTCTAGACGAAGACGTAAGATGATATAATTTCATTGGACCTCTCCTTCTTGGGGTGTACGAGTATGTAGTTATTTTAAATTGTTAATTGACAATGTCATTGAACCTCTCCTTGGATTACATGCAACCTAAGATTTAAGGAAGTCACTATCCTATTGTTCTGCTGGATTAAATACAGCAGTTAGTGGTTCTGCGTATTGAAACTTGGTTCTTCAGTAAGAAATGTGTTTTTAGTTTTACTCGCGGTGTTTGTTAAACTTGGAACCTGGTGCTTGAAAGGTATAGATTATCGTTACCCTTACTCAAAAGATGCAGAAACCCATTTCTATAATAGATATGCTACTCTATTATTCGAGAATCAACATAGAACAAATGGAGAAAAACATAAATCGATTAATAATAATGTTGAAGTAGAAGTACAATTGCCTCTTCATCTAATAAATAAATAAATAAATGTGCTTTCTTATGTAACAGAAGTAATTGTCATGATCATTCCAAAGAAAATGTCAACATGTCATTACATTAATTCCAAAACTTTTGGAGGCTAACAAACCTTTCCTTATCGTATAGAAGCCATTATGCTCATAATTTAATACAAAATGTTTCTTTAAGCCTACAACTGTGTGTAATTTTTCTAGTTATATATAGGTTCATGTAAGCGTGTATTTGAAAGAAAGAGGCATTTTCATCATTTCTACAAGGTTTGATCTCTTATTCGTATCCACTTACAAGTAATATATATATATATATATATATATATATATATATATATATATATATATATATATATATATATATATATATATATATATATATATATATATATATATATATATATATATATAAGAGCAAGGCCTAAAAAAAATATATATATAAGAGCAAGGCCTGCAATCTTGTTCTTTCCGTAGGAAATAATATATGTAGGTAAGGATTGTGATTTGTGAGTCCTAAGAAAATTAATATTGATTTGTCTTTTGTTAACAATTTCTAATTCTTTGATTAAGTAATCGCGGGTCGGCACTGATTTTGTTGTCCCTTGAACCTTGATGATTGATTACATTACATTCATATAATTGACTTAAGCCTTATTAATTCCTTTTGTTGATTGTTTGAGAGATCAGGGAGATGTGTGTTGCTCTTGTCAGAAGGATATATGGATATTCAAGGATCTAAAGCAGGAGTAGGAGGGGGGTACTACTGGAGAGGTGAGGAAGGTGCATGTTGTCTACTTCCACAGCCACGACGGCGGCAAGGTCGAGCAGCCCCACCTCCTCCGCGTCCATCACCTCCATCGCAACGGCGTGCATCTCCGAGGTCTATCCTCCTTAATTCTCACTTCCCTGTCTATTATGTTCTATCTTTCTTGATTACCTGAATATTCAAGATTCAGAATCCGAAAAAAAGAAAAAGAAAAAAACTAATCAGGTTATCCTGGTTACCTACTTACCCGATTAGTCTAAAAAAAAATTAGGACGTGCGGACACGACACAGACACTCCAAAATACAAATCAGTGGTGTATCCTTCTTGCCATGTCTGTATCGTATTTGTGTCCATGAATGTAACATAGCTGAGAAAGTATAGAATTGGACTCAGATGTTTATGTATCCTACCTGTACCTTCATTTAGTTTCAGTATGTGAAGGTAGTTGCTCTATTTGTTCAAATTGATCATATCTATGTTACAATCAACAGATGTTAAGAGATGGTTGTCTGATGTTAGGGGCAAGGACATGCCTGACTCGTATGCCTGGTCTTACAAGAGGTTAAGATCAATTCATCTTCATCATTTCTGTGTCAATGCGATACGAAAATACTACACCAAAAGAGTGATTTTCCAATACATTTTTTTTGGATTTTTGCCGTTACGAATTACCAATATACTCGTGTAGGTGGTACAAATCAGGCTATGTATGACATGATCTGAAGGACGATGAACTCATCACTCCGTTCTCCGACAACGAATATATCCTCAAAGGCTCCGAAATCTCTTGGAAAAATAATGGTAATACTTCTCTTTCCTTCCTTGTTTTATTAATGAATAAAATGATCATATGTTTCTGCACCATTGATAGAGACGAGCGCTGTCGAGGAGGAAGCAATATCGCAGGTGCCGACTCCGAAATCAATACCAGTAATTATGTTTCTAATTTCTTTTAATTTAATCGAAATCAATACCAGTAATTAGTCATTTGAAGCTCTTACAATCAAAGTTGTGTTGGAATATTTTGGTTTGAGGGACTCAGTATAGTTTGCTTATTCTGGTTCAAGCTTTTTACAAAGCCTTTTAGAGCATGCTATGTTTGAGTTATGTAGGGCTTTTTACTCCTTTCTCTTGACATTTCATGATTATATTTGATTTTTAGGCCTGACAATTATATGGACTGATTTGGTTGTCTTCTCTTTTTCTCAGGATTATTTTACTGGTGTTCCGGCTGTCGTTGATCTTTCATGATAATTGGTTATGTGGCCAAGTTTTGATGTGGACAATTTTGGTAGTTGTAAATATATATATGTATTTGGATATTCTATTTTGAGAATGTAATGAAGATGTTGATATGTACTCTATTTTGAGAAATGTAATAAAGATGGTGATATATAATGTTAAGTTTTTGGAATGTAATATATATTGTGCAGTATAGAGCGTTATAAATATGCTAATTTGAATAGTATAAAGTGTTATAAATGTGCTGCATTGAGCCTATACATATTATCTATTCATGACGTTTTAAAATTGTTCTGAATTATGCACTATATATTAACTATTCATAACGCTTTTATAGAAACTATTCATGACGGTTATTTTATGACGCTTTTAAAAAATATTTATAACACCCGTTTTTATAACGGTTGCTGTGGAAAAAAAAGCGTCATGGTTCGTCATTAATGACGCTTTTTAGCCGTCATTAAAAGGGTTTTTTGTTGTAGTGTGACTTTATTGAATGAATCACGTATGTATCGAATGTACGTATGCGATAAAATTTCGAGAACAGTTGCTAAAGATAAGTCCGATCGAGAGTAAGAGATGGCAAGCATAGGATTGAAATTACCTGTCAGCTTTGTTCCAATTTGCTACCACTGGACTTGGTCAAAATATATATATCTTCAGGACGCCGTGAATATAGGTACGGATCCAAATTGAGTTGTATACAAAATTCAAATCGAGCTGCAGGAAAGACTTGGAATGTTAGTGAAAAACTTGCAAGATAGTGTGAAACTGAACAACATTGGTGGGACAAAATCGTTAAACGATCTATAAAACACTTAATTAGAGTGTTGGTTTTGGTTCGAGGAAGAACCTTGTTTTGAGTGGTATATTCCGTAATGCCCCGCTCCGTACGGCGCATTACGCTGAGACGTTGACTCAACGAGTCGTGTTGACCGAATGAAATACATCGATGTGAATTGATACGAGAGTTATGTTGTCCCGAGCAATGCATCGAACTAAGTCGATGCGAAGAGTTGTATTGTCCAAAAGGCATGCATCGAGTTGAATCGATGCGAAGCGCCGTATTGCCCTGAAGGATAAGTGCGTTGAGTCGGCTCAAAGATTCTAAAAAATTAAATCGACCAAGGCGCAAGTCCGAATCGATGCAAGTATTAATTTTAGTTGGTTTCATGTGCAGGCTATACATTCACGCTAAAATATTAGAGGTCGACATTTTACCTTATTCAGAAAGGGGTCCGCGTAACCAATCGTCACCTTGCGACGGACTGAGTCGTTGGCACGGTAAGCCAAATCGGACGTATAATTCAATAAAACACGAAGTGCTCGAATGGCTAATCAGGAGAGTTGGCCATGCAACGAAGCTATGAAATCGAGCCGCATCGGCTCGGCGAAACGACAAGGCGTATCGACTCAAGATGGGAGGATTGACTCCTCTTTACTCCTTCATGCCTAAGTCAGAATATATCATTGTATGCTAAGTTAACCTATCGATGCCACATGTGTGGTCTGTAGAAGCATAAATAAATTTTATAGACCAAGTCAAAAGAAATTGAAAGCTTTACGCAAGGCTAAATGAGTCAGATTCAAGCTTTACGCAGAGATCAAACAGAGTTTACGCGAGCTACTTTACGCGAGAGCTATCTTCAACCTTTACGCGAGAGACAGGCTATCTACATCACATTTAATGCGCGTGATATCATTCTGACAGAATAATTTTCTGACAGCATATTGCACAGAAGTCGAGAAGATTTTTATACCAAATCCAACACTTATCGTTTAGCGTACAGATGGGCTACTTTACGCTCAAGAGATCGCTTCCTTTACGAATGAAAGCTATTCGAGCTTTTACGCTCAAGGCTTTTGTGTGCGTAGAGTTTATTTGAGCTAATTATATGCTCAAGGCTACTTTTCAGCCACTTTACACAGGAAGTCTATTTTGGGTTATTTTACGCCCAATCTGCTACCTTACGTAGAAAGTTTGTTTTAGGTTATTTTTACGCCCAATATTTTCTGACTATGTGAGAACGTGGTCTGCATACGTGGCTTTCATGCCACACTTATCGAGGAACGTGTGTACGTGCTCTCCCCATATTGTTGAAGTTATGGGACACGTGTCACCATGCGTAGAAATCAAAACTCTACATAGAACACGTGTCATTACGCGTAAAGGTTGATTTTCAATCGTGGGTGGCAGTTACTTGCGTAGAAATCCAATTTTGTTACTTTTTACGCACAGAGGGTCTAGTCTATAAATAGACTTATTTTTAACAAAAGAAGACATCAACAGAGAGATACAGAGAAGGAGATTCTGAGAAAACTCATAATTTTAGAGTGATATTTCCCAGAAGCATTTCTTCAACTTTTTCTCAAGAACATGGTGAAGCAAAGCAGGAAAGCATTCGACTGTGCCATCTGTGCCATTGTGTCGATACCATTCTGGTGACTTAGTTCTTCCGATTGTCCATTTTCCTCAAGCAGTTCTCTTCATCATCATCGTGTGGTCCAAGGAACAAAGTGATCGCTCTCAGATCAGACTTCTACAACAATACTCTCCAGAATCTACTTGTACTTTTGTACTTTTTTTTTGTTTTCTTTCAAAAGCCAATTTTAGGCATTTTGTTAAGTGAAACAAAATGGCGACTCTGCTGGGGATGAATTTCACCTCTGACGAGAAGGCAATTGCTCAATACGATGATGTGTCGATTGGATCGACAAAGAAGACTCTGGTCGTGCAATTCGACCAGACTGCTTACGAAGAAATGCTCCGCACTGGGGGTAGTACTCGCTACTCCAACGTGCAAAAATCACGAAAAGTGCGAAAAGTTTGGATTCCTAAATCCAAGGCATCCTTTGATCTCTCCATTGTCTCTGAAGGCAAGAGAATTCTTCCCACTCCTGTTGTTGGGGCTCCCGTCTGTGACGAGGTAGTTCCTACTCCAGTGTTGCACCCCGGGCATAAAAATCAGTCTCCCATCTGTGACGTGGTAGACATCCAACTCTTACGCCCTGCGCGTAAAAATCAGTCTTCCGTCTGTGACGTGGTAGACACTCAAGTCTTGCGCTCTGCGCGTAAAGACAAATCTCCCGTCTGTGACGTGGCAGATGCTTCTGTTTTGCGCTCTATGCGTAAAAGTAAATCTTCTGTCGGTGATATGGTAGATAAAGTTCACAATGATGCTTTTGTATCTAAAGTGAATTTGCCTACACGCATGCATCGTAAAAATAAGAATTCTATTGTTGGTAAAACTTCTGTTTCTCACCAACAACCCTCTTATACTGCTTTACGCAGAGTACCAAATCTTCAGATTACGCGTAATGCTGATGGAGTTCTTTGTGCACAAAAATCTCAAGATTTACGCACACAACTCCAAGCGCGTAAAAACATATAATTTGGTTCTGCTAATGAAGCCAGTAATCTTTTTTATACACAAGGGACTAAACGTTTCTCTGTCCCAAATGTAATAAAGAAGACAACTCCTTCTACTTCTTCTGATTTACGCGAGTTACTTGTACAAAAACGTAAAAACAGAAAATCTCCTGTGATACTCTCCCAAGAAAATCATCATTGCGAGTGTCACCAGATTGTAATCAAATGTTGCTGTTCAACTTCTAAACGGTCAGTTTTTGATCGATTAAGCTACAATGTACCTCAGCAACAGATTGATGACCAAGAACATGAGTTGGCCTATGCTTCAGTCAACATGGCATCTTATATCAATAGAGGACGACGCCCAAGACGTAATTTGTCCTGGGCTCCAAGTCAACAACAGTTCAACCGACTCCTGGACACTTTTGAAGGGGTATATCAACATACTCGTTCAAAAAGTCAAAGATCATTACAATCTTCAGATTCAGAAGCTGGGGGTACTCAGTACTTGGAGTCAAAAACTGATAGTGTGGATTCCTATTTCTACACCATCCTTCCATATGCTCAAGAGAAGTTGAATCCTATGCTATTGGAGATGAACCGGAGACGTCTACTTCTAATACAGGACAACGTCTGTCTGCGGTGGAGCAATCAATAAAGGACATGCTTGCCATGATGTAAAATATGCATCAGATTATAACAACTCAGCAAACAGTCCAACCGTCAGTGATAATACCAGTAACTGCCCCAACTCAAGATAGTCAAAGGGTTGACATACCTTTGAACAATCTTAATCAAGAGCCTACTGTTAATCAGAACTCTGCATCTCCTGATCCTTTTATTCTAGAGGATGTATCACCTCCGGTGGGGGTTTCGGTACATCCAACTACTATTCAATCAAATGTGCTTTCTCAAACTAGTAAAACTATTCAAGCAGTGCATGAGCTAAAAGTACAGTTTGAAGTTCTTAAGCACAAGGATCAGCTCCAGAGGTTAGGGATCAAGCAACCTTATCCTCTTCATTGGAATGATGTGCCCTTTCTTTCAAGGTTCAAGCCACAATCTATGGTGTTATTTGATGGAAAGGCATCTCCTAGTCAATATATCAATTATTTTGATATTATGACTATAAATTTGCAGAAGGATGATGCTCTCCTCACCCTAGTCTTTATTGGGTGTTTGACGGGTTCTGCATACGACTGGTATCGCAGTCTGCCCGATAATTGTATATCGTCTTTTGACGAATTTAAAGCAATGTTTCTCTCCCGTTTCTATGAAGGAGGCATGGACATGAATATGTCTTCCTTAATAGAGATTAAACAGAAAGAGAAAAAGGATACTCGGACGTTTATTGAATGTTTTCGACAGGCTACTTTAAAAATACCTCCTGGTATGCCAGATTCAGCATTAATTGACACATGCAAAATGAATCTGTGACCAACCATTGCTATTTTTACGGGCACTCAGTTCACAGATTGGGCCTCATTTATTATAGCAGCAGTTTTAGCCGAGACCAATGGTAGGTTGGCTCGTGAACATGGGATGATCTTCGCCTCAGAAGACAAAGGGAAGAAAACCTCTTCAAGTAACAATTTCGACAATCGCAATGGAAAAGGAAAAGAAACCTTAGTGGTGAACCTTTCAAAACCCAAAATGACGCCAAGTAATCCAGAGTCTTCTAAGCCAAAAGAAGAGTACTCTTTCGATGACAGTGATATCCCAGGGATATTCCAATGTCTGGTGAAGAGTGGCAACTCCAAATTCCCAAGCCAAAAAGACCTAATGAGGTGAATCTGACTGATAATCCCAAATATTGTATCTATCATAGATACATAAATTATCCTACCAAGGCTTGCTATGTCTTGAAGAAGAAAATCCAAGAGTTGATAAATGCTAATGCTATCGCTTTAACCAATGGTGAGCATACAGTCACAACCAATATGATTTCTCTTCAATTTGGAGGTTTTCCTCCACATCAAGTTCCAGATGGGATTGTCCCAATTCCAAAGACGACGATGAAGATTATGAATATCCCGGCTGCTAGAGAGCAAAATGAAGGACTATTGTCTTTTACATTAAAAAAATGGTGAAATCATGTGGGTACATCCTGACTTAGTACCTGAAATAAAGAATGAAAGTAAAACTTCAAAATCCAAAAAAGGTAGAAAAGTCAAAACCTGCAATATGATTTCTCATGTTGTTACCCCAGACCATGATGATTTGGATCATCTATGGGATGGCATTCCTTTGGAGGATAGACTAAGGGATTTGAATATATGCCCTCCAAGTTTGGTTCCTCCTACCAAACTCAAACTTATTTATCGGCAATGGTTAGCAATAAATAGTGTCCCTTTGTACAGGGCGCAATAAGTTTTTGCTGTCTGTGAGAAAGCTCCTGTAGGGATTTCACCTCCTATCCCAAAAGCCCCTACTCTTGTGACTGCAGAGGTCTCTGTTCCCTCTTCATCTGTTGGATCATCCGTCGAAAGTTCGCTACCCACTCATATGTATAGTCAACAATCAGTCCATCTCATGAAAAAGATGGGCTATGACTTTCAAAAGGCGAAAGGCTTGAACTATGATAAAGGAATACGACTTTCTTTACAAATTCAAGGTCAAAAATCCACTGTCGGATTGGGATTTGAGGTTGCTCATAAAAATCCTCACAAGAAGAAGACTAAGGGAAAGAAGACTAAATCCTGTAATATGGTACTTCATTCTCCTGAGTCTGAAGAAGAAACTTTTGCTGGTATAAGATCTGGTAAAGAGTACCACAAAGATTATGAGGGAACTCCAAAAGAAGCAGAGGACGTTGCTGAAACACTTCTAGCTCAGCCATCTCATGTTCCTGCTGAGGCAAAACCTTCTAAACCATCTATGGTTGAGAAAGGGAAACCGAAAGCAGTACGCTTTGACGTCCCGCTGAAATCTGTTTCAAATCAAGGGGTTGTTATGAAACCCTACAAATTCGATATTCTAGCCAAATTAGCTAATACTCCGGCTAGACTCTCTATCTTTGAGTTGCTTCGTCTTTCTAAAAAAAGTCGAGAAACTTTAAGCGAAGCTCTGCTACAAGTAGATTCTTGCTTAGCTCAACTCAAGAGTCCTGACAATATACCCGTCTCGTGTCCCCAATGTCATAGTGTGATGGAATCAATTCCTAACGTTACCTTCACACAAGAAGATATGCTGTTGATGCATAATAGATACGACAGGCCTCTGCGTTATACAAGGTATATTGACTCTACTGAAATTGACAGGATTTATATCGATCCTGGGTCTTCTATCAGCATTATTCTCCAAAGTATGCTGCGACCATTGAGGATTCTCACTAGTACAACAATTGTTGGTTTCAACTCTGGAAAGAGTAAACCATTGGGAAAAATTCGTCTGAAGATTCAAATTGGTGATCTTCGAACCATGGCTACTTTCTATGTCATCAACTCAGACGTGTCTTATAACATCCTCCTTGGAAGACCATGGATACATGAGCACAACATTGTTCCTTCAACTCTAAATCAGTGCTTTAAATATGTGGATTCTCAGGGGATTGTAAAGACTGAATTTGCAGATCTCAATCCGTTCAAAGGTGTCGAAGCTTATTTCTCTGATTCGATACTCAATACACAGGAGCATGTGAAGGAGATCTCAGATATAGCCGAAGATCGATCGCCTCCAGAAGAGCAATCACCTTCAGAGGACCAATCGCCTTCCGAAGATCAACCTTTGAAGATTAAGGTCAAAGGTCGAATTCAACCCCAACCTGTCAAAGATCAACCTTCGATGATTAAGGTTAAAGGAAGAACTCAAGCTTCGTCTGAGGAATCTGTGAGAATTCCAGTCAAAAGCCAAGTTCAACCTCTCATGATCAAGGTTAAAGGACGCACTTCTCGTACAACTGATCCAGAACCATTGGTCATCAACCTCGAAAAATCTATGCCGAAGACGGATGCTGGTCCGTTAATGATTGATCCAAAGTGTAGTAGTCAATATGTAAATGATGTAAATATTGATCATTCTGTACTTTCTCATATTAATGAAGATTTTCTTTTGGATTATATGGCTGTCAAATTTATTGAAAGAATGACTTTATCTGCTGATAATCAAAGTCATCAACATGAAACTGACATAAATACAGAGAAAACCTTATATATTAATCATAAGGAGAATTCTTTTCCTCCTCATGTCGATATAGGACCATATGCTCAAAGGTTCCTAACATCTTCTCCTTATCTTCTACCTGTAACCTCATTATCATAAGCGTGTGTAGCTTATAGACGCCATGAAGAATCTTATTTTGTGGTCCCGTCTAATAAGATAAACAAGCGTCAAATTGTGTTTGGGTTGGCTAGAAATATTTTTGTTATCCAGACAGATATTCTCGAAGAGAAGGATAAGAAAAAAAATCAGAGTTGACAGATATAGTCAACAATCTCTTAAGATTATCCAGAATATGGGATACGATCTGAAAACCATGTTAGGTCTCAATCAGGGTAAAGGTAGACGAATACCATTATGTGGTGATCCGTTTTATCAACGACCCCAACATGGTTTGGGATACGATCCATCCTACATGTTTAATGAAGATATACAAGAATTTTCTTCCAGTTCTTCACAATCCTCAGATTCTGAAGAAATCCAGTTTATTGAATCTGATGTACACCACATGTTTAATGAAGATATGGAAGAAGAATTTTCTTCCAGTATTTTACAATCCTCAGATTCTGGCGGGGTCCAGTGTGTCGAATCTAAACATACCTTTTCAGTTAATATGGTTCAAACCGAAGATGAGTCTGAACTATTTGAAAATGACCCTTAGGCCCAACAAATGGATACTCAGTGGGAGCTTAGATTTAAACAACGACAACCACCTACAGAAGATGAAATTATCTAGATTGACGTTGGAGACGAAACTACGTCGAAGCCCACATTTATCAGCAAAAACCATTCTGATGTTGAAAAAGAAAAGTTGATAAAGCTGATAAAAGAATATATTGACATCTTTGCATAGAGCTATGAGGATATGCCAGGTCTAGATCCTAAAATAGCTACCCATAAGCTCAATATTCTTCCTAATGCCAAGCTTGTAAAACAACAACAGCGGCATTTTCGACCAGATATGATGGATACAATTGAAGCAGAAGTCAAAAAGCTGATTACATGTGGCTTTGTTCGTGAAGAACAACACCCAGATTGGGTTGTCAATATTGTTCCTGTTATGAAGAAAAATAGAAAAGTCCGAGACTGTATAGATTTTCGAGATCTTAATGCAGCTTGTCCAAAAGACAAATTTCTACTTTCGATTACTGATGTCATGATAGACAATACATGTAGTTTTGAACGCATGTCTTTCATGGACGGATTCTCAGAATACAATCAGATTAAGATGTATCCAGGAGATGAAAAACATACCGCTTTCTGTATACCCCTTGGAGTTTATTGCTATACGATTATGCCTTTTGGCCTAAAAAATGCTGGTGCTACGTATCAGCGAGCCATGAGCAATATCTTTCAAGAACATCTGCAGAAAATAGTTGAATGTTATGTTGATGATATCGCTATAAAAGTCGATTAAAAGATGATCACATCCAAGATTTGAAGACAGTATTTGAGTTGATGCGTCAACATCAACTAAAAATGAACCCTACTAAGTCTTTCTTAGGAGTTTCCAGTGGCAAATTTTTGGGATTTGTCATCACTTCTCAAGGCATCCATGTTGATCCTGATAAAATTAAAGCAATTCTCGAAATGCATCCTCCACGCAATCTGAAAGAACTCCGTGGCTTTCAAGGTCACATTGCTTATATCAGGAGATTTATATCGAATCTTTCTGGGAGATGTCAACCTTTCTCTCGTCTATTAGAGAAGGGTGTGTCATTTGTTTGGGATGAAGCATGCCAACAAGCATTCAATGATATCAAACAGTACCTCACAAATCCACATGTCTTAGTACCACCAGTTGTGGGAAGGCCCTTTTTGCTCTATGTTCGAGCATTTGATCATTCTCTTGGTGCTCTTCTTGTACAGAAAAGTGATATGGGTCATGAGCAGGCAATTTATTATCTTAGCCGCATGATGGTTGGAGCTGAACACAGGTATACTCCAGTAGAAAAAGAATGTTTGGCCTTGGTTTTTGTCGTTCAAAAGACACGACATTATATGACGGGACAAACTATTCATGTCATATCCAGAATAAATCCAATTCGGGTGTTGATGAAGAAGCTAAGTATTCTTAACTCCGATTAGCTACCTGGGCAATGTTGCTTACTCCCTATGACATGGTCTATGTACCTCAAAAATCAGTGAAGGATCAAGCATTAACTGATTTCTTAGCAGCTCACCTTATACCTGAAACTTCTAAGTTATATGAGGACATTCCAGATGAAGTCGTGGATTGTAATATGACTTTGAGAGATGATATTTGGCAACTATATTTTGATGGAGCATCACGAGTTGGACCTAAAGGCAATATTATCTCCGGAGTGGGCATTGTCCTGGTCTCTCCGAATAAATTGGTTATATACCGTGCTTATTCCCTCAATGAACCATGTTCCAATAATGTAGCAGAATATAATGCTTTGCTAATTAATCTTCAAGTAGCAAAACAATTGGACATTGAGTTCTTGAAAGCATATGGAGATTCTCAACTGATCGTTAATCAAGTCAGAGGGACATATGAAGTCAAAAATCCTGACCTCATTCCTTATTATCAAGTGGTAATCAAATTAGTCCTTTTATTCAAAGGATTCTTCATTGAATTCGTAAACGATCTCAAAATTTAGAAGCTGATGCTCTAGCTAGTCTAGCTGCAGATTTAGCAGTTCCAATCAGAAGACAAAATACCATTACTTTGTTAGATCGAGACTTATTCTGTATGAAGAATAATTTGTATATCGAACAAAGTTATGTTACTGAATCAAATCAACAGCAAAAAGATTGGAGAAGTCCATTTATTGACTATGCAGTCTATGGGATTTTACCTGAAGATCCAAAGAAAGTTGCGTCAATCAAAAGACGATCATTTCATTTTTACTATGATTCTTCTATGCATATGTTGTATCGTCGTTCTTATGACGGACTTTTGCTGTGTTGTCTCTCTGAGGATGAAGCTAAACAAACACTCCGTGAAGCCTATAATGGTATCTGCAGTGCTCATCAACCAGGTCCGAAATTACAGGACCGTAATCGAAGAATGAGATATTATTGGCCTTCTATGATAGCAGATGTTATGGATTATGCCAGACGGTGTAAAGTATGTCAGATTCATGCTGATTTTATTCATCAACTCTCTGAATTTTTACATCCTACGACAGCTTCTTGGCCTTTCGAAGCTTGGGGTATGGATATTATTGGTTCTATTAATCCTCCTTCTGTCAAAGGACATCGGTTTATCCTAGCCATAAGAGATTATTTCTCTAAATGGACGGAAGTGATTCCCCTTGTTGAAGTAAAAACATCTAATGTTGTTAGCTTCATCAAACATCATTTCATATATCATTTTAGGATTCCCCGAAGGATAATCCATGATAATGGACCACAATTTTCTAGTCAGGCGTTTTATCGATTTGTGATAAGAATCGGATCCAGAACTTAGCTTCTACAGCTTACAATCCAGCTGCCAATAGTTTGGCCAAAGCTTTCAACAAAATAATTATTAAACTTCTCAAAAAGTTTGTCTCTTCTAATAAACGTGATTGGAATGAGAAACTTGGAGAATGTTTATGGGCTTACCGAACAACAGTCCGAACTCCCACCGATTTTACACCATTCTCACTGGTTTACGGATGTGAGGCTGTTCTTCCACTGGAAATCCAGATCCCATCTCTTAGAATAGCCATTGCTAATGAGCTAACTACAGAGAACAATGATCACTTACGACTCCAAGAACTTGAAGGTCTGGACGAGAAGCGTCTTCAAGCACAACAGCACATCGAGCTATATCAAGCCCGCATATCTCTAGCTTTCAACCGTAAAGTTAAAGAGAGGGTATTCAAAGTCGGTGAGCTAGTTCTAGCCATCCGAAGACCTATGGTTATGACTCATAAGAGCAAAGGGAAATTTCAAGCAAAATGGGAAGGTCCTTATGTAATTGAGACAGTATTCTCCAATGGTGCCTATAGGTTGTCTAAACCTAATGGAGATTTGCTCATGATGCCGATTAATGGCAAATTCTTGAAAATATACTATGTTTGAATTTTTTCTTCATTTTCCAGCTACCAAGGTTTGGTTAAGCTGATTATTTGTTCTCCTAAAAGAGAATTTTGATTTTATGTCTTACCAACTGATTTTTAGAAAGAAAAAGATTTATTATTTATCATGTCCTCATGATCTCTGAATAGATATTAAGTCCATTTCTTTTCTTATCTATCATGTCCATATGGCCTCTGAATAGATATTAATCTATTTTTCTTGGAGTTATTAAAATCTGTCATGTTCATATTACCTCTGATAATATTGTACACTCTAAAAAGAAAACAAGATTTATTATCTATCATGTCCACATTACCTTTGGATAGATATAATTTGTTGAGTTTAGAAGACTTATCATGTTCATATTACCTCTGATAAAGTGTTTTCTATCTCATACCTATTATTTAAATCCAAAATAAATGATAGGGTCACAAAATAATGATTTTATTCATTTCTTGTAATATTACAGATAGGAAAAGACAGAAGAATACAAAATTCTTTATTGATGATATGAAAAGAAGATTACAAAATTCTTTATTTCCTAAGGTGGAGCAGATACATCTTCAAGTAGTTTCTGCAGCTCTGCCAGACGCTTCTCACGAGAATTCAATACAGTCGCAGTAGCTATGGTGCGTCGAGCTTCTGGAGTACAGAGATGAGAGAGTTCGGCAAAAGTAACTATCATCTTATCCTTGGCTTCATCAAGGGTTTTGATGGTAGCTTCAGCACCAAACACTTTCTCCTCCAAAATTGAGCTCTGCGTCAAATGTTTATCTCGAGCTGCGATTGTCTGCTCTCTCTTCGCCTTCAAACGAGCCAATTCTGCCTCAACTTCATGAATTCTATCATTCTGTTGAAGAATTCTCAAGTTTGAAGTTTCATAGGCTTCTCTATGAGTTTCCAACTGAGGTTTAGTTTCAGCCAAAAAAGCTCTTTCTCTGGCGACTTTGCTGCTATATTCTTGGAGAGATTCCTTAAATACAGTCTCCCGAGTGATGTATTCAGCAGATAAAGCATCGTACTCTGTTTGGATGAGACTTTCAAGGGTTTCACTTGACAGTCTTAGATATTCTTTAACAGGCTATTCAAGTCCCTCTACTACCTTCTCCAGCGCTGCTGCTCTTCCGACGTCGTTGAACATAGCGACGTTCCCAATGGTGGGAGCAATCGCAGCTTTCAAGCTCTCATAATTTAGGCCCTTCTTCAGGACCATCTTGATCAGAGCCGCCATAGTTTTGTAGAAAGCTTCTGTATGAATCTCAACTAAGAGATTTACTTCTGCGTTAGAGCTTGGTGTAGCAGCGAGCTCTACTAAATTCCTCTTTTGAAGACTAGGAGCAGATGTTGTTGCTTTGGTAGCAGGCTGAGATGAAGTCAAAGTTGTCGTTGCTACCAAGGCTAACTGCTTCCCAGAAGCTTCAGAGGCAACGTCTTCAACATGTGCATGAATTATTTCTCCAGCCGTTTCTGGAGCTGAAACTACTTGAGTTTCGATGGCGGTGATTGTTGCGAGAGGAATAGTGATTGTTGCAACTGACTCAGGTTTAGACACCATCTTCTCAAGAACTTGTGCCGGATCAGTAGCAATAACTGAGGATGCTATTACTACATCTCCGATTTTGGTTGATGGGTAGACAATATCTTCATCACCTTCGTCGGCTACAAGCTCTTCAAGCTCTAGGAGTACTTCAGTTGCAGTTGGTTTTTCTACAACTGGTTTTTCTTCTGCAGCTTTTTTTTTATCTACAATTGGTTCTTCTTCAGTAGCTACTCCTTCATCTGCAGTTGGTTCTTCTTCTCTGTCTTCAGCAAGAGAAGGCAATCCTTGCTGGGCCTCCACTTCAGGCTCTTGTTGTACCTCCATAGATAGAGAATATTCTTCTTGAGCAGAATATTCTTTTGAAGAACTCTCTTCTTCAGACTCTATCTCTCCTTCCTCGTGGATAATCTCTTGAGGAGGAGGAGGAGCAACAGGCTTTGCTACAAAGATGACACATACAAAGATTAAGCAAAATAGTCAATATACAAAATTATAATATATATTATTTAAAATTTTATATAATTTATTTTTTAACAGGAGTAGGTGTAGGACGTGACAAGAATGAGTCATAGTCCGTATCCCAATCATCATCTTCTAAATCTAGAGCTTGTTCATCTGAAGGGATAGGTTCCGGAACATTAGCTGTAGATGTACCTTCATCAACTATAGCAGTCTTCGATGGAGAAGTCAGATGCGCAGAAGTGCTAAGACGTCCGGGAGATAAGAGCCCCATAACTTCTGTTGCTGCTGGTTGAGAAGACCCTTCTCCAGGTTGAACTGAAGAAGACGCAATGTTCAGAGGTTCTTCGACTGGAGTCTCTCTCTCCGGAATAACAGCCCTCTGTCTGGAAGGACCCTTAACAGTGACCTTTTTTTTTTCTTCTCTTTAGGAGCAACCGCTGTATCGGATTTATGCTTCTTCGAAGTAGAGATTTTGATGGGTCCTGCAACTGCCTCTCTAACTCCCGTAGGGATTACTTCCAGATATTCATCTGGAACATCAGCATCATTAGGTACGTCTGAAGGTACCCTAATTGGCTCATCGACATTTCCTTTCGTGTTCCATTGAAGGCTTCCCTTCATATTGTAGTCAGTTGTAAAGGAACGGATGGAGGCATAGAAGCGAGCATACGAATGGAGCATTCGTAGCTCAGTTGTACTGGTGGCAGTTGATACACGAAATTTAGCACCGGTACATCCAGCACTGAAATACCTCCATACCCTTGCACCAACAACTAACTTCCCATAATGGTTGAAGGAGGTGGAGAGATTACCAACGTGAAGTTGGTCATACCCAAATTGGCGAGCGAACCGACTGGGCAAGTACGGTTCGAAGGCACAATCATCATCAGTTCTATACATCAGATGTGATGGTCTGATGTATATAAGCTAATTAAAGACAGGTGCAGGGAGCCCCGTCCTCTCTTCACCTATATCTTCAAACTGCACACCGAAGCAGTCGGCCGGAACCGGCGGTCTTGTACAGAAAAAGTTCTATCCATGAGAGTAATTTAATGCTGCTCGAGTATCTGCCACCGAAGTCGCAATCCACGAGGCTTTATAGAACTTCTGGAGGAACACCGTCGCTTGATCTTCAGGGCCTGGTGGCAATAAGCTGCAGTTGTGATACAGCAACCAGCCCATTAGATAGGTGTAGGGCATCTCCATCCTGGATAAGTCTTTACGGTAAGGAGCATTATTAATTAACTCCTCACCAAATGCTCACAGACCAGCATTTATCCTACATACCATTGCTGATAGTAGGCTAAGTCTGTCTTTGAACACCAAACGTACTGCTGGCCATAGCACGTTTCGGTGAATTCTGTCGACCGTACCTGTCCCTGGTACGACCTATCTACACAGCCACAAAGAAAGAAAGTCCGCCAGCAAGGCTTCCTATGAGATCTTCCGACTGCCATGCTTCAGATAGCATAAAGTTTCAGTCCCCGCAGGGATGTCTCCAGTCTTGGTGGTCAGATATTGGTTCGAAGACTTATGTGTGTTCATCCAATCATGGATCAAATCCGAGGGAATTATTGAACAAGGGTTAATGGTTGTAGCCTTGTTATCTTGGAATCTCCCCTTGTCGTTCTTGGATATCCTATTCTCGTGGTAGAATAAATAGGTTGTCTATTTATTGATATATGTCAAATGCGACCCACTTTCATACATAGTGGTGCAAATCAAATAATGGCACATCAGTTCTTGATACACTTTGACTAGATCAGGATTTTACTCGCTGATCTCTGCTAGTTCCTGGTTGGAAGGAACATATTCTTCATATGAAGCTCCCCCAGTGGCTGCTTAGAGATGAATTGCATCTCATGCAGTGCAAAACCCATTTCTCCTATTGGGGTTGCAAAATTCCCTGTTGAGCTGATGTACAATTCCATCAAAGCCAAGAACAAGTTATTGTTTATTGGTATGCCCTGACTGGTAGAGGCTATTGCTTCAAACAGACCAATATCTCGTAGCTATGTTTCAAAGTGCTTCATGACCCAGGTACTGATCTGAATCCAATTTTTATTATGAGGGGTCATCTACCCTGGAAGCCTAGGGTTGATCTGGGGATACAGCACTGAAACATTCATAAACTTGTTTATGAACATCGGTATCTGCACTGGTTGGATCAAAGCCAAATCTTCGCTTGGTGTGAATCCAGGCAGTAAACCGAAGAAAGGGACAACTCCACCACAGAGTACTGGTATGATAACCCATTTACTGGGACCTATCTCTCTTAAATATGATTTTTCCTGGTCTACCATGACTGTTGGGAGTCAGGTTCCAGATCATATGTCTTGTGTGGGTGGTATGAACGAACGAAGACAAGGGATAATCCCTTGACATGGACGGAAGGTACATCGCTTTCTCCCCAAATCTAAATACCCAAGACTCATTTTTGGGATTTGTCTGAGATTTGAAGTCGATGGCATCTCCAAACATAAATGCAGGCTTCAAGAATTGTTGGCCATCCAGCGATGTCAGTAGCTCTCCATTTATCAAAGACAACAACATCCTATCTCCCTGAGCAGCTATCAGTTGTTGTCGCTCTTGAGGGTACTGTTTGTATGATTGTGGGAACTCAACGTGAGACAGATTCTCCAAGTAGTTGGAACCCAAGATGCCAGTTGGAGAACTAAAGATCTCAGATAGAGGATGAATCTGCAAGTCTACTACAAAAAGAAGATCAACAAAAATTAAGATAATAAAATTCAGAATTGATCTTTATACGCAAATGTTTTTTATGCAAGTAAATGTTTATGCGTAAAGGTTTTTCATTCTTTATTTCAGAAAATATTGAAAAAATAAGTTGGCCCATTTTTACGCAAGAGTTATTTTATGCAAGAGAAGATTTATGCGTAAAGGATGTTTTGAATATTAAGTTGATGCGGTGTATGACTAAAAGTTTTTATGTGTACTTATCTCTGTTCAAAAGAGTAAAAGTTATACACCTGAAAATATATAGTCTTTTGCGCTGACACATATAAAATTTGCGTATTTTTACGCTGGCACGTATTGACGTGAGCGTATTCTGTTGTTTATATTTTATGCTGGCACGTATAGACGTGGGCGTATTCTGTTGTTCATATTTTTACGCTAACACGTATAAACGTGGGCGTATTCTGTTCTTTACGCTGGCACATATAAACGTGGGCATACTTGGTGATTTTTATTCTACGCTGACACGTATAAACGTGGACGTAAAGTTTAGGGTTCGGTTCTTCTTCTTCTTCGACGAATCCATGGCCAAATCAGGTAGAGTTCTACCTATCATGGCCGGAGCCACAGCAGGATTGGGCCTTGGGGTCACCATCGATGATGGAACGGCGGTCTCCGTACATCCAGACATCGATGAAGCAGTGACGGGCTTCTTGTCCTTAGCGCCGGTGGCGGTCTTGCTCTTGGAGGCCATCGATTTGAAATGAGGTTTCGAAGAAAAGAAGAGTATTCGAAGATTGAGAATTCGCGAGAATGAGTAAAGTTCTCTCTCTAGCAGTTGAACTCTATTTATAGAGAATTTTTGAAATCGGTTCAAATTTCCAAAATTTACGCTGACTGTTGGATATCCCGAATATTACGCTTCTAAGCTGACTGTTGGATATCCCAAACTTTACGCGGACTGTTAACTTTGAAGGGGGTCTTGTAGAAGCATAAATAAATTTCATAGACCAAGTCAAAAGAAATTGAAAGCTTTACGCAAGGCTAAATGAGTCAGATTCAAGCTTTATGCAGAGATCAAACAGAGTTTACGCGAGCTACTTTACGCGAGAGCTATCCTCAACCTTTACGCGAGAGACAGACTGTCTACATCACATTTAATGCGCGTGATATCATTCTGACAGAATGATTTTCTGACAGCACATTGCACAGAAGCCGAGAAGATGTTTACACCAAGCCCAACACTTGTCGTTTAGCGTGCAGATGGGCTACTTTACGCTCAAGAGATCGCTTCCTTTACGCATGAAAGCTATTCGAGCTTTTACGCTCAAGGCTTTTGTGTGCGTAGAGTTTATTTGAGCTAATTATACGCTCAAGGCTACTTTTCAGCCACTTTACGCAGGAAGTCTATTTTGGGTTATTTTACGCCCAGTCTGCTACTTTACGCAGGAAGTTTGTTTTGGGTTATTTTTACGTCCAATCTTTTCTGGCTATGTGAGAACGTGGTCTGCATACGTGGCTTTCATGCCACACTTATCGAGGAACGTGTGTACATGCTCTCCCCATATTGTTGAAGTTATGGGACACGTGTCACCATGCGTAGAAATCAAAACTCTACATGGGACACGTGTCATCACGCGTAAATGTTGATTTTCAATCGTGGGTGGCAGTTACTTGCGTAGAGATCCAATTTTGTTGCTTTTTACGCACAGAGGATCTAGTCTATAAATAGACTTATTTTTAACAAAAGAAGACATCAACAGAGAGATATAGAGAAGGAGATTCTGAGAAAACTCATACTTTCAGAGTGATATTTTCCAGAAGCATTTCTTTAATTTTTTTTCAAGAACAGGGTGAAGCAAAGCAGGAAAACATTCGACTGTGCCATCAGTGCCATTGTGTCGATACCTTTCTGGTGACTTAGTTCTTCCGATTGTTCATCTTCCTCAAGCAGTTCTCTTCATCATCATCGTGTGGTCCAAGGAACAAAGTGATCGCTCTCAGATCACTTCTACAGCAATACTCTCCAGAATCTACTTGTACTTTTTCTCGTTTTCTTTCAAAAGCCAATTTTAGGCATTTTGTTAAGTGAAACATGGTCCGATCGAAATATAAATCGTAGTATGTGTGGAACACTAGTTAGAACAATTGAAATGAAACGTGCATCAAATTTACAAGTTGCTATAGAATATTTGATATCGCAAAGGCGAGCGCCTCGGTGCGCAAGCCGCAAGAACATGGGATAACTGTATTCGACGAGTGCCTTCACGCACGAGCCGTTCTGTGCCTTCACGCACAGTTAGAAAAGCTAGCACATTGAAAGAAAATAGGCGAGCGTCCTAGCGTACAAGCCACAAACATTGAACACTAAGTCATAAAACATGGATATACGGCTTCGATGCGTGCCCCTAGTGTACGACGCCAGGGAAAAGATGATAAATGTGTCAAAATGTGTCTACGTGCATGAGATCATAAAAGTTGCCTTCGTTGCGAAAGAATACAGTTATGGCATGAATGTGGCGGAACTGTCGGATATGACATGATGCCTCGAAAGGTGTTCGGGACCTTCGGATCGTTCGGTTGACGAACATTGAGTTGAGGCATGATGCCATTGAATATTGAAACGAAGTATGAAATGTAAGAACATAGAATGTTAATGGAAGAAATACGAGATGATAAAGTCTGAGTCTCGGACTCAAGACTATGTTTGGTTGTTTGAATAATAGGACATTGCATGGTCGAATGGACTTGAGATAAGTATGATAATCTTCTGTACACAGAACGTTGCCTCTGAACAGGTACGCTGGGGCACCGAGATCGTTCGGTCGAGGAGGGATATAATTTTTGATGGGCCACTACCAAAATTTATCGCTTTAGCGACGGCCTTATCCATCGCCCGGCTGTCGATAAATGGTAATACCGACAGAAGGCCGACGAATTTTGGGCAAAAACATCCGTCGGGAAAAGACTCGTCGCTAAAAATAATCCGTCGCCAAGTTATCGCCCAGCGACATTTTTGCGATAGATTTCCGTCAACCATATGCGTACATCTCGCGACGAATTACCGACGGATTTCTGTCAAAGCGCGTATCAAAAATTTAATGACACATCGCCTTAGCGACGGCCGTATCCGTCGCTAAAATGGTCGGTAATTGCATATCAGAGAGTATCTGATACGCAATATTCGTCGCAAATCTATCGCTAAATGGTCGGTAAACGTGTATCAGAGAGTGTCTGATACGCATTATCCGTTGCTAACTTGTCGCTGGTAGTCGCTACGGTCAATGGGCTCCCGACGGAATAGCGGTGGTACATCCGTCGACCCGGTTCTGTGAATCTTTCATTTTTCCAGAACCGTGGCGACGGATATTATGCCGCTATTCCGTCGGGATATGTCGCTACTCCGTCGCCGACCAGTCACGAATTTGGTGACGGATTATCCGTCGCCAAACTTTTACCGACTACTGGCGACGGTTTTCCGACGGAATATTCGTCGATCCCATTCTGTGTTTTTTTCATATTTCCAGAACCTTGCCGACGGACGATCCGTCGGTAAGTTGTCGCAATCCGTCGCTAGCTTGGTATAGTCCTAGTTAGTGACGGATATTTCGTCGGTGAGTAGTCGAAATCTGTCGCTAACTTGGAATAGTTCCAGTTAGCGACGGATATTCCGTCGGTTGGTAGTCACGGGTCCGTCGCTAACTGGTAATTTTTTAATTTTTTTTGCATAAAATAAAGCATTCCATGTTCACACAACATCCACCAACATAAATAACACAAATTATCCAAACATTCAATATTATCCAAACATTTAAACATTCAACATCCCAAACATCCACCAACATAAATAAAACATATCATTCCCAAACATCCACCAACACAAACCAACATAAATAATGCACCAATCATTTAAAACAGTCAACATTATCCAATATTTCAAATTATCCACACAAATATTCAATATTTAAACAGTTTTCAAAATCTTCGAATACAAACATCAACGAGGAGGAGTTGGATCATCCGATGGTGCTGGTACTCCCTGCTGTGCTCGACGCATGTACACTTCCACCAGGTGTGGCGGCAATCCCTCTAAGACATGGTTTGGAAGTTGGCGTAGCTATTCTGGCATCATCAGGTCGAGAAGGGTCGTCATAGCAGGAGTCGGTACGATAGGGACAGTAGGGTCAAAAGAGAGACGCTTGGCGAAAGAAGGACCGGCAGCACCAGTAGACGGATCGGGAGCAGACGAACCAAAAGAAGTAGAAGGATGCAAAAAGTATGTGGACAACTGCGCCCGCAAGTCCGACACTGCCTCGTTCAGATGTGTCACGACCCGCACCCGCTTTTCGGACGCGAGCACGTGAGCAAGCCAGCTACGTATCGAGCAGACTCCAGTCCCTCTCGAATACGCAAACACTGTCAAGGCTATGGTATACTGCCAATTCATGGCAAAAAAAATCTATATCTTAAATCCACATTAAGTGCACGAAACAGAAATGAACACTATGGGTCGTGGTTTGCAGTCCACTAGCATATATGTCCGATAAGACTCCAAGGGTATAACAAGAGTCTCTAAACTGAATCAATAAGCAGAATATCTCAAGATAAGGAATGAAAAGCACGAAAGGATAACAATGTAATATCACTAACAAATACCTGAGACATACATTACAATCATCTACCATCCCGCTCTGCCACTAACTCCATGCAATCGCTAAACCTGAAGAGATCATTGTTTACAATTAAAATCTTTTTATTGCAATTTTAATTACAAACAGAACAATATTATAATATAGGACTTAGATGTAGTCCCAGGAGAACACTTTTGTTTATTTGGGTCCATATGTAGATGGAGCGAGTGGTAATGCGTTGACTCTGTTGATGATTTGACGACGGTACTCGGTTCTCTGAAGGTCTGAGTTGCTCTGGGTGCTGGAGTTTGCAGATGGGAAGAAGACGTTGAGTGTCTCTTCCGATCTTGGTGGATGATAACTCTGATGCCTTTTTTTCTGTCTGTGTACGTATGTATATTATGTGGTCCGTAAGAAGGAAATGATCCCTCTATTTATAGTTTGCAGGCTGGCTGCTCATGCGCGCATATGTAGGATGCGCCTATACGTAGGGACGCCACATGGTTGGAGCTGCGGGAGGCGCATGGATGATGCACCATCATTTGATCATTTGTGGGTTGAATCCTTCATGCTGCTTTTATGGGCTGGCACGTAGCAGGGGAGAGGATCTTTCTGTTGCTGAGATCTTGGATGATTAGCACCCCTTCATAGGATGAATTGAGTCAAAGGACATGTAGTGCATGCCCGTTGCTCAAAGATGTCGGATTTGGTGGAGAGTGATCTGATAGGATGTGCCTGGGATTGGGTGCATGAGAAGACTTTGGCTCACAACCTTCAGGAGTCATGAACTAGTCTGGGTGCACGGCTTTTGAGGCGCATACGAGTCTTCAGGCGCATGGCCGCTGAGGCGCATGCGAGTGGTCGGTCGGCCACGTGGGTCATAACCGTCGGGGGAAAGTAATAATGATGCTAATGTCAGCGGCGCTTTGTCTTCTGAAAAAGCTGCTAACTGTCCAGTCTTCGGGGGACGTGCTGCCAACTCTGTCACTTGAGCATTAATTGCTTGATGGGTGACGAGCCGAAATGGGCGCATGGGTCCATGTTGATTAAGATGCATGAATCTGTATTTTGTTGGGCGCATCCATATGGGGCACTTTGGAACTGACGGGCGTGTCTGTACGATACGCGGTGTCTGATCGGCACATCCTTTTGCATGACGTACCTTTATTGGTTCGACTTTTGTGTTCTTTAAGTGCTTTAAATAGCTGTTTTGACTTGGCCGAATTTGAAGCGTCAGGTTCATCACCATAAATGCAAATTTATTGTATGGGATTCGGAGAGCCGACACTTGGCGCATGGGTTTGATTTGCCCGACCTATAAATAGTGGTAAGGAGAGAGTTTGCTTCTCGTTCTCTTACTTCTTCCCGAATGAACTTATTTGCTCGAGCACATTCTGTTGACAAGATGCTCCCGAGGGTGAAGATGCGACGAATTGTCTCCGTTCCTGCACTTGAAGGTGACTGTTACATCCAAAAGTCGGAGTCAAGGGCTTCTGAGGCAGGCGGAAGGTACCTGTTGCATCCAAAGATCGGGATGCTCGAGCCTCGTCTCCGTTATATTGGAAGAGCCGCAGATCGGAATTGTGGTGCTCCCATCTTCCTTGGACTTTGGAGAGCTCTTCCTCCTGCAAGAGTGGGTGTTGCCCATTCTGGTTGTGTTGAAAGCTGCTCCTTTAGCTGCGGATCAGAGCTGCGGTGCTCTCCTCTTCCTTAGGCTTTGGAGAGCTCTTCCTCTCGCTAGGGTGGGGTTGACTGCCTACTCCTGTTCTGCTCAATAAATGCTTCATTAGTCGAAGCATTTGATCCGGTCGAAGTAAGGCGCATATGCTGAGACTTCATAATGCGCATAACTGAGACGCTGAAGAGATGCGCCTGACTTAAATGCTGAAGGCTTCGCCTGACTGAGACGCTGAAGAGACATGCCTGACTGAGACGCTGAAGTGATACGCCTGACTGATGATGCGCCTGGTGGAAGGCGCATGGCAGTTTGCTGTGCCTGGCTGTAGTCTTAGGATCTTTCTTTTTGTAGAAGTTCTCCTTTGTAAAGCCTTTCTTTAGACATGTAATAGACTTTTATATGAAAATAAAAATCTTCTTTTGTTGTCTATACTTTTGCTATCTTGCTGTGCCAAGTACTTCGTTTGAGTTCCCTGGCGCATGTTCTGAGTAGTATTTGAGCGCATAGGAATTCTGGCACATAAATGCGCCATAAAATTCCATGCTTCTACATGACCCCCTTCAAAGTTTTCAAAACTTTTGTCAAGTTTTGGAATACTTTGAATAAGAATCATGGTGGTGTCTTCAACAGGGCGCATGACTGTTTGGGCGCATGATTACTCCGTGCATCAGTGATGGGGCGCATGCTCCTCTCAGTTAATGCAAATGATAACGCTTCGAAGTAATCAAAAAAAGATTAATGATGATCTTTTTGGATTATTTGTAGTTATCATTTCGCAGAACCCCAAGCGGTGGCTGACGTCACTCCTTATCGGTTTTCGTGTATGCCCAAGCCTATAAATAGGCATTTGATGGAGAGAGAGAGAGAGAGAGAGTTCTTCTTCTCTTTTTCTTTAGAGTTATTCTTTCAAAAAACCTTAACTTCTTTTTCTTTCACGAGATGGCCCCCAAAACTCTTCGCGGTGGTGCTGGCAAAGGAAAGGAGCGTACGGAGTTCGTCGAGGACACTACCGTCGCCATTGAGACTCCAGCTGATGTTCGGCCTGCGGTGACGGGTGGGTGTGATCTCCCAACTTTTTAGACGAGTCTGGAGCACATGGATGAGTTGCATCATGTTGCTGTGCCCTAACTCTTTATCGCTGACGCGCATAGACTTCTGTCCTGATGATGCGCTGAGGCTATTCCGTCGATACACATGGGTTTAGGCCCTGATTATGCGCTGAGGTTTTACTGCTGACGCACATGGGTTTACACCCTGATGATGCACCGAAGCTTTACTGCTGACACGCATGGGTTTAAACCCTGATGATGAGCCGAAGCTTCATTACTGACACGCGTAGGTTTAGACCCTGATGATACGCCGAAGCTTCAATACTAATGCGCGTGGGTTTAGACCCTGATGCTGCACCGAAGCTTCAATGCTGATGCGCGTGGGTTTAGACCTTGATGCTGCGCCAGGCTGCTTGACACACCCAATACTTTGTCTTCTTAAAGTCTCTATGTTGCCTGACTTTTGTCTTTGCTGTGTCAGTATCGATGACTATCCGTTTGCTGAATGAAGTCCTTCTGGATGCTTCTCTTTGCCAAATGGGGGTTGATTTCGACGAGGAGGTTATTAACCCTACGAAGACTGCTATCCTACTGAATCAACCTTCCGAGAGAATATTGCAAATCCGGGATCAGTCACCTGTTTTTCTCCAGAGTATGATGGAGAGCGACAAACTGAAATCTGCTGAGTCCGAGGATGCGACTTTCTTAAAACCAGCCTTTCTGTTTGGTGACCGCTTGACCTCCACCGAGGCGAAGGTACTGAAGATCAAGGAGGACTAGTTTTTCTCCGCGAAGGGCATGGTCCTGTACATACGGCAGCTTGAACGTCAATTGCCGCTGACGGCCTTCTACCGTTTAGCTTCTACGAGAAGGATGCCATGGGAACTTACTCCTTCTCAAGGAGGGGCATTGGGAGGTACCCTTTCGATTGATGTTACTTTGAATCAAAAGGATACCTTGGCCGCCTCGCGAGCCGGGACCTCGTTCAGTTGCCGAACTTTGCGCCCTGGGAGCCTTTATAGTGATGTCCCTAATGAGACCTTTGCCTTTGGTTCTTCGACCTTTGCAAATCGGATGCTAACATCGAAGGTTATGTATCTGAAAGGTGGTTTTAGGGTTGAAGGTTGGTGTCACCACGTGCCAAAGTGGGACGAGCTGACCCTTTGGGTTTTGTCGAAGTTTAAGGCTGATCTTAAAGAAATTGGGCTGACTGCCGCTATCCGTGCCACACAGGCAGGCGTGGACCTCAACAAGCATATGTTCTTTGCACTCCTGGAAATGTTCAATACCCAGACTGGCACTTTCTTTACTCCGGTAGGGGAGTTGGGATTGGCTCTCCATGAGATGTACGAGGTATCCAAGCTTCCCTGGGGCTCGAAACCGTATAAGGAATATTTTCCAACAAATGAAGAGATCCTTGTTCTGGAAGAGAAGGACCCGGAGATGATGGCTATTTTCAAGAAGGTGGTGAGCCATCATTATCTGATGCAATAGAAGGACAAAGACAAGTCACAGCCTCATGTGACTACTTGGAGGGATTATGTCTTCAAGCAGGACCTGGTAGACTCTACGAAGATTCGATTTACGACTCCACAGGGACTGAAACCCGCGAAAGTAACCTCCGAAATGAGCCGACTACGCGAGAAGGCTCATCGTTCAATGAGAGTAGCGAGGACATATACAGTTGTTTCTAGCATTGTGTGCACCGGATGTCGTCCAGGGTAGTGTTGACTGCCTACTTGATGATATGGCTCCGGGACTGTGTGTTATCAGGTGGGTTAGGCTCTGTGGAGAGGGTGGCCCGGAACCTCATTTTGCCAGTAGTGAAACTGGTTTTCGGTCGCTCTTTGGCTCTTCTCCCCGCGATGGTGTGTAACCTGCTGCGGGGTTTGAGAGATTTTGCTGACGATGTGGCCCATAAGAGGGGCAGAAAAGATAACTTTCCCCGAGCTGAGCTACCATTCCATTATCTGATGGGATGGTTAATTCTGCATCACCCGAATGTGATGAATCCGGGTCCTGAAGACGATCAGACTGAAGGTGACGCCTTTATCCGCCGCTTCTATAAGAGGAAGTGGCTGCACACCGGCGTCTCCATCTGTAGGAGAGTTTTGTTTTATCTTCAGGGGTGGGAGATCGTCAAGGTCAGTCCCATCTTCAAAGATTTCGAGTCTAACCAAGATTTGGAAGACTCCGGTGAGGATGCGATCACTCTGCCGAAATAGGGGTTTCGTTGGTTGCAGAGTATTCGGCCTTCCCTCTTGGTCTATCGCAACCAGAATAAGTGTTATCTGGAGCCGTATTTGCCGAGCTGGTTTGCTCGCCAGTTTGGTTACACCCAGCTAATGTTACGGAACTCCAGTAAAAGTCTGGGGTTTGCTGGAAGTTTATTGGATGGAGCCCGGGGTTGGCAATATTACAATACTGGGTGCACTGGGGTTCATTTCAATACACCAGTTCACAACCCTCGGCCACAGATCCTGTATTCGGCTGTTAAGCTGTATTACGTCATGAATACTGTGCCTCCTGAATATGACAGGGAGACTAGTTTCATCGTTGGAACTCAGCTAGAGGCTACGAAAAACATATTGGCGGCGGCCCGGTCATATCGTCCACCAGAGTTGGCAGAATATCGGGCTACTGCTGCAGCGTCAACGGGAGGCACTCGGAAAGATTTCCCAGCTGAAAAGAGGCAGGCTGACGCAGAAGCCGGTTCGTCTGCACCAAAAAGATCGAGAAAAGCGACGACTCCAAAGGTGGGAGCTACGGGAGTGCCGCCTGTAATGCCAATCAGTTCCTACTGAGATAAAGACGTCCCCCATAGTCTGGCTCATTCTGTCATTTTTGTGACATATGCTTTCTTTTTGTAAGAACCGCTGAAAAGGAGACCCAGAACTCCAAAATCGGGTGCTAGCAGACCAAAGGAGGTGGCGCGCTCATCTGAAGAGCGCATCTCGCCGATTGTGATGTCTCCCGTGGAGGAGAATCCGGACGATGTCATTCCTGCAGAGATTTTAGTATCTTCGGATTTTGTTGGAAAGGAAGCTGAGGATGCAGCAGTTCCCGAGAGGGTGCAAGCCGCCGTGGGGGCCTCTGACATTAAGGATCCAACAGATACGGGGCTTCCAGATAAGGAAGTAGAGTGGAGTTCGTCCTCTTTAGATGACGTTCCTCCAGAGATGAGTGAGCCTGTTGCAGGAGCAACAGACATGGTTGAAACAGAAGAGAGGGCTGATTCCCCTCCTTGTCATGATGAGGGAAGGTCGGCTGCAGCGTTGCCGAGCCCTACCCCAGACTCAGCAGCGGAGACTGAGGTGGCTGCCGACCGGGAGGTAGCGACAAATTCTATCCCCGCGGAGGGATTCGGTGAGGAAGATGAGACTCGTCCGTCGAGCCTGACTCCAGGGAAGCCGAGTCAGGAAACAAGTGCTGATCTCGCTGCTTTGCCAGAGGGGAAAGGTCCCATACGGCCTGCTGATAGTGTGTTGGAGACGAAGGTGATAGCCCCTGACGTCGGTGGTCCCTTCGAGCTTAAGAAGGGTAAGGGTTTGCTGCAACCCCCTGTTGTTCCTTCTATTTGGGGTACTATATCGATGCCCCTCTCGGCTCCTTCCGCTCTCTTGGCTTCTCGGGCCAGTGGCGAAGTTCAAGCCCCTGTTGAGGGAGAGTCCGTTGATGCCGAGGTTTCAGCCTCGCAGATTGAAGTCGGTGGGTCTTTTTCAGGCCCGTCGTCTATCATAGTACCTCCTGTAACTCCTGCCATGACGCCTCAATTGCTGGCTGATGCAGATGAGTACGTTCAGTTTGTTGTTGAAATAATGTACAAGATGCTGCAGAAGGGCGTATCAACGGTATTGAATACAAATGGGAGTTTTACGATGGCGAAAGCCTTGACGCTCTCTTTCATTGGTTTGATACGTTTGTACCATGGCCACGATTACATGGCTGTAATTCTGGAGGAGTCGGTGGTTGAGCTTGACCAGCATCTTTCTGAACTGCAGAGTATCCAGCGGAATAACTTTTCTGCTCTGATAGAAGCAGAACAGAAGAAGTTGACTGCTGAGGTTGAGTCGTCTTATCAGGCCACGGTGGCCATCTGGGACGGCGAGGTGGCCGCTGCTGAGGCTACAGTAGAGAGACTATCTCAATCCACATAGGAGCAGGTGGAGCTGCGGGCCTCATTGGAGGCAAGTATAGCGGAGGTTACTGCCAGGATCCGCCTCTTAGAAGACCAGAGGGCCCAACTTATGTTAGATCTTGAGCGGACCCAGGCTGAGCACATCTCGTCCAAAGAGGAAGAGGCAGTTGTTACTCGCCATATTCTTTCTCTGACCCACCAACGGCAGGAGTTGGACACCAAGCATGAGAATGATACTGCTCCCGAGGCAGTGGAGATAATGTGGCAGGAAGCTGAACGCCGGATCCTGGCGACTGCAAAGACCCGGGCTACAGACTTGAGGCATCGGATTGAAGAGCTGTCCGCCAATCCTAATGATGCTTAGGGATTTATAGTCTTTTCTCTTTTTTGTTATATGCTGGGGATGTAATCCTTTACTTTTTAGATAAAAAATAAAGAATTTTGTGGGGTGTTCATCTTTTGTTGTCATGAACCTGTGATTTGTGTGGACCTATTATCTTTTGCGCACCTTGGTTGTTAGGTACAGATAATAAGTTTGAAAGAACCGACATGTTTGCTCAGAGGTAATATGGACGTGGCAAATATGGGGTTCAAATGTCGGAATCTTCCTACTCAGAGGTGTTATGGAGGTGGTAGGAGTGACTCTGGGGAGATACACGAAACTACTAAGAGATAATATGGACATGAAAGTTCTACAATCGATTTACGGCAACACAGGGGTTGTTTGTACGGGATGTTTACTCAGAGATAATGTGGACGTGGTAAACATGATCGGTAGCGTAGTCTTACGGAGCGTAAGATTTTGCTTTGTAGGGCGTAGAGGAGCAACTCAGAGGTAATGTGGACGTGGTTGTCCTTCTACTGGATATAGAATGTAATGGAACAACTGGGTTCCGAAAGTATAGGATTTTTGTGAAAGGAAGGTGTATGTGAGCTCTGATGATCAGGTCCACTGACTCCCTTTCTAGGTAGAGGTGGAAGTACATATCTGAAAGATGTCAAGAGTAGTACTTCTTTAGGAACTTGTCGTTAATGGACATCATGAACACGTCTCCGTTTGATCGGGCGAGTTGGTAAGCACCGTTTGATTATACCGTCTCTATGATGAAAGGTTCTTCCCATTTGGGCTTGAACTTTCCTGGTGTTTTGTGAGTCAACACCATCGGCCTCTTGACTGCCAGAACCAGGTCGCCTACTTGGAAAGTCCTCTGCTTGACCTTCTTGTTGAAAGCCTGTGATATACGGGCTTGATAGAGTTCAATTAATGTGCTGCTGAGCTAGGAGACATTTTTCGTCAAGTGCCTCCAATTCTCGCTGACGGCGACATTGATTGTCTTCTTCTGTTAGTTGATTTGTGATCGCTATACGGAGTGAGGGTATATGGATCTCGAGAGGCAGTATCGCTTCGCTCCCGTAGACTAAGGAGAACGGGGTGTTGCTCGTCGGGGTCCGTACCGTTGTACGGTAGGCCCAAAGACATTTGCTGAGCTTTTCGTCCTAGTCGCGTTTGTTAGATGACACGACCTTTTTGAGTAGCTTGACGATAGTCTTGTTAAAAGCCTCGGCCAATTCGTTTGCTGCCAGATTGTAGGCGGTTGATGCCACGTTCTGAATGCGGTTCTTGCCACAGAACCTGCTGAAAATATGGCTGATGAACTGAGAACCGTTATCGTGGATAATCCTCCGAGGTACCCCAAAACGGTAGATGATATGGTGCTTGATGAAGCTGATTACCCTAGAGCTCTTCACTTCCGTCAGCAGAACTGCTTTTGCCTATTTAGAGAAGTAGTCAGCGATAGCTAGGATGAAGCGGTGTCCCCTCGATGAAGGAGGGGTGATAGGTCCCACAATGTCCATGCCCCAAGCTTCAAAGGGCCAGGAGACGACCGTAGGATGTAGTTGTTCAGATGGTGTATGGATGAAGTCGGCATGAAGCTGGCAAGCATGGCACTTTTTAGTTTAGTCGACAGCGTCAGCTGCCATGGTTGGCCAGTAGTAACCCATATGTTGCAGTCGATCCTACAACTTAGGGCCAGGTTGATGAGCCCCGTAAGTCCCATCACGAGCTTCTCGAAGGGCTTCGGCTACTTCTTCGTTGGACATGCATCAAAGAAGAAGTCCATCGTAGGAGCATCGGTACAGCATTTTAGTAGCTGTATCGTAATAGAATCGAAGGGAACGCCTCCTGACTGAGACGGCTTCTTTCGGGTCTTCTGGAAGAATTCTGTAGACAGCAAAGTTGATGAACGGGAACCTCTAGTCTCGGATATTAACACCAGCACTTGTTGTCATGGTATAGTCCATTTGTGAGCATAGGTTGTTTTTAGGACAGACCAAGTCTCGACCAACTACCGTGACGTAGTGTTGAGTCCCGAGGGATGCTGCTAATGAGGCTGCGAGGCCAGCCAAAGCGTCAGCCTCCAGGTTTTGTAACCGAGGTACGTGTTCTATGAAGAACTTGGTGAAGGTTGAAATAATGTTCAATGCAACTTCATGGTAAGGAACCAGATCTTCATGACAAACTTCGTATTGCCCTCTGATCTGGCTAACGACGAGTTTTGAGTCACCGTAGGCTTCCAGATGATCCACCCCTAGCTGTTGCACCAGCTGGAGTCCCATGATGAGAGCGTTGTACTCGACAACATTGTTGGAGCACGACTTCGAAAGAGAGTAAGCACGCTGGATGACCAGCTGAATGGGGGAGACTAAGACTACCCCCACTCCGGCGATGATTTGGCCTTTGGGGCCTATTTTTGAAGCGCCATCGAAAAACATCCGCCAGACGGAGCTTTCTTCGGTGACGTTTGATTCTTGGACCTCATCCGGGATGTCTTCATAGAGTCTGGAGGACTCTGGGATGGGGTACGCAGCTAAAAAGTCAGGCAGAGCTTGACCCTTGACGGCTTTTTGTGGGACGAACATCATGTTGTACGGCGTCAATAGGATCGCCCATGTAGCTAGCCGGGAGTTCAATGATCCTGGCTTCGTCATGAGAACCCTGAGTGGATTGACTCGGGAGATGACATGGATTGTCTGGTCCGAAACATAATAGCAAGTCTTCTGGATGGCGAACACCAAAGCCAAACACTCCTTTTCAACGGGGTTGTACCGGTGTTCGGCCCCGATCAGTATCCTACTGAGGTAGTAGATAGCTTGCTCGTAGCCTGCATCACTATTCTGAGCCAGCAGGACGCCGAGGAAATGATCCATGGCACGGACGTAGAAGAGAAATGGTTTGCCTGTGACGGGTGCCACCAGGACTGGCGGGCTCGTCAAGTAAGCCTTGATATCATCGAAAGCTTTCTAGCATTTTTCTGTCCAGACGTAGGAGACTTCCTTCTTCATGAGCTGGGTGAAGGGTTGGCACTTTCCGAAAAGGTTCGCTATAAACCTTCGGATGTATGCCAGACGCACCTGCAGGCCTCGAAGTTCTCGGAGGTTCTTCGGAGGGTCCATGTCAAGGATGGCTTTGGTCTTCTCGGGATCAACATGAATACCTTTTGCCGTGATAATGAAGCCCAAGAACTTTTTGCTAGAAACCCCAAGGAAGGATTTAGCGGAGTTCATCTTGAGTTGGTGCGCTCGCATGAGATCGAAGACTATCTTTAGGTCTTGTAGGTGATCTCCTCTAAGACGGCTCTTGACAGCGATATCATCAACATAAGATTCGACTGTTTTGCGTAGATGTTGATGGAAGATGGTACTCATAGCTCGTTAGTATGTAGCACCAGCGTTCTTCAAGCCAAAGGGCATCACTGTGTAGCAGAAAACTCCGTTCGGTGTCCTGAATGACGTGTGTTTCGCGTCATCGGGGAACATTTTGATTTGGTTGTAGCCTGAATATCCATCCATGAAAGACATGCGTTCGAAGCCACATGTATTATCGATCATTACGTCGGTGATCGGAAGCCGAAATTCATTTTTCGGACAAGCAACATTGAGATCTCTGAAGTCGATGCAGACTCGTATCTTTCCATTCTTTTTGGTGACAGGGACGACATTGGCCACCCAATCCGGGTATTGTTCTTCACGGATAAACCCGCGGGTAGGAGTTTGTCCACTTCTTGATCGATAGCGTTCATGACGTCAAAACGAAAACATCGTTGTTGCTGCTTTATAGGCTTGGCATCAGGTAAGATGTTAAGCCTGTGCATTGCGATCTGGGGATCAAGTCCCGACATATCTTCGTAGCTCCAGGCGAAGACGTCGATATATTCTTTAGCCAGTCGGACTAAAGATTCCCGGTCTGGTCCCTTTAGACTCTTGCTGATGAAGATGGGTTTGGAAGAAGATCCATCCCCAAGGCCGATCTGCTCGACTTCGTCTTCGGTAGGGGATTCACGTAATTCAAAACGAGACTCCTACTGTGCTCATAGGCGTTGAGCCCAAGGTTCTTCCTTGAAGAATTCCGGCGTTTGGTCTTCACCTTCATCTTCTTGAGATTGTGCTGATGCCATGTTGACTGATAGCACCTTCTTGAGGACTGAGCCGATACTGGTATCGGAATCTCAAGTTGATGCTTCGGACGAATGAGAATGTTCTACTTCTTCTGCCTCCGAACTCTCTGGAGTTGCCGGTGGCGTGACATAGCCTACCCCCCGTCGAGTTCGATGATAGTAGTCCTGGGGTTTTCCTTTAGGTGTTGGGAGCCGGAGAGGAAGACGTCGACCCTTACCATAATTCAGGCCTTTGTTGCTTTTTAGATCGTAACCCATCTTTTGGATGAGGTACTTTGCCTTGTCCGTGTACCGATAGACTTGTATTCTACCGATATCTGGTTCTTGCTCGAGTGATGGAAGGTCTTGATGATGTTCGACTTTGCCGAAGATGATAGATTCTTCGTTTCGATTTCGCGGTGGGACTACGAAATAGACCCCTTGGGACGAGACTACTCGATTTGCATGATTGACGGTCGTTATTTGTGTTTGCAACGACCGTAGAGCGTTATCTGATGTATACATGATATTCTAATATGGAAGACTTGAATAATTAAAAGACACTCTATTATTGATGAAACACGAGACTTTGTCCCGCAGAATTACATTGTCCAGAGAGGGTGCATCTACATCAGCAGATATGTACTCCCCTAGCTCTTCATCTGTGAGTACTGGGGTTGGTTCGGGAGAGTCCACCGCAGCTTTGACCTTGGGGTCCGAGAGGGCTATGTGGGCCTTCTCCGACAGCTTGGATGAGACGGATGATTGTGGAGGCTTGCCTTTAAGACGCACCTTCAGGGGTACCTCAACTGCGCCTTCAGTGATTGGTGCCTTCCCCTGCAGTTTTGCCACAAGGGGAGCCGATGTTTGAGGCGGCTTTTTCTTGAGCCCTATCTTCAAGGGAGCTTCAGTAGGTGTTCAACCTAGAGAAGTTGGTGCTTTTCCAGGTAGCTTGATGGTCATGGGAGGCAGCATCTGAGGCGGTTTTCCTTTGAGTCAAATTTTCAAAGGAGCGTCGGGAATCATCTCTGGCTCCATGTCCGGCTCCACTGCCATTTTTATTTCATCGTCAGCATCATTGGCTTCCCCTTCGTCGGGCGACTTGGACAGGGTAGAATCAGTGAAGCAGGCATCGACCCCCTTGAAAGGGTCAATGTCCGCGAACTCTGTCCGGATGATGTCGTTGGTAGACACGTACTTCATACATTGTTGGAGTGTAGATGGCACCACCATGTACTCATGCAGCCACGGACGACCCAGTAGGAGGTTGTAGTTGACGTCAGCGTCCACGATATAGCAAGTCACCTCAGTTCGGAGGTTATGATATGACATTTCAGCCGTATTTTGCCCAGCGGTTCACTTTTTGCTAGCATTGAAACCGCTGATCGTAGTGTTGGAAGGCGCTAGACGGTACATTGGGATCCCCAATATCGAGAGCTGCATCTTTGGGATGATGCTGTGGGAAGACCCTGGATCGATCTGAATCCGCTTCACCTTGACGGAACCGATATACCCTGTATAATACAGTGGCCTGTTGTGTCGGTTGTGCTTGAGCAGCATGTCTTGTTGGGTGAAGGTTATGTTGGGGATAACTTTATCCGCACAATGGCAGTACGCACATGTGGTCAGGGTATCCTCAGGTTGCTTGACCTGACTGATGAAGGATTCAGAATCCTTTAAGGCTTCACAGAGAGCTGCACGAGTGTCCTTGGAAAGACGAAGAAGCTCAAACAGAGATAGGCGGGCAGGAGTACTGGCAAGTTGTGCTAGTATGTCGAAGTTGTGGGGCTTGGCTAGCCCCGAAGCATTCTCCTTTCGCAATGGCTTGTCGAAACGGGCCTCTACATGCTTCTGTTTATTGGCTGCTGGAGGCCTGGATGGGCCCTCTTCCTGGGCAGCAGGGACGGTGCAAGGAGGCACCACCTCGACGGCAGCTTCGTCAGGTTGGGCGTTCTGATATGAACGCATCTGTACCGGAAGTGCCTCTTCTACAGAGGAAGAGACCATACGGCAAGACTTGATCTTCCTGCCCTTAGTTTTGGAGGTAGTGCGTACCCCCGGTTGAGTGACTTCGAAGACGAGGTCTGGGTGAACCCAAAAGACCTCTCCCCGAGACGTGGTGAGTGGGATGAGTCCACTCACGTTGTCGGAGTAGGTGGTAGGTTAACCACCTCCATTGTCGCCTTTGGGATGGGGATGATGCCATCTTGTGTTGTGGTTGGCGGCAAGGTACCAAATTGGAGTGACACCAGGTTGGTCGAGACCATTTTCTCCTCGTAGTCGACGGAGATGACATCCACATTGATCATACGCTGGATGTAGTTCTTGAGGACGTAGCAGTCCTTAGTTGGATGTCCGACAAACCGATGGTAGTGACAGTACCTCAGATTGTCTACTCTTCCAACCTCGTCAGGACACTTTGGGTCTGGTAACTTGATCTTGTCACCCTGCTTCAATATCTCGAAGAGTTGCAAGGTGTCTTCATCGTTGAAAGAATAAACCTTCTTTGGCCTTGATGCAAGTGGAAGCTTCTGAGTAGGTGCTGATGCACCTTTGGAGGCATTGACAGTCAACGCCTGCTTCCCCTTCGTCTCTCGTCTAGGGTTGTTGGCTGCAGGCCATTTTCCCTTATCCTCAAAGGCAGGGAAACTGACTCCCAGAAGACGAGCATTGGACGCCTTCTTTTCTGCTGCTTCGGCCTCGATGATCAATAAACTCCAGTCGGAAGGAGGAGTGGAGTTGAGCCAGAGTTTATTGCAGGCAGCATGTTCATACAGCAGGAAGAGAGGAGTGCATGTTCTGGCATGCCCGGGGGCAATCTGAAGCAGGCTTGTCAGAACCGTTCGATGAATGCTCAAACTATTTCCTTCTCCTTCTGACGTATCTCTATGAGGGATGCCATTGTCATATCCTTTCCTCTATCGTAGAAACGATCAAGAAAGAGACGTGTCAAGTCGACGAAGGAAGATATAGAGTTGTCGGGGAGACTGCAGTACCAGTCGTAAGCCACTCCTTTCAATGCCCCGACAAATATGCTGGTGAGTAGCGCGTCTTCCTTCGGGAGATGTCCCGTTTGAGACTGGAAGTACGTCAGATAGCGGCGTGGAGAGTCCTTTTCGTCGTATGGCGTCAATGTTTGTGGTTTATACTTGGAAGGATAAACCACTTTGTTCCATTCGAGGGGGTATGGTTGTAGAATCCCCATTTTCTGGCTCTTCTCCTGTCTGTTCTTGGACTCGAAGTGCTCACGCAAGTCCCTGATCATCTCAACCACGTCTTTCGTGGAACTGGGAGTCAGAAAAGGTGGTACAGCCTGGAGTTGAGCATTTGATGGCTCCGACGTCCGAGGTGCTTCACGGCGATCTGTATCCAAGTATACCCGTTGAAGGGGTACACTTGATTCTCCATTGGCCGATGGGTCAGGACCGGTAGAAGGTGCCCTGGCCAAAGCTGACTGTATCTTAAATACTGCTTGATTCAGTATTTACATAGAGGCAGAGAGGGTTTTGAGTCCCCCTTCCAAAGTATCCATGCGCTGGACGAGGTCTGCTGGCGGCGCATCTGACTTTGTATCACCCCCAGTCATGTATACTATCATGACATGGCTGGAAGTGGATGGATCGGTTGAAGCCTCACTTTCAGCCTCGCTCTCTTGTAGAGGAGACACTTCTCCTGGAGCTTCATCTTGACTACCCCCAGCTATGTTCTGGGGAATATCTTCGTCTTGGTGATGAAGATTGGCAAAGACTTGGCTACCCCTGTGCTGTGGAGGACGTCTTCGTCTTCAGGAGGACGATCAGCAAGGATTTGGCTACCCCCAGCTATGCTCTAGAGGACGTCTTCGTCTTCAGAAGGAAGATCAACAAGGGCTTGACTACCCCCAGCTTCCTCCAAGATCTTCTTTCTCTCCCAAGTGCCTTCAAACACTCCAGAGGACGGGACAGTTGTCTTGGTTTTCCTCGGCTGGCTCTTGGATGAGGACGAGACCGAGGAGTTGCTAGTCACCTTTCGAATTGAGGAGGAGTTAGAGATTACGTTGCAAGAAGCAACCTTTAGTTCTGGCTCCTCTTCAATTGACACCTTCTTCCCGAGGCGACGTTGGAGGGGTGTTGATAATTGCAGCCGCTGGAACACCGACTGCCTTGATGGTGGGAGTGCTATTTTACAACAACAGTTGATAGTGACTACAGCACAGATGTGCCCTGTGAGGGGCATATTGTGCTTGTCAGTCAACTCTTCTGATCGGCGCTTGTGACTGATCACATTACGCAGATCGTTGCAGGATAGAGCCACCTTCACACTCCCATCAGGTGCATGGCAAGGCCAAGCGTCGGGGTGGTCAAGTGTGAGTGCCACCTTCACACCCCCATCAGGCGCATGGCAAGGCCAAGCACCGGGGTGGTCAGGTGAATGCTGCACCCCCTGAACCAACGCAGAAGATGTGCTCAGATCAGTAGTAGGGGTACAACATTTATAGTGTCTTGAACCAGCCACAGACACACATCCTATGTAGACGCTGGGGTTCAAGACCACAGAGTTTGCCTTGCTCGACTTGGTTGCGAACGCAACGGATGCGCCCAATTTAGGCAAGGACTTTGAAGGTCGGCTCGTTTCTGGCGCAGAAGAACCCGAGTCGACCTTATACAGCTTACCATCAGCAGCATGCCTGATTGTGAGCGCATGCTTCTGGTTTTTCACTGGCATAGCACGTTTGAGGCGCATGGCCCGTGCTGCCTTGGACTTCTTCGCACCAGCCCGCTGGGGTGCATAGTACTCAGAGTCTAAATTCTCCTCGCCACGACCGTGAGTGAGTCTGTCAAAGACAAAAGCCTTCTGTGGTGCATCAGAGTTACTGCGCAGGGCCTTAGATGCGCCCCTGCTCCGTCAGCGCATCTTTCTTATCTGAGAAGGAGATGGCTGGGGAATGTGGTCAGCACCACGCTTTCCCAAGAGATGCGCTACACCAGTGGGCGCATCCTGGCTGCTGAGGACGTCAGCGAGAAGGGTGGAATGCATCGGCGCGTCCCCTTCAGTGGTGGTGCCAAGGGCCTCGACCTTGCGTACCCAGACTTGGCGAGTCTTCTTCAGCTTTGGCAGCCGTTTCGAAGGACTTGTGCTGCCTTCAGAGATGAACTCCTCATACGCCTGTTGATTGAGGCGTACGACCAGCGTCTTGTGGAAGGAGCCCACCTTCACATCGTCGAATTACGACACAGCTTTCTCGGTGGAGGAGAAAGAGGTCCCCAGCAGAGTCGCCAGCTTGTTTGCTATTAAAATCTTTTTATTGCAATTTTAATTACAAACAGAACAGTGTTACAATGTAGGACTTAGATGTAGTCCTAGGAGAACACTTTTGTTTATCTGGATCCCTGTGTCGAAGGAGCGAGTGGTAATTCGTTGACTTTGTTGACGATCTGACGACGGTTCTCGATTCTCTGAAGGTCTGAGTTGCTCTGGGTGCTGGAGTTTGCATATGGAAAGAAGACGTTGAGTGTCTCTTCCGATCTTGGTGGATGATAACTCTGATGCCTTTTTTGTCTGTTTACGTATGTATATTACATGGTCCGTAAGAAGGAAATGATCCCTCTATTTATAGTTTGCAGGCTGGCTGCTCAGGCGCGCATATGTAGGATGCGCCTATACATGGGGACGCCACGTGGTTGGAGCTGCGGGAGGCGCTTGGATGATGTACCATCATTTGTGGTTTGAATCCTTCATGCTGCTTTTTTGGGCTGGCACGTAGCAGGGGAGAGGATCTTTCTGTTGCTGAGATCTTGGGTGATTAGCACCCCTTTATAGGCTGAATTGAGTCAAAGGACACGTGGTGCATGCCCGTTGCTCAAAGATCTCGGATTTGGTAGAGAGTGATCTGATAGGATACGCCTGGGATTGGGCACATGAGAAGACTTTAGCTCACAACCTTCAGGAGTTACGAACCAGTCTGGGCACACGGCTTTTGAGGCGCATGCGAGTCTTCAGGCGTATGGCCGCTGAGGCGCATGCGAGTGGTTGGTCGGCCACGTGGGTCGTAACCGTCGGAGGAAAGTAATAATGATGCTGATGTCAGCGATGTTTCGTCTTCTGAAAAAGCTTCTAACTGTCCAGTCCTCGGGGGACGTACTGCCAACTCTGTCACTTGAGCATTAATTACTTGATGGGTGACGAGCCAAAATAGGCGCATGGGTCCATGTTGATTAAGACGCATGGATCTGTACTTTGTTAGGCACATCTATACGGGGTACTTTGGAACTGACGGGCGCGTCTGTACGATGTGCGGTGTCTGACCGACGCATCCTTTTGCATAATGTACCTTTATTGGTCCGACTTTTGTGTTCTTTAAGTGCTTTAAATAGCCGTTTTGATTTGGCCGAATTCGAAGCGTCAGGTTCATCACCATAAATACAAATTCATTGCACGAGATTCGGAGATCCCGCCACTTGGCGCATGGGTTTGATTTGTCCGACCTATAAATAGTTGTAAGAAGAGAGTTTGCTTCTCGTTCTCTCACATCTTCCCGAACGAACTTATTTGCTCGTGCACATTCTGTTGACAAGATGCTCCCGAGGGTGAAGATGTGACAAATTGTCTCTGTTCCTGCACTTGAAGGTGACTGTTACATCCAAAAGTCGGAGTCGAGGGCTTCTGAGGCAGACGGAAGGTGCCTGTTGCATCCAAAGATCGGGATGCTCGAGCCTCGTCTCCGTTATGCTGGAAGAGCCGCAGATCAGAATTGTGGTGCTCCCATCTTCCTTGGGCTTTGGAGAGCTCTTCCTCCTGCAAGAGTGGGTGTTGCCCATTCTGGTTGTGTTGAAAGCTGCTCCTTTAGCCGCGGATCGGAGCTGCGGTGCTCTCCTTTTCCTTGGGCTTTGGAGAGCTCTTCCTCCCGCTAGGGTGGGGTTGACTGCCCACTCCTGTTCTGCTCAATAAATGCTTCATTAGTCGAAGCATTTGATCGGGTCGAAGTAAGGTGTATATGCTGAGACTTCATGATGTGCATAACTGAGACGCTGAAGAGATGTGCCTGACTGAAACACTGAAGGCTGTGCCTGACTAAGACGCTGAAGAGACACGCCTGACTGAGACGCTGAAGTGATGCGCCTGACTGATGATGCGCCTGGTGGGAGGTACATGGCAGTTTGCTGTGCCTGGCTGTATTCTTAGGATCTTTCTTTTTGTAGAAGTTCTCCTTTGTAAAGCCTTTCTTTAGACATGTAATAGACTTTTATATGAAAATAAAAATCTTCTTTTGCTGTCTATACTTTTGCTATCTTGTTGTGCCAAGTACTTCATTTGAGTTCCCTGGCGCATGTTCTGAGTAGTATTTGAGCGCATAGGAATTCTGACACATAAATGCGCCCTGAAATTCTATGCTTCTATAATCATCAGGTCCTCAGAGGACATAACAAGATACATATAAACATGCCGATCTAGCAGTTTGATCATGCATGATAATATATAAACATGATATAGCAAGGAACGACACTTATCATGGCAAGAGACTACGACCAAACTGCTAACAAGTAACTAACGACAAGTGGCTACTGACAGATGACTATGAACTGGAATATAAGAACAACTACACGTAACTGAACTGCTGGATGAATAAGCGAACACGATATTAATGGAATACCAAACCCTCGCCCTGAGTGGACTCGCAGGTTTGAACTAATCACTAACCATCGTCCCGAGTGTGGACTCTCTGGTTAGTACTAACCCTCGTCCCGAGTGTGGACTCTCTGGTTAGTTCATGGCAAGGCACCCTCGTCCCGAGTGTGGACTCTCTGGTGCAAGTATAATATCCTCGTACCGAGTGTGGACTCTCTGATGTAAACACCCTCGTCCCGAGTGTGGACTCTCTGGTGCAAGTCAAGTCAACACCCTCGTCCCGAGTGTGGACTCTCTGGTGCAAGTCAAGTCAACACCCTCGTCCCGAGTGTGGACTCTCTGGTGCAAGTAATCGACATCCTCGTCTCGAGTATGGGCTCACGGATGTAAACAGATCAAGGCAAACACCCTCATCTCGAGTGGACTCTCTGGTGCCAAGGAAACAATAACAAGGATTTAGCAGTTCAATTACACGTATTCGTTCTATGACACGAATCAGTCGAGGTACAAGTAACGACAAGGTACAACTCAATCAAGACCCAGGTAAGGACAACTCTAATATGAACTCATAAGGTAAACAAGCCTGGCATATCTACACTATCAAGTCATGAAGATGATATACAGGCAAGTCAAAGAACTAGTGAACATGATATGAAGAACATATATAAATCAAGTCGACTAGAGAACTGATAATAACATAAATCTATAGAACTAGAGTAACCAAATGATAACCAAATAATCATAGGAAAAACTATAAGCATGAAATTAAAATGTAGAGGGAGGCAAGGTATCTTGCCTGGAGGTTGCACGCAGATCCAACAAAATATAGTCAACTGCCAAGCCAATAAGTCCAAACCATCACAACTGTCTCCGAAAGCTAAAATAAACATTGCCAACATTCTTAAAATAGTCAAATTAGCTAGGATTGCCTGTTCTTAAGTCCAATTCTAGACACAGGGGCAAAACGGTAATTTTGGATAAAAATGGTATCCACCGTTGGACCCGCTTTGCACCGAAAGCGTGCTAGAGTCAATGATCTCTAAAGTCGTCAAACTATATGTCTACAAATTTGTTTTGATGGTACGAACCCAACCGTATGTCAAGTTTTAGATTCCGGTGGGCCGTGCACAAAATTGCCCGTTGAATCGGATCGGAAAGAGGCCCGCAAAACGGTGATCCGATCAACTATCTCAGAATTGGAACAAACTTGGCATACAGGACCAAAAAAATGATACGGTCCTGTTGGCGCAAGTTTCATCTCGATCTGACAAGCAGACACAAAGTAATTGAGAAATTTGTACAGAGGTCGATACGGTAAATTTTGACGAATACGTATCAAATTCGTCGTGCACACGTGACCAATTTGAATTCCGTCAAAGCCCACACATCCACGAAGCCGTTACGCACCTTTTGATGCTTTCGGTTTGCGACCACGTCACCCGGATCGGCGGAACGTACGTCGTATCGTAAAATTTTGTGTTTTAAAAAATAGGTTTTTGACCAAGATTACATGTGTATACTTCTCTGTACAAAGAAAATCTTTACAAACCTCCTACTGGACTTTTCTAGCCCTATATGTTTTGGTTAACTTCTGTTCAGAAAGTTTGTTGATTCGAAGAATAGGTTGGTGGGAAATTTGACACCAAGTTGGGTGTTTGAACTGTTCTTGGCTCTGTTTAGAACAGATTTTTTGTCGACTTTTTGACTCGATTTCCCTAGATTCTGGGTCATCTAAAATAAAACCAATTGACTGGAGTCGAAGGCGTATATGTTGTGGGCATAACTGAGAAATCGGATCGGAAAAACGTCGAACGAGCGTTGAGCAATATCTTATCGAAGTCGGGTTCGAAGAGGCTGCTGCTGTGCGCTCTTGTTCGCGCGCGGTTCTTGCGGTCAGGCAACTCGGCCGGCCTCCAGTGGCCCGTGCGGCCGTGCGCGGTGGTCCGGGTTATATATATATATATATATATATATATATATATATATATATATATATATATATTTTATATATATATATATATATATATATATATATATGTATACAATATGTGCATGATGGCTATATGTACACCATATAATACAATCATGGTATATTATCACTATATATATATATATATATATATATATATATATATATATATATATATATATATATATATATATATATATTATCACTATATATAAATATATAAATATATAAATATATAAATATACATATATATATATATACCATCTCAAGCAAATTGTCGTGGGTGCTATATGCAGGGTTATATGGAAGAATAGAAACAAGTGGAGATATGAAGCCTATACTTTTTCCTCAGATCAACTCATTGCTGAAGTTATAAGACAAGTGAAGAAAGCTATGCTTCGATGCACTCATGCAGAGGTTCCTGATCTATGATTTTGTTTTGTTTGAACCTTTTTCTTTTGTAACCTGAGTTGGAACTCAGCTGAAGTTTAATAAAGTCTAGTTTTCAGATTAAAAATATATATATATATATACATATATATATATATATATATATATATATATTATCACTATATATAAATATATAAATATATAAATATATAAATATATAAATACATATATATATATATATATATATATATATATATATATATATATATATATATATATATATATATATATATATTTTTTTTTTTTTATATATATATATATATATAATATAGCATGATTATATATATATATATATATATATATATATATATATATATATATATATTTTATATATATATAATCATGCTATATTATCACTATAAATATTTTTTTTTATCACTATAAATATATATTATCATGGTAAAATATATATATATATATATATATATATATATATATATATATATATATATATATATATATATATATATATATATATATAATCATGCTATATTATCACTATAAATATTTTTTTATCACTATAAATATATATTATCATGGTATATTATCACTATATATATATATATATATATATATATTTTTTTTTTTTTTTCACTATATATATATATATATATATATATATATATATATATATATATATATAATATATATATATATATATATATATATATATATAATATTATAGTGATAATATACCATGATTATATATATATATATATAATATATATATATATATATATATATATATATATATATATATATATATATATATATATATATATATTATTTTTATTTATTTTTTAGGGAAGAAAACCTTTATTGAATGATAGGTGCAAAATGCCGAAGCCTATACAATTAAGCGCGCCTTGCGCGAAGAACGACCAAAAAGAAAGAAACACGGAGTGTTGCCCACAAAACGGTCGAGCATCAGAAGGTTAGGCGGTCAAAGCAGTGCCCAAGGAAAGAGCGCCCCTGCCCCTGTCAGTAGTCCACGGCGGCCCAAAACTGGTTCGAGGTGTGAGTGCAACGTCTCTTTCTTTTGAAGATTTGCCGAACCACCTCTTTGTACAATTGAGGAGTCGGTAATTGGCGGCCCTCGAATCTGTATTTGTTTTTGTTTTTCCATAAAACCCAAAATGCGGCGGCAGTGACGATCTGATGCCCGTGAGACGCGTTCCAGCTGGCCAGCAGATCGTTGATGCCCCCGGTTGTGGGGACCAATTTGCACCTGTAGTGAAGGTACGACCAAATAAGGGAGATAGATTCACCAGAAAGAAGAACGTGATCGACGGATTTTGGTTGGTGATCAACACAGCAGTGACATCTGGACGCCAGACTAAAGTCGAAGGATTTGATGGCATCGTCCGTTGGTAGTTTTTGACATGCGGCACGCCATAGGAGAATAGACCATTTCACTGGAATACACGAGTGCCAAAACTTGGCGGAAGGGGAGGTCGCTACTTGGGTGTCTCTGATGATGGCTCTGGCCGAAGCAAGGGTGAAGACGCCACACTGGTTGGGGGACCATCTGAGCACGTCATGAGCATCATTGATCGACAGATGAGAAGCACCCAGGCTCACCATGGCCGTCGGGCCAAGCCAATCTCGAACTCTATCCCAATTCCACCTTGATGCATCATCATCCCATAAATCTCGGATCTCGCACAACGGCAGAGTAATAGCGTTGGGCCTGAGGATCTCGTCCCCCAACCAGTATTCCTTGCATACCTGCGAATGACCATTGCCCAGTGTCAAGCGCAAGTACGGTTCTGCCAGGTTCCGGCCGCGGATGATGCGCCGCCACGACGCAGAGGATCTGTTGTTGGCAGACGCCTCTGTTAAGTGACAGAATCTGGAGTATCTCGCTCTCATGAACCTGGTCCAGATCAAGTTTTCGGGGCAGATTTTCTACCACAATTTTGTCGAATGGGCGTCGACCATGTGGGCAAGTCTGCAGAATCCTAGACCACCCTTTTCAGTAGGTTTGGCCATGGTAGCCCAACTGGCCCAGTGATGCTTGTTCTTTTCCTTGAGATGACCCCAAAAGAAATTGGCGAGTATGGATTCAATAGAATGGAGCACTTTGATGGAGGGCGAGCACACAGCTAGGGTATATAGGGGGATGGAGGATAGGACGTGCTTTATGAGAATTAACTTTTCCTCGGGGGAAAGGGTGGCGTTGTGCCAGCCCGCAATTTTCTGGCGAATCTTGCCCACCATGTGGTCAAAAATGCCAGAGTTCGCTCTACCGTACACCAACGGGCAGCCTAAGTACAGGAAAGGTGGGTAAGCTGTGGAGAAGGAGGTCATGGTGGACAGCACTGCCGAGTGAGTTTTATCGGCTTTGTGATGAGTGTAGATCACGCTCTTGCTGTTATTGATTTTCTGGCCAGAGCATCGAGTGTAGTTAGCAAGAGTTCTAATAACCACCTCAATTGCTCCAATAGCGCCAGCGAAGAAAATGAGGATGTCGTCCACGTACGCAAGATGAGTTATGAGAGGGCAACCGATCGTTGTGTGAAAGTACTGGAATCCAGGAGATCGCGGCATGATTTTGAGGTTTCTGCTCAGGGCTTCGGCCGTGATGATGAAAATGGTGGAGGAGAGGGGGTCTCCCTGTCTGACCCCGCGATTAGCTTTGAAGAAATCCTGAGGTTGGCCGTTGATGACGGTGGAAACCAGGAGTTGTTGATGGATCTAAAGATGATGTCGATAACAGGTTCCGAGAAACCAAAGGCTCTAAACACCCAGATCATGAACTGCCAGTCAAGACGGTCGTATGCTTTTTTCATGTCCAGTTTGATGGCGATGTTCCCCCTGGACGAAAATTTCATGCAAGTGATCATTTATTGAGCCAGGAGGATATTATCGGTGATATTACGCCCTTTGACGAAGCCGCTTTGCTCTTCGGAGATGATTCTGGGGAGGAGGTCTGACATTCTGGAGGCGATAATTTTAAAAATAATTTTGTTGGTGAAAGTGCAGAGACTGATTGGTCTGAAGTCTTTAAAGGTCTCCGGGTTGTCTTTCTTGGGAATGAGGATGATGTGGGCGGAGGATATAGATTTCGGATACGTGGCACCTTGAAAAAATGCGGTTGTGGCATCCCAGAGGTCGGACCGAATGATGTCCCAGCATGTTCGGAAAAACACCCCGTTGAACCCGTCCGGACCCGATGTGCTGTTAGCATTAATGGACCACACAGCGGTCTTAACCTCGTCGACAGAGGGGGGAGCGCGGAGGCTCTCGTTATCCCTGTCGCAAATCAGGGAGGGGATCTCGGACAGGAATCTGTCATCTTTAACCACGGCCTCTTTAGCAAACATGTTGGAGAAATAGTTCGTGGCTGCCGTCTGAATGTTCTCCTGATCGTCCAGAAGTTGGCCATTTTCGTCGCGGATGCGATGGATCTTAAGCGAGCTTCTGCGTCCTTTGACGCATTTGTGAAAGAAGCCAGAGTTTTTGTCCCCTTCCATGTCCCAGGTTAATCTAGCCTTTTGTCTCCAGAATTATGTTTCAACCCTGATTCTAGATTTAAGGATAGCCTTGGCGAGGTTGAGAGAGGCGCGATTCTCCTGGGAACTGAAGACGGCGAAATCGATCTCCATACGGGTGACATCGTCTTCAGCATCTTTAATGGCTTGAAAAATGTCTCCGAATGCAATTTTGCTCCATGCCGTAAGGGCTTTTCTAGTAGCTTTGAGTTTGATAGCAATTCTGACCAGAGGATCCGGGTGAGTGACAGAAGCCCAAGCCTCTTCCACTATGTGCATGAACTGGGGGTGGCGGCGCCAGAAGTCAAGGAAGCGGTAGGATTTATTGATGTGGTTATGGGTGTTGTTAATCTCGAGAAAGAGGGGGGAATGGTCAGATTCGGTGGAGTTCAGGTGCGACAGATTACTGATCAATCCCAAATCCGACCAACAGTCATTCACTAAGGCACGATCAAGGAGGGAGTACTGCCTACGCGATCCATCTTGCATGTTGCACCAAGTGAACTGGTTGCCGTGGAAGGGGATAGCGGAGAGGTGGGCGGTTAAGGCGAAGTTGTTGAAGTCCTCCATGGCCGAATGAGGGGGGTCACGACCATCGAATTTTTCCTCTCTATAAGAAACTGTGTTAAAATCTCCGATGCAAAGCCACGGCATATCGTCGTGGGGAAGGGAGGGCCCCGACAGAAGCTCCCAAAGAACTGTACGCTCTGGGATGCTGCAGCTACCGTAGATGGCCGAAAGAAGGATGAGGGACTTGAAGGCAGGATGCTCTACCCAACAGGAGAGGGCCTAATGGAGTCGTTAGTAATGCCAAAGCGGAAATCAGCGGCGAAGAAGATCCAAATGTTGTGACATCCGGAGATCGCGGAAGGGAATCCCAGCTTGAGTTGAATTTCTTTCATTCTTTTGTGGGGTATTTTGGGTTCAATAATGACAAGTAAATCAATCCGATTGGATTTGGTAAGGCTGATGATCCGATTCAAAGTCTGTTTATTCCCAATGCCTCGAACATTCCAAGAAAGAATGTTAGGCATTAAGGGAGGAGGCAGGGGTGTTTTGCAGCTTTGCGGCGGATCTCGTGGTCATCGCCGTACGCTGCCTTTGTTTCTTGGATTTTTTCTTTTTCTTGAGATTGTTGTTTTCGGGGCTGGTACAGACCGGTACTAGAGCTCCATCAGAACTCGAGTTAACGACTGCGACTGCCGAAGGAAAAGTGTCAGAGTCTTCACACTCCGCCAGTGCGCAAAGAGGATTGTCTCGATCAAGGAAACCCGCTTTCTGAGCCTGCCAAAATCTGCCGGTGAGCGGGCGAGGAGGAACCATGGCCGGGCATGGGGGGAGGTGGATCGGCAGAGGACGGAGCCCCGGCTACCGCACCGTTGAAGTGCGATCTGAGACAGGCCGAAGACTGAACACTGGGAATCACTAGTTCGGAGGAGGAGGCTTAGAGGGGAGCAGCGGGGGAGGTAGGGGTGATGGGGGGATATGGAGGGGAACGAGTGCGAGGCCGGTAGAGGGAGAGGATGGGGGGTTAGGGAGGCCACCGGAGATAGGCGTCTCAGGAGAGCAATCATCCGGCTCAAAGTCTAGTGCTCCAAAGGAATTATGGAGAGTGATGGCGAGTGAAGGGGATAGGGGGTTAGGGAGGCAATCGGATACCGGCATCTCTGGAGCACCATCAGCTGGGTCCGAGTCTAGCGCTCCGAAGGAATTATGGAGAGTGATGGCGAGAGAAAGGGGGTGGTACGGAGACAGAAACGGTATGGATGGGGGAACTCCGAGCGGGAGATGGGGGGTTGGAGGGGATCTGCGTTGTGGGGCGGGATGGGGGTGCCGCGCCTGTATCGTGCACTTTCCTGGGGACAGGTTTCTTGAGTTCTGGGTGTGCGCGGAAGCAGTATTGTAGAGAGTGGCCGCACATCTGGCAGTGTTGACAGAAAATTATGCTATTATCGTAGACCAGCGCTTGACTGAATGACTGATCTCCGAGTTCTATCTCGATCAGTTTGGGTGGCTCGTTTACGAGGTCCAGCTCTACGCAAATCTTTGCGTAGTTATATTTAGAGAGGTTTCTCGTTTCATCGGCGATGGCCACAAGGACTCCGAAAGAGCTGGCGATCCTCTTAAGGGCTGCAGCAGGAAAGCACACTAGGGGAGATTGGGAAGGGTGACCCAGGAAGTGATGATGGTCGAATCGATCTTGGGATTAAAGTTCGGTGACCATTTGACAATTTTGACAAACTGAGTGTCAATTTTGGTCGTGCCTTTCACCCACACTTTGCTGTAGTCCTGGTCGGAGGAAAGATGAAGAAACAGGTGTTTGGGGTCGAGAGGAGTAATCCGGAATGTCGCCGAGAGTCCCCATCTGGTGATGGCCTCCTGAACGAGAGAAATTTTATGGCAACCGGATCCGAACTTGAGTACCAATGTCCTGATGAAGGTGAAAGAGAGGGAGCGGATCTCCTCGGAGGAGAAGGGGAACCGGATAGGGTATCCGTCCGGCGGTGGCGTCAGAGTGACGTCCGGCAGGACTACTTCCGCGGCCAGAATAGGGCCAGACCGAGACCGATCAGGCCGCAGGGCATCCGCGAAGGAGAGGGAGCTGGGGAGGGATCTGGATACTAAAGGGTCCAGGCAAGAGGGGCGAGGGCGATCCGCGTCTCGAGGAGGGGGCAACATCGGCAAGGGCCCGGAGTGAGAGGGGTTCTGTCGGGGAGCTCGGGAGAGCACCGCTTGATGGCGGGGGAAGGAGGCGGTCGCCGGCCTGAATGCCCACCTCGGTAACTGCCGGAGGAAAGGAGGCCTGCGCCAAGGAAGAACCCGAGCAGGCAAAGGCCTGTGGGGGGTGGGAACCTCGCAGGCGACAGCCTGGGGAACCGGTGCCTGACCCAGCAGGGAGCTGCCCGAGAGGGAACCGCGAGACTCACGAACGGGAGGGCACGCATGCGTCTGCAAGGATGTGGTGGCGGGGATGGGGTCCGTCAGGCGCGGAGGGGAAGGAACGGGAAGTTGTGAGCCCGCGGAGGGGGATAGACCCATCAGGAGCGCAGAGACAGCTTGGGGAGCCGAGGATCCCACGAGAGGGGGGGCAACCTGTGCTGAGTCAACTGCGCAGGAGGAAGGATAGATGAGGCAGAATGGGGAGCCGTGGGTCCCACGAGAGGGGGGCCAACCTGTGCTGAACCAACTGCGCAGGAGGGAAGTTAGAGGAGGCTGCCACGTGGGGGGGGGCCACGTGCAGCGCAAGGGAATACTCGGGAAGTTCTGCGCAAAGAAGCGCTTCATGATCCAGCGCAAGGGGGACATCCACGTGCTGCTCCACAGGACAGGGGCCCACAGAGGGGGGATTAAAAATCCCTGCGCAAAGCAACAGCGCACATGAGGGCTCTGGCGGGCCACCCGAGTAAGCAACGACGGGAGCGTCAACGCTCGAAACTCGAGGCGCGCTCCCCCCGAGGATGCAGGCCCACGAGGGATGACAGTACGGATGGGACGCCAGCGGCTCCGAACACGCCACCGGGGGGGGAACCGAGGGCGTGCCTGCCGAGAGCGCGTCGACTGGTCGACGGACGTCGAGTGCGGGGAGATGAAGCCATCGCAGAGGAGGTGCAGCCTACGGCGAGGCAAGAAGAGCTGCACCCGGGACAACAGAGGATGGCGGAGAGTCTCGGCCCAGGGGGGCCGACCGGCGGGATCGAAAATGGCGGGGGTCTGACCATCTCCACCTCCCGATACGTGTAGACCCATGCCATACGACTCCGAGGTGACGGGGCGCGGCACGGCCGGGACAGCCCGGCAAGAAGAGGAGGCGAGCAGGGGAGCCCCTCCGACTCTGGCGGGCAAGGCGGCGGGTGACGAGGGAAAACTCCGAGGAGGAGGAGATCCCAGAATCGAGGGAAGGGAGGAGCGGGGGGGCCGACGCCGCAGCCCGAAGCGGGAGCGGCCGGTCGGGGTCCAGCCGGACGAACGATGGAGGCCGCCCGCCTTGGGAGGAGAGGCGGCGGGGTACGGAGTCACGCAGCGGTGTCGACCTCGACGTCGATTGTGAGCGCTGAGAGAGGGCGTCAGAGTCGACTGGCCGGAGGGCGGGAGGGCGGGGACGTCGGACGGTGGAACGGGCCAGGAGGGGAAGAGGAGGGGGGGAGAGGGATCGGTCAGGAGGGAACCCATTTTTTCTATATTATATATATATATATATATATATATATATATATATATATATATATATATCTATATATATATATATATATATATATATATATATATATATATATATATTTATATATTATATATATATATTTTTAATATTTATATATTATATATATATATATATATATATATATATATATATATATATATATATATATATAATATATATATATATATATATATATATATATATATATATATATATATATATATATATATATATATATATATAATATATAAATATTAAAATATATATATATATATATATATATATATATATATATATATATATATATATATATATATATATATATATATATATATATATATATATATATATAATATATAAATATTAAAATATATATATATATATATATATATATATATATATATATATATATATATATATATATATATATATATATATATATATATATATATATATATATATATATATATATTATATATTATATATTATATATATATATATATATATATATATATATAATATATATATATATATATATATTATATTATCACTATAATATATATATATATATATATATATATATATATATATATATATATATATATATATATATATATATATATATATATATATATATATATATATATATATATATATATATATATATATATATATATATATTATAGTGATAATATACCATGGTATATTCGTGGTATATTATCACTATAATATATATATATATATACACACACACACACACACACACACACACACACACACGATCAATATCTACAATCAATATATATAATTATTAATTCTAAATACTAAAACATATAATTAACATTATCTAGGAATTTATATAAAATACATCATGTATAATTTATGAACATATTTATACACAATGTATATTGCCTATGTAAATGCCAAAAATCCAAATATCATTCTATGAGAATATTATCATGTCTACAAGAATGGTAACCTATTAGCAAGAATATTTGGGATATAAATTATACGTATATAACAATCATTTTCCAAAATGCTTTCTAAATCACTAAAGTAAAATGCCAATACAACACACATCTATATGGTCGTCTCTGAACATACTACCCGATCGAACTTGCATGGCGTGGCAATTTGATTGCTTCGACTTGTGGTTTAACGCAAAGGTGGATTCAAGAATGACTCAGTATGCTTGATGATTGAACTTGAGGATTGAGTAGGTCCAATCCGCGTATCGAGAATGAATTAGTCTATACTCGAGCAAGAGTTACGCCCCGATGAGAATGATTATTCTGCGAGAGCATTGCGTGGTGATTCATGAACCACCGTGGATAATCGGACTTGCGTGAGATTGGGGCGCAACGTATTGTCAAAGCTAGACGACCTCGTGATCAAATACATGAATTGGTTAGAGTTGGTGATTGAACGGATTCGAATTGGCACAACGAGTGCATTGATGCGAATAGGTGATCATGCTCGATGTTTAGAAATCTGAGTAACACGAGCTTGGGTAAAAAACCCCCGTACTACCGACTTTGGTTTGACCCTTGGATTGGGGTCAATGTTGGCATTATTGTTGGAGAACTATGATTCCAATCCTGACATTGACTTAGCCATGAAAAATGACCTAGCTGTTAGGCGAGGCGCCATGTTGCAAGAGTTAGCAATCGAAAGACTGATCTTGAGGATTGGTATGATTGGATCGAATGGTTCAAGAATAGGAATACCCCTTACGAGATTTGGCTGACATGCATATATTTCAGGGATGCCTGAGTATGTACACGATGCGACTCAAGTGAGAATGTCAAATTCGCTATCATGCGGCTTGACTGAATGCATGTATTTTGGGGACGCCTGGAATGCGTGCACAATCCAACCAAGTGATACGTTGAATTCAAATAAGACTTGAGGAATGGAAACTATCGAGGATTTAAGATCGTGTTAAAAGGAAAGATTGATAATAGTACGAGCGTGGCTCGAAATCGAAGAAACACATAGGCGGAGTGTGTACGAAAGTCCTTGGATCAAAGTGGTCCATAAGTAAGTACTTAGTTAGTTTCAAGGACGAAACTTTTTCTGAGTGGTGTATGACGTAGTTCCCCGTCCTGCAAAGTCAATCGGAGAAATCGAAACGCCGACGGCGTTCGGACTTAGTCTTGCAACGGCTGCTTGAAGGCTCGCTCGGTCGAGGCGACTCCTCGCACAGGTGGGGTAGTTTCGATGAACTTGCCTCATCTTAGCCTTCACTTAATAACTCGCCTGTTTTTAACTTGCACAAGTTAGGCTTGATAATAAAAGGGACGCATCCATATAGCTAAGGAAATAATCCCGACGGGTCGAAATGTATTAGAACATGGAAAATGGTCCCACGGTCTGCTTAGAAGTCGGCTCAACGTGCTTTTAAAATGACACTCGATCCTTCGTCCCGTGGCTTGGGGGAAGTAAGTTGGCCTAAGTTGGTAAGATGCCCCGACACTTGAATTAGCCTAAGTCATAGGCGTCGCCCGCTTGAATGCTTGATAAAGCATGCACGGTCCCGTCGTTTGTCCCGACACTTGAATTAGCCTAAGTCATAGGTATCGCCCCGCATGAATGCTTCATAAAGCATGTACGATCCCGTCGTCCAAGGCTTGGCATAGCCTTCGCATGTCCCGTGGGTTAAGTCGTGTTGCATGGCTTTTGGCTTAAGTCTAGGCACCCTAGAACTTGGTTGTTCAAGTCAAACGCGTGCACGGCACGTTCCCGCGATGCGAAGCTTGGCGTAGCCTTTGCTCGTCAAGTCATTGCCCGAATAGGTTAGACAAGAATTGTGCTAGGCTATCGAAGCCATTTCTAGCACTATCCCGCTCTATATGCGGTCGTCAAGTCGCGTAGTCCCTCGAGAACAAGGCTCGTCTTATAAATTATATGACTTGAACGATAGCGTCTCCTAGAGAAGCAGGCTTGTCTAAGGCACGAGCCATGGTGGATTTAGTAAAAGAGTATGCCACGGACAAAAAAAGTCCACGCGACTGGTTGTCGCCGAGATCGGTCTCGCTACTTGGGAGTCTCGCTAAGTCTCGCACATGAGATCGGTCCCGCTACTTGGTAGTCTCGTTAATTTTGGATAAGCAAGCACGCGAGATCGGTCCCGCTACTTGGGAGTCTCGCTAAGTCTCACACAAGAGAACGATCCCGCTACTTGGGAGTCTCGCTATGTCTCGCCAAGGAAATACACGAGATCTGTCCTGCTACTTGGGAGTCTCGATAAGTCTCACACACGAGATCGGTCCCGCTACTTGGGAGTCTCGATAGAAAGATGGAAAGCATGGTCATGAATAAGGACTTGGTAGATCGAGTTGAGTTCTGCATGGTCATTGGACAACTTGTCGACAAGGTATAGTCTTCTCGAGTGATTGCCGGGACGTCGGGATCTTTTCGGCCCGGAGGAAGCGTATTACAGCTCAAAGTAGGATGCTGGATAACTGCATGGAAGATTCGGCGCCTCCGGGGCTAGCTACCCATGGAGGGATGGTCCAATATCCCCGAGCCAGTCCAAGATAGCTTGACATTGAATGTGACCACTCTTATAGATGGGTCGGCAGAGTAGCGGCAAACCGCGTGTATGCCTTTGGATTGAGTCTTGAATGCATGTCCAGTCGGTAACACAATGTCTGGGCCTAAGATTGGGCTACAGCTTAGGCACCGTGCTTGGCACGATACTTGGCATCGGGATGTTCATGGATTGACACTATGTTTTACAAGTCTCGTCTAAGTTGGTTTATGAGTTGGATAGGAAGGCCGCAAGGCGGTAGCATGGATAAGTCTTGATAAGTTGCGAGACACGGCCTCAAACTTGAAGCACAAACAAGTCTAAGCAAGGTCTAGAGGCACGACCTACACGAGACGTTACCTTGACGTCGTTCGCATACGAGAAGGGTCTTGAGGCACGTAAATCAAGTGAAGGTCTTGGCACGGTCGAGTTACATAAGTTTCTGCCCGGCGAGGCATTGCCTTGAATATGTTGAAGTCACGAATAGAGTATAGCACGACCCTGTCGTTATGTTGCCAAGTATTGGTTGAGACGTCTTTGTCCTAAAATAATCCTAAGGCAAGACTAGCAAGACAATTGAAACAGATTTAAGCTGCACAAAGTAAATGAACGTGTCGGTTATGTATGGGTGGGCGAGGAGCTCACTCTACCAGTACAGTTGAGTACTAACACCCACACAGTTTTTATGTACAGGCACAGGTTGGCGTGGAGCTCGCTTGGATGTGTCGAGGTACGGAGTTCCTTGGCATTTTGAGGCGTGCGGCCGCGTGAAGTCAGAACATATATGGGACATAATGTATGGCCATCGCCTTCAGAAGCTTTCGCTGGCTCAAGCATTATATCGAGAGAAGAGAGAGAGCAGAGTGACTTGTAATACGAGAGAAAATTGAGCTTGAGAGACATGTAAATAGGCCTAGTGCCCACAATTGTAATCATGTATTCAATATCAATAAAGATCTTCTTTTGAATGCCTTATGTTCTTGTTCTTAAATTTTTGCTGCATATTCAATATATCTGCTTGGGACTTCTGTGCGACTGCCCCGTCGCTGCCGCTGTAATCGACCGCTATGGAAACTGCCTCGCACGAGAGAAATCTAGGCTCGTACGGCATCACGCCTTAGCGAGGACGATCACTCCTACGGGAGTGGGGCGTGACTCTTTATGACACTCATCACATACATAATAGGATACACACGGCTAACACACTAAGTGACACTTGACACTCATGTATGAGTGTGTACACACATTGGCTATCCATAACTTAGCCTACTGCCAACACTCACTGGACAATCCACCTACTTGGATACTTAACCACACTCACACACTCCACAAATAAATGGCCAAGTGCCACCCATTCCTACAGTAGACATCCCTCCCTTCACACAACCCTTGGTGCAGCAAGCCTACTGCAGGCTTTTGCTGCTAAGGCTATGCTGGGCACATCCAAATGGGCAATCGCAAATAAAATCCCTTCACAGTAAGTACATACTGGCCTCTCTCTAACTGAACCATCAAGTCTGAACAAGAGATGCATTATTGGACTATACATCATCTGTAGGATTTGACAATGGTATGCAAGGAATGATAGCTATCAAGACAGTAAATCTAAGTCACACTCATACTCAAGCCTCTTCACACTCTCTAGTAATACTTGTCACGACCCACACCCGCTTTTCGGATACGAGACGTGTCAAAGCCAGCCTCCGCCGCAGAGTCGGCGGTAGAACGCTGTCACAGCCAAGATGTTCAATTTCACAAAATAAAACATTTGCTGCTCATCCACATTTTTAAATTTATTACAACAATTATAACATTTATATTTAAAGAAACTACAAAGTTCTCACAATTAATGAAAATGATACAACTGCAATCTATTTCTAGGTTTCTGTCTGCAAATACACCCGTATCTCCCAAAGCTAAGTGAAGCCACAACTAACCTGAAAAATGTTAGTTTTCAGTCAGGAATGGAACAAGCACACAAATCGACGGCAATACAAAATCACAATAGAATTAACAAGACATGAAAATAACAAATGAGAGACAAAAATTAGAAAGTAACTGATGACATGGAAATTGGTGAAGAAGACAAGGAAAATAAATAAAATACAACTATCTATGTGATTTAAAATATCAGTTTCGACATGTGAACGACTAGGGGTAAATTCGGCACCCTGTACGTGTCATGTGCTGCTGTTATTCTCCACGAAAGAAACAGGAGATGGGTAAGGGGTAATCCACATGTCTACTAAGATATTTCCCCTCCCAACTACTACTAATGGACTCGAACAAGTCACGAAACACGAAACATGACAACCAAAAAATAATGTATGTAGATATCCATGACTCTAATCCGTGTAACAATGTGTCAACAAGCAAGATAACATATGCATAACCATGAAGTGAAAAGACTACTATGAATCGAAAGCAATCAGAAAGTGCACTTTTCTGAGGTTCTTAGCTGCTGAAATCGATAATCACATTAGGTCCAGATTAGTCCTGATTAGCCAAGTACGATATGAAGCAGTCCCGAATTGACAAAGAAATATGGATATTCGATTAGTCACGGTCAAGTATAATCTAGGGAAAAATTTGATCTAAGAAAGTTATCCCTTCAATCCCAATATATATATCTTAAGAAATCTGTTTAGAAAATATCATATATACTTTTTGGAAAATATTTACTATACACAAAAACTAGATTTTTATTATTTCTTTTGTCAAATATATTTTAGGTCAAAATCGTCCTTCGAATAATACCTGCTATGACTATAAATACATTAAGGTCAAAACCATAATAGTACGATAATATATATTCATTTTAAAGCTAAACCTTTGATTTGTCAATAATATAATTTTGGAAAATGTTTGTAAATCTATTTTAGAAATATTATTAGAAATACCTTAATTATGAGTAAAGGCCCAATAAAATAATGAAAAGATTTATTTTAGACAAAACAATCTAGATGAGCCCTAGGCCCAAAATCTATATTTAAGATAGCATGAGATCTAAAATAACACAATTTTCCACAAAATATAGATATAGTTTTATATAATTCCCAAAATGTCTATAATACAAATAGTACTATACCAAATATTATTCTTATATACGTATTTAATATGTATACTTACCATAATATCTACTTTCCATTTATTGGGCCGGGCCCCAGCCCAAACCAACAACTCATATTTTGTAAAACTAAAAAACCAGTAAGATTCACCAAAAATGAAGCTGCATGCTCTAACCCAACAGTCCAAATATTTTTGAAACAACTAAACATATTTAACCCTTATTGGGCTTCGTCCAATTCTAATGAGCATTTTTATTTAGAAACATAATTACTTATTAACCCAAAAATTACTATTTCCTATTCGTTTAGTTGAATAGCTTGAGCCCAAAATAATTAATAGGTATGGAATGATTTGGCTTGAAGCCAACCAAACCCATAGCACAATACTGGGCTCAGCCCAATTAATAGTCTACTAACTAACCATTAACCAAATAATTCACCATTTTCCTCATCACAGGAGAAAGAAAGGAAAGAAGAGATGAGGGGTCGAGAGAGAGAGAGAGGGGAGAGGATGGCTCACCTAGCAGAGTTTCCGATGATGGCGCCAGAGAAGAGGGGCCAGGTGCGGCACGGAAGTGTGGGGAGAAGAAGGAGCGAGGTTCGCAGAAGACACGGCTAACACGGAGGCGCGTCAGAGGCGCGGGGTGCTCCACGGCAACGAAGGGCGGCGGCTTTCCATCCCAGCAGTGGTCCGGTCCCGCAGTCAGCGACGGCCACGCGGGTCAGGTGGCTTCGACGGAGGTCTGACGCGGAGTGGTGTGGCCCATGTCGTTCGGTGCTCAGCTCAACGTTGAGAACGCACGACGGAGAGGGGTGCCTGTGGAGGAGATCACCGGCGCAGCAGCCGCACGGCTCTGATCTATTGGCGCCGCGGAGTATGGACGCGGTGCTGCTTGTCACTGGCACGGACAGGGGCCGCGGCGAGGAACAGGGGAGCGCCATCGGCGTCTGGCTCGTAAGATGGGGCTTCCACGATGGCTCAAGCCTTTGGTCGGCGGCGCACCGGAGTGGCAGGCGTGGCGGCTCGTCTGGTCGGGGAGGTTAGGATTTTATGGTTGTTTCTTCCTGTGTATTGGCAACGTGTCCTTTGTCTAACACGGAGGGATGTATGCTGCAGATGTAATGGATACGAAGGAAATATATATTGGATACGGACACAGACACGATGACACGTCTATGGTTATTGTGGTAATGGCAGTGATGTTTACACGGTGGTGGTTCTGTGGAGGATAGTCGTCGGCAAGATGGCCGTAGTTAATGGCGGGGGTGGTCGGGTGGCATGCCGAGGTCAGGGTGATTGGAAGGATGTGTCGAGGTGGTTATTTTGGTTGTTGGCCGGGATGGCCAGAGTGGTGGTGACAAGGGAGGTCGTCGGAGAAGGGAGCCGGTGATGGCGATAATGGTGGTGTCTGTTTTGATTGGGTTACGGGGTTGTAGTGATGGTTGGGCGGCGGATAGGTGATGAGGGTGATGCTGGTTTGGTCAGGAAGGGAGGTTGGGTGCTGGGAGAAATAGCTCTCCTTATATAGGAGATGAATCTTCTAGGGAGATAAGGACCATAAGTCCTATTGGGTAACATTTTCCTTTATTTCAAATCAAGCAAAATTATTTAAAACAATCTAATAAATCAAAATCCATTAGTAGATAACGACACTCATTTAAATCGACAATCCAATAAGTTAAATCATATAAATTAAATCTTAAACGTCAATAATATTTACTTTCTATAAAACAACTAAAAACGTATTAGTATGAATCAAATCTTAAATTCAAATAAACAGTTATCATAAGAATTTAGATACAATGACACCATATTTTAAATCGCATATAAATTCAAATAGTTATCTAAAACAGACTTAATTAAACCTAAATAGAATTTTGATAACCAAATAATTTAAAGTGGCACTTAATCCGTATCAACAATTTAAATCAAATGATAACCTTTAAACCGAAATCAATCTAGTCACAAAACATTAATAATTGCAATAATAATGATTAAAGTGATATTTGCTATAATTATTAATTTAACCATATATATTCAAATCAATTATCATAATGATTTCAAAGTAATATTACTTTCTATCAAAATAATTTTGAAACACATTCAATAAAATATTCATAATAATAATTTAAATATAACGACACCATCACAATGATTTAAATCACATATGAATTCCAATCCTAAATTAAATAATTGATTAACACAACAATTTTGAATAATATTAGCGTAGGTATATTTTGATAAAATCAAAACTTGATTTAAATTACTTTGGCAAAAATCTTTTTATTGATAAAGCTAAATATTATTTTCAAATCACTTTTGAAGCGTTTAAAAGCCTAAATTAATAACCAACACATTTCCAATAATATAATCTAATAAAGTATTTAAATAATTTAGTACTCTCAAAATATTTAGTTTAACAATTAGTTTAATAAAAGGAAATATCGTTCGGAAAGTCTCAACCGCGACGTGGCGGAGGTGCTGGCGATTTTGACAGGAGTACTGAGTCCATATCCTCGGACACATGGGTTTAGGGTTAGGGTTAGGGATATGGAAGAAATTTGGGATTGGAGATTTTCGAGAATTAGGGATGTGAGGCTTGTTGTTGAGATGGAATGGGTTCTGGTGAGAATTGTTAATTTGAACACAATAAGTAAAATAAATAGCAATAAAATTTTGAAAATTTGGAAAGCGGAGTTACAAATCTACCCACCTTAGAAATAAATTCGTCCTCGAATTTAAGGACTACTACGTTAGACGGTCTTGGATGAACGGTGAAAAAGATGGTAAAAATTTATGATAAGAGAGTCTTAATCAAACGAATGAAAAGAGAAATAAAAATATACTTTGGTAAAGCATTGATCGACTAGAGTGGAAATGGAAGTAGTAACTAGGTATGGCTTAGTGTTGGACCCTGAGGCTATGGTCTTGAATCCTAAAATGCTCAAAATGTCCTTAAGATTCAACCCCAAAAACTAACAATGGCTTCAAGGACAATTCACCAATCGAAGACTCTACCCACCTTAGAATATTTCGTCTTCAAACTTTCAAGGAGTACGATCAGGTACGTCTATGAAGAATAATCAAGAAACCAAATTTTTTAATTGATATAAATAAAACGACGAACGGTATAATCAAGGGAGTGATATGATTCATGATCTAATTAGTCACACGTAAAAATGATAAAGATAATAGACAAAAGGAGAGTGTGATTTGGTACGACCAATATTCGGTCAAATGGTCTAGTTGACAACCAAATGTTTAAGAATGATTTAAATTGAAATAATTTGGCATGATCCAATTACAGTCAACATGGTCTAGTTACGACCGAATTTCTAAAGAATAATTCTAGATCAAATCTAGACAAAGCTATAGTCCCATAGATATAAGTTAAGATACAGTCATGATCAAGATTAATCATGCAAGTCATCCATGCATAATAAAATTAGAAGGTTGGCACGAGCATTAACAAGGTCAAAATAGTTATGATCAAAATAAAATAAAAAATATAACATTAGCAATAATTGATTTAAAATATATGCACGATTATGATTATAGTCAAGAGAGTTTAGTCATGATCAAATTTGTTTAGGAACGATCGATTAGTTAAGCAAAACTGTTTAGGCATGATTATATAATCAAACCTAGGAAAGGATACGAATTGACTCGATCAAAATATAATAAAAGGAGTCTAGTCATGATCAAAATTGTTCAAGTATGTCCAAATCAAAAACCATTTCGATATACTTAAAATATTTACCCATAATTATTTAGGCATGAGTTTAGAATCAAAATCTAGACAAGTTTAGGAACTCAGTCGAAATTACATTAAAAGATGACAATCTGAAAAATAGTAGGATAAGAAAGGAAGGGAGAATTACCAGTTTATTGAGAAGGTTGTAACTAAGAATAAACACAAATCAATCTGAAAACTTAATAGTTATATGCCAATAAGACGTAGTCTCTATGGTATTCGAAACTCATAAACATAATCGAAGTCGTTTTACCAAGAATTTATGCCTCGTCAGTATACAGCTAGCTGCAATAAACTCTTGGTTCCATGACTCAACAAGGATACGGTAACGAATACCCTATTAACTCTATCCAATCTGGTCATAACAACTTAAAGATGAAGATATGACAACCAAGATATAGTTTTGACAACATTCGATAACTTATACTTACTCGAGGTTACTTCAACTTAGGGATCATGCCTCGCTAGTGCGATGCTGGCTGCAGTGAACCCACAGTATCCATAAGTCAATTAAGTGGCGACAGTGCACGGCTGCCTGCCATGCCTGCCATCATAAGTCGCCGATCATCCTTTCAACTACATCCTTAAAATCTCAACGGAGGTCCAAAAATCCTGAAACAAATTGACCATGATGGAGAAAGCTAAAAATTTGAACAAATTGATCATTATAGGAAAGTTTACGTATCCTTCCTTGAAGGGGAGGTATCAGTTTTGAAAATTAAACGATTGATTATGAAGGACATGGTCGAAGGCAAGATAAGAAAAAAAAATCTTATAATTCTTATTTTACGGATATTCAATATTCAACGATTGAGAGAAAGCTTTTGAATCCAAAACTTAACTCGAGATTAATAGACAATTGAGTGAGAAGTTATTTTAAAAAAATAATCCCTTATGTCCAAGAAAAAGAATATAAGTGATACGAACTTATGATATGACGATGTTTATAGAAGACATAAGATAAATTTGTACAAATGATCATGATTAGGGAGAAAATGATTGAAGGCAAAATAAATATAAACTTAAATTTATATTTCTCTAATATTCAAGGTCGAGAAAAAATATGTATAAAGCACTATGTCTTCCTATAATGAATATATTTATATACAAGTATATATGCATAGTCTAAGTAACTCCCAAAAATCCCAAAATATCATTCTAAGAGAAGGTTATCCGATTTCCAAGAAAATATAAATTTAAATAGCAATAATACATATATTATTTTCAATATATAATTTATAGAAATTATTCCCAATACTAGAAATGGACTACCAAAATATATACACATCTATATATCTACATGAACGATGTTGGTCGCACTACATGACCACTAGGACTTGGGTTGAGTTTGGGCTAGTTTGGAGCAACCAGGTCTTCTAAAAGCCAATAATCTTAATAATAAGTAATTAAATTATTCCTAGGGTTATGTCGCGATTTGGCCTGGTTTTCCTAGTTAGTGCACATCCATGACTCGGCCTTCTCTACCATGACTAACGTATTAGTCAAAGCACTCGACCACACTCTCAGTGCCAAAATTCTTAGTTATCTTGCGCTCCAAAACTTAACCGTGACTAAGGCCTTCTATAATAAATATTTATAAAATTCTAAAAATCATATTTTAACTCAAATAAATAAATAAAAGGATATTTCCAAACTTTCGGAAAGAGGGGTTACGAATCTACTCACTTTAGGAATACTGTCGAATCAGAATACAATAGGGCATCCTTCTATAAAACCACCTAATAGGATTTAGAATTCGATGAGGCCTATGTAGCAACCTTAACTACCCAACTGTCAAAGTAAACTAGGGACTCCTAGTCCTAACCATTCTCCTAAAATTGACTTACTCCTAGTTATGAATGAGCATTTCCTAGTCGCAGGCTCGCAGTAGTACGACTAATATTGTACTACCACGAGTTCGCACAATTTACAAAATCTGACCTGCATGGGCCAGCACAAAAACTTGTCACGACCCGCACCCGCTTTTCGGATACGAGACGTGTCCAAGCCAGCCTACGCTGCAGAGTCGGCGGTAGAACGCTGTCACGGCCAAGATGCTCAATTTCACAAAATAAAACATTTGCTGCTCATCCATATTTCTAAATTTATTACAACAGTTACAACATTTATATTTAAAGAAACTACAAAGTTCTCACAATTAATGAAAATGATACAACTGCTATCTATTTCTAGGTTTCTGTATGCAAATACACCCGTATCTTCCAAAGCTAAGTGAAGCCACAGCTAACCTGAAAATTTTTAGTTTTCAGTCAGGAATAGAACAAGCACATAAATCGACGGCAATGCGAAATCACAATAGAATTAACAAGACATGAATATAACATATGAGAGACGAAAACTAGAAAGTAACTGATGACATGGAAATTGGTGAAGAAGATAAGGAAAACAAATAAAATACAGCTATCTATGTGATTTGAAATATCAGTTTCGACATGTGAATGGCTAGGGATAAATTTGGCACCCTTCACGTGTCGTGTGCAGCTGCTATTCTCTACGAAAGACACGGGGGATGGGTAAGGGGTAATCTACATGTCTACTAAGATATTTTCCTTCCGACTACTACTCATGGACTCGAACAAGTCACGAAACACGAAATATGATAACTAAGAAATAATTTATGTAGATATCCATAACTCTAATCTGTGTAACAATGTGTCAACAAGCAAGATAACATATGCATAAACATGATGTGGAAAGACTACTATGAATCGAAAGCAATCAGAAAGTGTACTTGCCTGAGGTTCTTAGCTGCTGAAACCGATAATCACATTAGGTCCAGATTAGTCCTGATTAGCCAAGTGCGATATGAAGCATTCCCGAATTGACAAGGAAGTATGGATATTCGATTAGTCACGGTCAAGTATAATCTAGGGGAAAATTTGATCTAAGAAAGTTATCCCTTCAATCCCAATATATATATCTTAAGAAATCTGTTTAGAAAATATCATATGTACTTTTTGGAAATATTTACTATACACAAAAACTAGATTTTTATTATTTCTTTTATAAAATATATTTTAGGTCAAAGTCGTCCTTCGAATAATACCTGCTATGACTATAAATACATTAAGGTCAAAACCATAATAGTACGACAATATATATTTATTTTGAAGCTAAACCGTTGATTTGTCAATAATATTATTTTGGAAAATATTTGTAAATCTATTTTAGAAATATTATTAGAAATACCTTAATTATGAGTAAAGGCCCAATAAAATAATGAAAAGATTTATTTTAGACAAAACAATCTAGATGAGCCCTAGGCCCAAAATCTATATTTAAGATAGCATGAGATCTAAAATAACACAATTTTCCACAAAATATAGATATAGTTTTATATAATTCCCAAAATGTCTATAATACAAATAGTATTATACCAAATATTATTCTTATATACATATTTAATACGTACACTTACCATAATATCGACTTTCCATTTATTGGGCCTGGCCCCAGCCCAAACCAACAACTCATATTTTGTAAAACCAAAAAACCAATAAAATTCACCAAAAATGAAGCTGCATGCTCTAACCCAAAAGTCCAAATATTTTTGAAACAACTAAACATATTTAACCCTTATTGGGCTTAGTCCAATTCTAATGAGCATTTTTGTTTAGAAACATGACAACTTATTAACCCAAAAATTACTATTTCCTATTCGTTTAGTTGAATAGCTTGAGCCCAAAATAATTAATAGGTATGGAATGATTTAGCTTGAAGCCAACCAAACCCATAGCTCAATACTGGGCTCAGCCCAATTAATAGTCTACTAACTAACCATTAACCAAATAATTCACCATTTTCCTCATCACAGGAGAAATAAAGGAAAGAAGAGATGAGGGGTCGAGAGAGAGAGAGGGGAGAGGATGGCTCACCTAGCAGAGTTTCCGATGATGGCGCCAGAGAAGAGGGGCCAGGTGCGGCACGAAAGTATGGGGAGGAGGAGGAGCGAGGTTCGCGGAAGACACGGCTAACACGGAGGCGCGTCAATGGCACGGGGTGCTCCACGGCAATGAAGGGCGGCGGCTTCCCTTTCCAGCAGTGGTCGGGTCCCGCAGTCAGCGGCGGCCACGCGGGTCAGGTGGCTTCGGCCGAGGTCCGACGCGTAGTGGTGTGGCCCGTATCGTTCGGTGCTCAGCTCAACGTTGAGAACGCACAGCGGAGAGGGGTGCCTGTGGAGGAGATCACCGACGCAGCAGCCGTACGGCTCTATTCTGTTGGCGCCGCGGAGTGTGGACGCGGTGCTGCTCGTCATCGACATAGACAGGGGCCGCGGCGAGGAACAGGGGAGCACCATCGGCGTCTGGCTCGTAAGATGGGGCTTCCACGGTGGCTCAAGCTTTTGGTCGACGGCACACCGGAGTGGCAGGCGTGGCTGCTCGTATGGTCGGAGAGGTTAGGATTTTATGGTTGTTTCTTCCTGTGTATTGGCAACGTGTCCTTTGTTTGACACGGAGGGATGTATACTGCAGATGTAATGGATACGAAGGAAATATATATTGGACATGGACACTGACACGATAACACGTCTATCGTTATTGTGGTAATGGCAGTGATGTTTACACGGTGGTGGTTCTGTGGAGGATAGTCGTCGGCGAGATGGCCGTTGTTAATGGCGGGGGTGGTCGTGTGGCATGCCGAGGTCAGGGTGATTGGAAGGTTGTGTCGAGGTGGTTGTTTTGGTTGTTGGCCGGGATGGCCGGAGTGGTGGTGACAAGGGAGGTCGTCAGAGAAGGGCGCTGGTGATGGCGATAATGGTGGTGTATGTTTTGATTGGGTTACAGGGTTGTAGTGATGGTTGGGCGGCGGATAGGCGATTATGGTGATGCTGGTTTGGTCAGGAAGGGAGGTTGGGTGCTAGGAGAAATAGCTCTCCTTATATATGAGATGAATCTTCTAGGGAGGTAAGGACTATAAGTCCTATTGGGTAACATTTTCCTTTATTTCAAATCAAGCAAAATTATTTAAAACAATCTAATCAATCAAAATCCATTAGTAGATAACGACACTCATTTAAATCGACAATCCAATAAGTTAAATCATATAAATTAAATCTTAAACGTCAATAATATTTACTTTCTATAAAACAACTAAAAACGTATTAGTATGAATCAAATCTTAAATTCAAATAAACAGTTATCATAAGAATTTAGATACAATGACACCATATTTTAAATCGCATATAAATTCAAATTCGAATTCAAATAGTTATCTAAAACAGACTTAATCAAATCTAAATAGAATTTTGATAACCAAATAATTTAAAGTGGCACTTAATCCGTATCAACAATTTAAATCAAATGATAACCTTTAAACCGAAATCAATCTAGTCACAAAACATTAATAATTGCAATAATAATGATTAAAGTGATATTTGCTATAATCATTAATTTAACCATATATATTCAAATCAATTATCATAATGATTTCAAAGTAATATTACTTTCTATCAAAATAATTTTGAAACACATTCAATAAAATATTCATAATAATAATTTAAATATAACGACACCATCACAATGATTTAAATCACATATGAATTCCAATCCTAAATTAAATAATTGATTAACACAACAATTTTGAATAATATTAGCGTAGGTATATTTTGATAAAATCAAAACTTAATTTAAATTACTTTGGCAAAAATCTTTTTATTGATAAAGCTAAATATTATTTTCAAATCACTTTTGAAGCGTTTAAAAGCCTAAATTAATAACCAACATATTTCCAATAATATAATCTAATAAAGTATTTAAATAATTTAGTACTCTCAAAATATTTAGTTTAACAATTAGTTTAATAAAAGGAAATATCATTCGGAAAGTCTCAACCGCGACGTGGCGGAGGTGCTGGCGATTTTGACAGGAGTACTGAGTCCATATCCTCGGACACATGCGTTTAGGGTTAGGGTTAGGGATATGGGAGAAATTTGGGATTGGAGATTCGAGAATTAGGGATGTGAGGCTTGTTGTTGAGATGGAATGGGTTCTGGTGAGAATTGTTAATTTGAACACAATAAGTAAAATAAATAGCAATAAAATTTTGAAAATTTGGGAAGCGGAGTTACAAATCTACCCACCTTAGAAATAAATTCGTCCTCGAATTTAAGGACTACTACGTTAGACGGTCTTGGATGAACGGTGAAAAAGATGGTAAAAATTTATGATAAGAGAGTCTTAATCAAACGAATGAAAAGAGAAATAAAAATATACTTTGGTAAAGCATTGATCGACTAGAGTGGAAATGGAAGTAGTAACTAGGTATGGCTTAGTGTTGGACCCTGAGGCTATGGTCTTGAATCCTAAAATGCTCAAAATGTCCTTAAGATTCAACCCCAAAAACTAACAATGGCTTCAAGGATAATTCACCAATCGAAGACTCTACCCACCTTAGAATATTTCGTCTTCAAAATTTCAAGGAGCATGATCAGGTACGTCTATGAAGAATAATCAAGAAACCAAAATTTTTAATTGATATAAATAAAACGACAAACGGTATAATTAAGGGAGTGATATGATTCATGATCTAATTAGTCACATGTAAAAATGATAAAGATAATAGACAAAAGGAGAGTGTGATTTGGTACGACCAATATTCGGTCAAATGGTCTAGTTGACAACCAAATGTTTAAGAATGATTTAAATTGAAATGATTTGGCATGATCCAATTACAGTCAACATGGTCTAGTTACGACCGAATTTCTAAAGAATGATTCTAGATCAAATCTAGACAAGGCTATAGTCCCATAGATATAAGTTAAGATACAGTCATGATCAAGATTAATCATGCAAGTCATCCATGCATAATAAAATTAGAAGGTTGGCACGAGCATTAACAAGGTCAAAATAGTCATGATCAAAATAAAATAAAAAATATAACATTAGCAATAATTGATTTAAAATATATGCACGATTATGATTATAGTCAAGAGAGTTTAGTCATGATCAAATTTGTTTAGGAACGATCGATTAGTTAAGCAAAACTGTTTAGGCATGATTATATAATCAAACCTAGGAAAGGATACGAATTGACTCGATCGAAATATAATAAAAGGAGTCTAGTCATTATCAAAATTGTTCAAGTATGTCCAAATCCAAAACCATTTCGATATACTTAAAATATTTACCCACAATTATTTAGGCATGAGTTTAGAATCAAAATCTAGACAAGTTTAGAAACTCAGTTGAAATTACATTAAAAGATGACAATCTGAAAAATAGTAGGATAAGAAAGGAAGGAAGAATTACCAGTTTATTGAGAATGTTGTGACTAAGAATAAACACAAATCAATCTGAAAACTTAATAGTTATATGCCAATAAGATGTAGTCTCTATGGTATTCGAAACTCGTAAACATAATCGAAGTCGTTTTACCAAGAATTTATGCCTCGTCAGTGTACAGCTAGCTACAATAAACTCTTGGTTCCATGACTCAACAAGGATACGATAACGAATACCCTATCAACTCTATCCAATCTGGTCATAACAACTTAAAGATGAAGATATGACAACCAAGATATAGTTTTGACAACATTCGATAACTTATACTTACTCGAGGTTACTTCAACTTAGGGATCATGCCTCGCTAGTGCGATGCTGGCTGCAGTGAACCCACAGTATCCATAAGTCAATTAAGTGGCGACAGTGCGCGGCTGCCTGCTATGCCTGCCATCATAAGTCGCCGATCATCCTTTCAACTACATCCTTAAAATCTCAACGGAGGTCCAAAAATCCTGAAACAAATTGATCATGATGGAGAAAGCTAAAAATTTGAACAAATTGATCATTATAGGAAAGTTTACGTATCCATCCTTGAAGGGGAGGTATCAGTTTTGAAAATTAAACGATTGATTATGAAGGACATGGTCGAAGGCAAGATAAGAAAAAAAAATCTTATAATTCTTATTTCACGGATATTCAATATTCAACGATTGAGAGAAAGCTTTTGAATCCAAAACTTAACTCGAGATTAATAGACAATTGAGTGAGAAGTTATTTTAAAAAAATAATCCCTTATGTCCAAGAAAAAGAATATAAGTGATACGAACTTATGATATGACGATGTTTATAGAAGACATGAGATAAATTTGTACAAATGATCATGATTAGGGAGAAAATGATTGAAGGCAAAATAAATATAAACTTAAATTTATATTTCTCTAATATTCAAGGTCGAGGAAAAATATGTATAAAGCACTATGTCTACCTATAATGAATATATTTATATACAAGTATATATGCATAGTCTAAGTAACTCCCAAAAATCCCAAAATATCATTCTAAGAGAAGGTTATCCGATTTCCAAGAAAATATAAATTTAAATAGCAATAATACATATATTATATTCAATATATAATTTATAGAAATTATTCCCAATACTAGAAATGGACTACCAAAATATATACACATCTATATATCTACATGAACGACGTTGGTCGCACTACATGACCAATAGGACTTGGGTTGAGTTCGGGCTAGTTTGGAGCAACCAGGTCTTCTAAAAGCCAATAATCTTAATAATAAGTAATTAAATTATTCCTAGGGTTATGTCGCGATTTGGCCTAGTTTTCCTAGTTAGTGCACATCCATGACTCGGCCTTCTCTACCATGGCTAACGTATTAGTCAAAGCACTCGACCACACTCTCAGTGCCAAAATTCTTAGTTATCTTGCGCTCTAAAACTTAACCGTGACTAAGGCCTTCTATAATAAATAATTATAAAATTCTAAAAATCACATTTTAACTCAAACAAATAAATAAAAGGATATTTCCAAACTTTCGGAAAGAGGGGTTACGAATCTACTCACTTTAGGAATACTGTCGAATCAGAATACAATAGGGCATCCTTCTATAAAACCACCTAATAGGATTTAGAATTCGATGAGGCCTATGTAGCAACCTTAACTACCCAACTGTCAAAGTAAACTAGGGACTCCTAGTCCTAACCATTCTCCTAAAATTGACTTACTCCTAGTTATGAATGAGCATTTCCTAGTCGCAGGCTCGCAGTAGTACGACTAATATGGTACTACCACGAGTTCGCACAATTTGCAAAATCTGACCTGCATGGGCCAGCACAAAAACTTGTCACGACCCGCACCCGCTTTTCGGATACGAGACGTGTCCAAGCCAGCCTACGCTGCAGAGTCGACGGTAGAACGCTGTCACGGCCAAGATGCTCAATTTCACAAAATAAAACATTTGCTGCTCATCCATATTTCTAAATTTATTACAAAAGTTACAACATTTATATTTAAAGAAACTACAAAGTTCTCACAATTAATGAAAATGATACAACTGCTATATATTTCTAGGTTTCTGTATGCAAATACACCCGTATCTCCCAAAGCTAAGTGAAGCCACAGCTAACCTGAAAATTTTTAGTTTCCAGTCAGGAATAGAACAAGCACATAAATCGACGGCAATGCGAAATCACAATAGAATTAACAAGACATGAAAATAACATATGAGAGACGAAAACTAGAAAGTAACTGATGACATGGAAATTGGTGAAGAAGATAAGGAAAACAAATAAAATACAACTATCTATGTGATTTGAAATATCAGTTTCGACATGTGAACGGCTAGGGATAAATTTGGCACCCTTCACGTGTCGTGTGCAGCTGCTATTATCTACGAAAGACACGGGGGATGGGTAAGGGGTAATCTACATGTCTACTAAGATATTTTCCTTCCAACTACTACTCATGGACTCGAACAAGTCACGAAACACGAAATATGACAACCAAGAAATAATTTATGTAGATATCCATAACTCTAATCCGTGTAGCAATGTGTCAACAAACAAGATAACATATGCATAAACATGATGTGGAAAGACTACTATGAATCGAAAGCAATCAGAAAGTGCACTTGCCTGAGGTTCTTAGCTGCTGAAACCGATAATCACATTAGGTCCAGATTAGTCCTGATTAGCCAAGTGCGATATGAAGCAGTCCCGAATTGACAAGGAAGTATGGATATTCGATTAGTCACGGTCAAGTATAATCTAGGGGAAAATTTGATCTAAAAAAGTTATCCCTTCAATCCCAATATATATATCTTAAGAAATCTGTTTAGAAAATATCATATATACTTTTTGGAAAATATTTACTATACACAAAAACTAGATTTTTATTATTTCTTTTGTCAAATATATTTTAGGTCAAAATCGTCCTTCGAATAATACCTGCTATGACTATAAATACATTAAGGTCAAAACCATAATAGTACGACAATATATATTTATTTTAAAGCTAAACCTTTGATTTGTCAATAATATTATTTTGGAAAATATTTGTAAATCTATTTTAGAAATATTATTAGAAATACCTAAATTATGAGTAAAGGCCCAATAAAATAATGAAAAGATTTATTTTAGACAAAACAATCTAGATGAGCCCTAGGCCCAAAATCTATATTTAAGATAGCATGAGATCTAAAATAACACAATTTTCCACAAAATATAGATATAGTTTTATATAATTCCCAAAATGTCTATAATACAAATAGTATTATACCAAATATTATTCTTATATACGTATTTAATACGTACAATTACCATAATATCGACTTTCCATTTATTGGGCCTGGCCCCAGCCCAAACCAACAACTCATATTTTGTAAAACCAAAAAACCAGTAAAATTCACCAAAAATGAAGCTACATGCTCTACCCCAAAAGTCCAAATATTTTTGAAACAACTAAACATATTTAACCCTTATTGGGCTTAATCCAATTCTACTAAGCATTTTTGTTTAGAAACATGATAACTTATTAACCCAAAAATTACTATTTCCTACTCGTTTAGTAGAATGGATTGAGCCCAAAATAATTAAAAGGTATGGAATGATTTGGCTTGAAGCCAACCAAACCCATAGCTCAATACTGGGCTCAGCCTAATTAATAGTCTACTGACTAACCATTAACCCAATAATTCACCATTTCCCTCATCACAGGAGAGAGAAAGGAAAGAAGAGATGAGGGGTCGAGAGAGAGAGAGAGAGAGAGAGAGAGAGAGAGAGAGAGGGGAGAGGATGGCTCACCTAACAGAGTTTTCGATGATGGCACCGGAGAAGAGGGGCCAGGTGCGGCACGAAAGTATGGGGAGGAGGAGGAGCTAGGTTCTCGGAAGACACGGCTAACAAGGAGGCGCGTCAGCGGCACGGGGTGCTCCACGGCAACGAAGGGCGACGACTTCCCTTCCCAGCAGTGGTCGGGTCCCGCGGTCAGCGGCGGCCACGCGGATCAGGTGGCTTCGGCGGAGGTCCGACGCGGAGTGGTCTGGCCCATATCGTTCGATGCTCAGCTCAACGTTGAGAACGCACAGCGGAGAGGGGTGCCTGTGGAGGAGATCACCGGCGCAGCAGCCGTACGGCTCTATTCTGTTGGCGCCGCGGAGTGTGGACGCGGTGCTGCTCGTCATCGACATAGACAGGGGCCGCGGCGAGGAACAGGGGAGCACCATCGGCGTCTGGCTCGTAAGATGGGGCTTCCACGGTGGCTCAAGCCTTTGGTCGACGGCACACCGGAGTGGCAGGCGTGGCTGCTCGTATGGTCGGGGAGGTTAGGATTTTATGGTTGTTTCTTTCTGTGTATTGGCAACGTGTCCTTTGTCTGACACGGAGGGATGTATACTGCAGATATAATGGATACGAAGGAAATATATATTGGACACTGACACAGACACGATAACACGTCTATCGTTATTGTGGTAATGGCAGTGATGTTTACACGGTGGTGGTTCTGTGGAGGATAGTCGTCGGCAAGATGGCCGTAGTTAATGGCGGGGGTGGTCGGGTGGCATGCCGAGGTCAGGGTGATTGGAAGGATGTGTCGAGGTGGTTATTTTGGTTGTTGGCCGGGATGGCCAGAGTGGTGGTGACAAGGGAGGTCGTCGGAGAAGGGAGCCGGTGATGGCGATAATGGTGGTGTCTGTTTTGATTGGGTTACGGGGTTGTAGTGATGGTTGGGCGGCGGATAGGTGATGAGGGTGATGCTGGTTTGGTCAGGAAGGGAGGTTGGGTGCTGGGAGAAATAGCTCTCCTTATATAGGAGATGAATCTTCTAGGGAGATAAGGACCATAAGTCCTATTGGGTAACATTTTCCTTTATTTCAAATCAAGCAAAATTATTTAAAACAATCTAATAAATCAAAATCCATTAGTAGATAACGACACTCATTTAAATCGACAATCCAATAAGTTAAATCATATAAATTAAATCTTAAACGTCAATAATATTTACTTTCTATAAAACAACTAAAAACGTATTAGTATGAATCAAATCTTAAATTCAAATAAACAGTTATCATAAGAATTTAGATACAATGACACCATATTTTAAATCGCATATAAATTCAAATAGTTATCTAAAACAGACTTAATTAAACCTAAATAGAATTTTGATAACCAAATAATTTAAAGTGGCACTTAATCCGTATCAACAATTTAAATCAAATGATAACCTTTAAACCGAAATCAATCTAGTCACAAAACATTAATAATTGCAATAATAATGATTAAAGTGATATTTGCTATAATTATTAATTTAACCATATATATTCAAATCAATTATCATAATGATTTCAAAGTAATATTACTTTCTATCAAAATAATTTTGAAACACATTCAATAAAATATTCATAATAATAATTTAAATATAACGACACCATCACAATGATTTAAATCACATATGAATTCCAATCCTAAATTAAATAATTGATTAACACAACAATTTTGAATAATATTAGCGTAGGTATATTTTGATAAAATCAAAACTTGATTTAAATTACTTTGGCAAAAATCTTTTTATTGATAAAGCTAAATATTATTTTCAAATCACTTTTGAAGCGTTTAAAAGCCTAAATTAATAACCAACACATTTCCAATAATATAATCTAATAAAGTATTTAAATAATTTAGTACTCTCAAAATATTTAGTTTAACAATTAGTTTAATAAAAGGAAATATCGTTCGGAAAGTCTCAACCGCGACGTGGCGGAGGTGCTGGCGATTTTGACAGGAGTACTGAGTCCATATCCTCGGACACATGGGTTTAGGGTTAGGGTTAGGGATATGGAAGAAATTTGGGATTGGAGATTTTCGAGAATTAGGGATGTGAGGCTTGTTGTTGAGATGGAATGGGTTCTGGTGAGAATTGTTAATTTGAACACAATAAGTAAAATAAATAGCAATAAAATTTTGAAAATTTGGAAAGCGGAGTTACAAATCTACCCACCTTAGAAATAAATTCGTCCTCGAATTTAAGGACTACTACGTTAGACGGTCTTGGATGAACGGTGAAAAAGATGGTAAAAATTTATGATAAGAGAGTCTTAATCAAACGAATGAAAAGAGAAATAAAAATATACTTTGGTAAAGCATTGATCGACTAGAGTGGAAATGGAAGTAGTAACTAGGTATGGCTTAGTGTTGGACCCTGAGGCTATGGTCTTGAATCCTAAAATGCTCAAAATGTCCTTAAGATTCAACCCCAAAAACTAACAATGGCTTCAAGGACAATTCACCAATCGAAGACTCTACCCACCTTAGAATATTTCGTCTTCAAACTTTCAAGGAGTACGATCAGGTACGTCTATGAAGAATAATCAAGAAACCAAATTTTTTAATTGATATAAATAAAACGACGAACGGTATAATCAAGGGAGTGATATGATTCATGATCTAATTAGTCACACGTAAAAATGATAAAGATAATAGACAAAAGGAGAGTGTGATTTGGTACGACCAATATTCGGTCAAATGGTCTAGTTGACAACCAAATGTTTAAGAATGATTTAAATTGAAATAATTTGGCATGATCCAATTACAGTCAACATGGTCTAGTTACGACCGAATTTCTAAAGAATAATTCTAGATCAAATCTAGACAAAGCTATAGTCCCATAGATATAAGTTAAGATACAGTCATGATCAAGATTAATCATGCAAGTCATCCATGCATAATAAAATTAGAAGGTTGGCACGAGCATTAACAAGGTCAAAATAGTTATGATCAAAATAAAATAAAAAATATAACATTAGCAATAATTGATTTAAAATATATGCACGATTATGATTATAGTCAAGAGAGTTTAGTCATGATCAAATTTGTTTAGGAACGATCGATTAGTTAAGCAAAACTGTTTAGGCATGATTATATAATCAAACCTAGGAAAGGATACGAATTGACTCGATCAAAATATAATAAAAGGAGTCTAGTCATGATCAAAATTGTTCAAGTATGTCCAAATCAAAAACCATTTCGATATACTTAAAATATTTACCCATAATTATTTAGGCATGAGTTTAGAATCAAAATCTAGACAAGTTTAGGAACTCAGTCGAAATTACATTAAAAGATGACAATCTGAAAAATAGTAGGATAAGAAAGGAAGGGAGAATTACCAGTTTATTGAGAAGGTTGTAACTAAGAATAAACACAAATCAATCTGAAAACTTAATAGTTATATGCCAATAAGACGTAGTCTCTATGGTATTCGAAACTCATAAACATAATCGAAGTCGTTTTACCAAGAATTTATGCCTCGTCAGTATACAGCTAGCTGCAATAAACTCTTGGTTCCATGACTCAACAAGGATACGGTAACGAATACCCTATTAACTCTATCCAATCTGGTCATAACAACTTAAAGATGAAGATATGACAACCAAGATATAGTTTTGACAACATTCGATAACTTATACTTACTCGAGGTTACTTCAACTTAGGGATCATGCCTCGCTAGTGCGATGCTGGCTGCAGTGAACCCACAGTATCCATAAGTCAATTAAGTGGCGACAGTGCACGGCTGCCTGCCATGCCTGCCATCATAAGTCGCCGATCATCCTTTCAACTACATCCTTAAAATCTCAACGGAGGTCCAAAAATCCTGAAACAAATTGACCATGATGGAGAAAGCTAAAAATTTGAACAAATTGATCATTATAGGAAAGTTTACGTATCCTTCCTTGAAGGGGAGGTATCAGTTTTGAAAATTAAACGATTGATTATGAAGGACATGGTCGAAGGCAAGATAAGAAAAAAAAATCTTATAATTCTTATTTTACGGATATTCAATATTCAACGATTGAGAGAAAGCTTTTGAATCCAAAACTTAACTCGAGATTAATAGACAATTGAGTGAGAAGTTATTTTAAAAAAATAATCCCTTATGTCCAAGAAAAAGAATATAAGTGATACGAACTTATGATATGACGATGTTTATAGAAGACATAAGATAAATTTGTACAAATGATCATGATTAGGGAGAAAATGATTGAAGGCAAAATAAATATAAACTTAAATTTATATTTCTCTAATATTCAAGGTCGAGAAAAAATATGTATAAAGCACTATGTCTTCCTATAATGAATATATTTATATACAAGTATATATGCATAGTCTAAGTAACTCCCAAAAATCCCAAAATATCATTCTAAGAGAAGGTTATCCGATTTCCAAGAAAATATAAATTTAAATAGCAATAATACATATATTATTTTCAATATATAATTTATAGAAATTATTCCCAATACTAGAAATGGACTACCAAAATATATACACATCTATATATCTACATGAACGATGTTGGTCGCACTACATGACCACTAGGACTTGGGTTGAGTTTGGGCTAGTTTGGAGCAACCAGGTCTTCTAAAAGCCAATAATCTTAATAATAAGTAATTAAATTATTCCTAGGGTTATGTCGCGATTTGGCCTGGTTTTCCTAGTTAGTGCACATCCATGACTCGGCCTTCTCTACCATGACTAACGTATTAGTCAAAGCACTCGACCACACTCTCAGTGCCAAAATTCTTAGTTATCTTGCGCTCCAAAACTTAACCGTGACTAAGGCCTTCTATAATAAATATTTATAAAATTCTAAAAATCATATTTTAACTCAAATAAATAAATAAAAGGATATTTCCAAACTTTCGGAAAGAGGGGTTACGAATCTACTCACTTTAGGAATACTGTCGAATCAGAATACAATAGGGCATCCTTCTATAAAACCACCTAATAGGATTTAGAATTCGATGAGGCCTATGTAGCAACCTTAACTACCCAACTGTCAAAGTAAACTAGGGACTCCTAGTCCTAACCATTCTCCTAAAATTGACTTACTCCTAGTTATGAATGAGCATTTCCTAGTCGCAGGCTCGCAGTAGTACGACTAATATTGTACTACCACGAGTTCGCACAATTTACAAAATCTGACCTGCATGGGCCAGCACAAAAACTTGTCACGACCCGCACCCGCTTTTCGGATACGAGACGTGTCCAAGCCAGCCTACGCTGCAGAGTCGGCGGTAGAACGCTGTCACGGCCAAGATGCTCAATTTCACAAAATAAAACATTTGCTGCTCATCCATATTTCTAAATTTATTACAACAGTTACAACATTTATATTTAAAGAAACTACAAAGTTCTCACAATTAATGAAAATGATACAACTGCTATCTATTTCTAGGTTTCTGTATGCAAATACACCCGTATCTTCCAAAGCTAAGTGAAGCCACAGCTAACCTGAAAATTTTTAGTTTTCAGTCAGGAATAGAACAAGCACATAAATCGACGGCAATGCGAAATCACAATAGAATTAACAAGACATGAATATAACATATGAGAGACGAAAACTAGAAAGTAACTGATGACATGGAAATTGGTGAAGAAGATAAGGAAAACAAATAAAATACAGCTATCTATGTGATTTGAAATATCAGTTTCGACATGTGAATGGCTAGGGATAAATTTGGCACCCTTCACGTGTCGTGTGCAGCTGCTATTCTCTACGAAAGACACGGGGGATGGGTAAGGGGTAATCTACATGTCTACTAAGATATTTTCCTTCCGACTACTACTCATGGACTCGAACAAGTCACGAAACACGAAATATGATAACTAAGAAATAATTTATGTAGATATCCATAACTCTAATCTGTGTAACAATGTGTCAACAAGCAAGATAACATATGCATAAACATGATGTGGAAAGACTACTATGAATCGAAAGCAATCAGAAAGTGTACTTGCCTGAGGTTCTTAGCTGCTGAAACCGATAATCACATTAGGTCCAGATTAGTCCTGATTAGCCAAGTGCGATATGAAGCATTCCCGAATTGACAAGGAAGTATGGATATTCGATTAGTCACGGTCAAGTATAATCTAGGGGAAAATTTGATCTAAGAAAGTTATCCCTTCAATCCCAATATATATATCTTAAGAAATCTGTTTAGAAAATATCATATGTACTTTTTGGAAATATTTACTATACACAAAAACTAGATTTTTATTATTTCTTTTATAAAATATATTTTAGGTCAAAGTCGTCCTTCGAATAATACCTGCTATGACTATAAATACATTAAGGTCAAAACCATAATAGTACGACAATATATATTTATTTTGAAGCTAAACCGTTGATTTGTCAATAATATTATTTTGGAAAATATTTGTAAATCTATTTTAGAAATATTATTAGAAATACCTTAATTATGAGTAAAGGCCCAATAAAATAATGAAAAGATTTATTTTAGACAAAACAATCTAGATGAGCCCTAGGCCCAAAATCTATATTTAAGATAGCATGAGATCTAAAATAACACAATTTTCCACAAAATATAGATATAGTTTTATATAATTCCCAAAATGTCTATAATACAAATAGTATTATACCAAATATTATTCTTATATACATATTTAATACGTACACTTACCATAATATCGACTTTCCATTTATTGGGCCTGGCCCCAGCCCAAACCAACAACTCATATTTTGTAAAACCAAAAAACTAGTAAAATTCACCAAAAATGAAGCTACATGCTCTAACCCAAAAGTCCAAATATTTTTGAAACAACTAAACATATTTAACCCTTATTGGGCTTAATCCAATTCTACTAAGCATTTTTGTTTAGAAACATGATAACTTATTAACCCAAAAATTACTATTTCCTACTCGTGTGGCTTCAAGCTATGAGTTAATGGTAACGGCAGTGATGTTTACACGGTGGTAGTTCTGTGGAGGATAGTCGTCGGCGAGATGGCCGTAGTTAATGGCGGGGGTGGTCGTGTGGCATGCCGAGGTCAGGGTGATTGGAAGGTTGTGTCGAGGTGGTTGTTTTGGTTGTTGGCCGGGATGGCCGGAGTGGTGGTGACAAGGGAGGTCGTCAGAGAAGGGCGCTGGTGATGGCGATAATGGTGGTGTATGTTTTGATTGGGTTACAGGGTTGTAGTGATGGTTGGGCGGCGGATAGGCGATTATGGTGATGCTGGTTTGGTCAGGAAGGGAGGTTGGGTGCTGGAAGAAATAGCTCTCCTTATATATGAGATGAATCTTCTAGGGAGATAAGGACTATAAGTCCTATTGGGTAACATTTTCCTTTATTTCAAATCAAGCAAAATTATTTAAAACGATCTAATCAATCAAAATCCATTAGTAGATAATGATACTCATTTAAATCGATAATCCAATAATTTAAATCATATAAATTAAATCTTAAACGTCAATAATATTTACTTTCTATAAAACAACTAAAAACGTATTAGTATGAATCAAATCTTAAATTCAAATAAACAGTTATCATAAGAATTTAGATACAACGACACCATATTTTAAATCGAATATAAATTCAAATCCGAATTCAAATAGTTATCTAAAACAGACTTAATCAAATCGAAATAGAATTTTGATAACCAAATAATTTAAAGCGGCACTTAATCCGTATCAACAATTTAAGTCAAATGATAACCTTTAAACCGAAAGCAATCTAGTCACAAAACATTAATAATTTCAATAATAATGATTAAAGTGATATTTGCTATAATCACTAATTTAACCATATATATTCAAATCAATTATCATAATGATTTCAAAGTAATATTACTTTCTATCAAAATAATTTTGAAACACATTCAATAAAATATTCATAATAATAATTTAAATATAACGACACCATCACAATGATTTAAATCAAATATGAATTCCAATCCTAAATTAAGTAATTGATTAACACAACAATTTTGAATAATATTAGCGTAGGTATATTTTGATAAAATCAAAACTTAATTTAAATTACTTTGGCAAAAATCTTTTTATTGATAAAGCTAAATATTATTTTCAAATCACTTTTGAAGCGTTTGAAAGCCTAAATTAATAAACAACATATTTCCAATAATATAATCTAATAAATTATTTAAATAATTTAGTACTCTCAAAATATTTAGTTTAACAATTAGTTCAATAAAAGGAAATATCATTCGGAAAGTCTCAACCGCGACGTGGCGGAGGTGCTGGCTATTTTGACAGGATTACTGAGTCCATGTCCTTGGACACATGGGTTTAGGGTTAGGGTTAGGGTTAGGGTTAGGGATTTGGGAAAAATTTGGGATTGTGAATTTTCGAGAATTAGGGATGTGAGTCTTTTTGTTGAGATGGAATGGGTTCTGGTGAGAATTTTTAGTTTGAACACAATAAGTAAAATAAATAGCAATAAAATTTTGAAAATTTGGGAAGCGGAGTTACAATACTAATATTCGAATTGCCTAGAGTCTTTTTGTTGAGACGCAGTCAACTCCCTAGTGTATTCGAATTGCCTATCTTTTCCCCCAACTTTCCAATGCCATGGCCATGCCAACCAAGGTCTCTGGGCTGCCACAGTGCAGTGGCCAAATCACACCCATCTGCTGCTACTACTATACTCTATTTCCTATTCCTCACTAGCTCAAACCAAATTCATCTAGTCACCCAACATAATGTCTAATACCCTCTGAAACCTTAGGACAGAACAAAATGCAGGACATGTCATCTAAATCCAAAAGGAAATATAGTGAATCAAAAGGCTACGTAGTTACATCTGACAGTAAAAGAATGAAGGGACAGAACCAAACGTGTGCAGTAATAATGTCCACATTCCCAAAATTACCTGGGCAACAGTGGGATTGGCTTGGACTAAGGAATGGAGGTATCATTGATTCCCTGTAACATCTGATCAATGGCATGTTTTAGGGATAACTAGCTCGAACCAAAGGAGATATGGCCGAAAAGAGGTAAGTGTGACCATTACCAATTCGTGGGGGGTGAATCCCCAGATGATGTTGGCTCGAGTTCAAGAGTTGAACTCAGGAATTCTGGACAAAAGAGTCCAAGAAATATCTAGTAGGACAGAACACCTTAGATACTAATAGATGAGATACTAACATAGTATAAGGACTGAACAGTAATATGGGGAAGAGTGGTTTGAACTGGACATCAAATATATGTGAACCGAAATTAGTAAAATAAATAATACACAAAGGAAAGGACAGGATAATGTGTGGCTCGACTGAACAATATGAGGTAATATGGTCTGATACCCAGTGAAGAGGATTGAATACCCCCACCCCCGCGGTCTCCATCTGCCCCCCTCCCCCGCCACCTCTACGGCCTCCATCCGCCCTCCTGTGGCCTCCCACCACAGCCGACCCCCCCACCACGGCTCTCCTCCGCCCGCCACCGCCGACTACCTCCGTCCCCACCCCCGCGGCCTCCATCTGCCCCCCCGGCCTCCTACCATAGTCGACCACCCACCCCCCACCATGGCACCCCTCCACCCCCACCCCACCACCGGCTACCTCCGCCCCCCCACCGCCCACAACCCCCAAAAGAAAGAGAGAGAGAGAGAGAGAGAGAGAGAGAGAGAGAGAGAGAGAGAGAGTTCGAATGAAATTACCCTCCGATGGTTCAATTTTAGCGTCGAACTGTCGACGGATATATCCGTCGCTAAGTAGTCATAAATTTCCCACAAATTTTTATATATTTTTTTCGCCAGCTGAGTGACTACGTAGCGACGGTTGTAGGTTCCGTCGCCAAAACTCATCAGCTGGACGACGGACTATCCGTCGCTACATAGTCGCCCAATTTCCTGTAATTTTTTAACATTTTTCCATACAAATATTGACTAAGGAGTGACTATCTAGCGACAGATTCATTGTCCGTCGCTACTTCGCCGACGCCATACCGACGGGTTTGCGACAACTTTTCACCCTTAAAATTAAAAAAATATATTGCCTGTGATTAGACGGTAATCCGTCAGTAGAGAGTCGGGAGTCCGTCGCTACTAGCGACGGACTTAATCCGTCGCTACTATCGAGGGACTTAATCGTCGCTAACAGGTCGTCGCTAAATCGATGAATTTTGGTAGTGGGCGCTCATCTGTAAAGACGATTAGCATCTGGTTATAGATGTAAAAAGCCACAAATGATGGTAGGCACGCGGTATGTTTCGGTTATTGGGATAGCAACCCAACCCGTGAAACGTCGGGCTACCCAAATTCGAGAAAGAAAAGAAAGAGAGAAAAGAAAGAAAGAAAAGAATAAAAGAAAAGAAAGAAAGAAAAAGATAAAGAGAAACACCTTTAGTCCATATTGGCGCGAATACGCCAACGATCATTTCATATAGTTAAGGAACGATGGGTTGAAAGTACAGGCATGTATGTGTCCCGCATACATAGATCCTGCATAGAGAGCACTATAACATGACAGGGAAGGAATGAGGCGTATTCACCTTGCGTCAGTGCAAGGGCGAGTGCGTCTACATCGGAGTGAAGTCGCACCATAAAACAAACACGAGATTCCTTGCCTGCTTGCCATGATAACATGCTTTATGCTTTCGAATATGCCATAAAATTGACCCTAAGGAGAATATAGCAAGGTCATAAGCTAAGTTGCATGATTCAACATAAATACTACAATGTCGGTTTAGAAAGAAGGTCTTTGCATCAGTACATGCGAGGACGAACGTACTGATCCCCTACCAGCTTTCATACATGGTACAGGGAATGGATTGCTTACGGCGGAGCTTCGCTTGAACGCGTTGAGGCTTGGAATGCCGAAGCGTATTGAGGCATGTGACCGCATTGACACTCGAACTTGCAACTGGATTGATGCGGCCGAGATATAGAAGACATGATGTATAGAACGGTGAAATCCTTTGTGGGTAATAGAGAACCTGAGTATTGTAGACAATCTGGCATATATTGTTGGGCTATCAAAAGCCTTTGTAATCTCAGTTCGAATATAAATAAAGAGAATTTTTTTGTATACTCTGTTTTTCTTTCGTTCTTAATATCAACTCAAAGATAACCATTTGAGAACTTGTCATCTTGCCTTGCACGAGCGCAGCTCCAGACTCGTGTGGCATCATGCCCCCTGGGAGGACGATAATTCGGGTGATTCTGGGTCGGGGCGTGACACGACGCATCTAAGCGAGCTTCGCACCAACGAGCTTCTACATGTGTCTGCCATGAAAAACTGTATGGGTGTCAGTACTCAACTGTACTGGTGGAATGAACTCCTCGCCCACCCATACAAAACCAACACGTTCATTTACTTTGTGCAACATAATCCCTTTACGATTGTCTTTCTACTCTTGCCTTAGGATCATTTTTAGAACATAGACTCTCGGCCTACTTTGTGTCGCTAGACCATCTCCGTGCCTTGTACTAGCAACTTACTTATACTTTGCCTCTTAGACCCTTTTCGTGTCAATAACGTTAACTTATCAAGTCGTATTTGCCTTTTGGCCCATACTCAAAGATGTAACTGATGGAACTGGGGATTCCCAGGACCCTTCCTTTGGTGTACGTATTGATTGATAGAAAGTTAAACAGATCTAATACGTGTTCTAACCCTTCATAGGCGGAAACTAGGGTTCACGAATTATACCTGCGACGAAAAGGAGACAAGTAATTCCTGGCAATCTCGAGCGGACGACCCCAAGATCTTCTGCACGTATTCCTTCCTCGAGTTGGACGTCGTGTGGGCGACGATCTCCCAACCTTTTCTTCTCCTTGGCAGCCCTCTCTTTCTCTCCTTACGTGAATTATGAATTTAGAGAAAGTTTCAGATTTCTGATCGGTAATATGGCGGCCAGATAATAGAGGATATATATAGGCTACGACAGGGACCATGAGGAGAAATTAGGGTTAGGCCTCCTAACGGATCTGGATATCCTGTGTTCAGCCCGAACACACAATCTAGGCCCATTAACAATAGCTCAGTCCACTAATGAGCTATTGTTGCACTACCTCCCTAATCCTAAATTATGTTTGTGGGCTCCTTTTATTATATGCTCGTTTAGATTCCCATGTTAAGATATCGTATGTCCGTCGATCAAATTACGTTACTGACAACTATATTGATTCGATATTTTTTATCCTTAAGTAGTACCGCTCAACTTTATTTGTCATGTCGGATATAATCCACCTGCAGGGTTTACATGACAATCCTTATGAGCTCCTTAAGGGGACATCATCAACCCGATGTATTGGGACATGAATTCTATTTATAATCAACAGCCCATCATACATACAATGTTATTGCCCAATTCATAGAGGTTGTTGATCCATAATAAATCTCACTCTTTTATGAGTCAAAATAATGCACACTACATATACATGTTCGTTATTATATCTGGGTTAAGAGCACAAGCATCCATAATAACCGAGGTGTTTGTTCTCTTATGTAGTCAGTACAAAGAGAACAACCTCAAGTGGTCCTGTTCAATACACACAAAGTGTACTAGTGTAAACCTATAGTCAAGATAGACTAATACCAGATTACACTATAACCTTTCCAATAGATTGTCCAAGTCCATCTAGGTTGTGAACTATTTATATACTCCATAGAAAACTGATAATATAATCTTCTGTGTGACACCACACACCATATTATCTACAATATAGAATATCAGACATTTGTATTAACACTTGCAACAAATACAATATGCAAATATTTGCCCATATGATTGTCATTCAAAATTTAAGGAAATAAGGTTACTAAACAAGTGATGCTTTTAGTATATAACCCTAACAATCTCCCACTTATACTCAAAGCATTGCTTTTCAGTATACTGTTACAAATCTTCCACTTATACTTAAAGCCATGCTGCTACACATCTGACTCCCATTCCCTCAACATGACTATCAAAAGCCTTAGCTGGTAAGCTCTTTGTAAAGGGATCAGCAAGGTTGTCGGCTGATGCTATCTTGATCACAGCAACTTTTCCTTTCTTTACGAAATCTCGTATCAGGTGGTACTTGTGCTCAATGTGTTTGCCAGTCTTATGGGCTCGTGGTTCCTTCGAGTTTGCAACTGCACCACTATTATCACAATAAAGTGTAATAGACTTAGGCAAACTAGGTACCACATCCAAGTCCAACAGAAAGTTTTTGAGCCAAACCGCTTCTTTGGCTGCCTCAGAGGCTGCCACATACTCGGCTTCCATGGTGGAATCAGCAATACATTTTTGCTTGATACTCCTCCACACAATGGCTCCACCTCCCAAAGTAAACACATAACCTGAGGTAGATTTCCTGGAATCCCTATCTGACTGAAAATTTGAGTCTGTATATCCCAATGGAACTAAACTATCTGCCTGGTAAACTAGCATATACTCTTTAGTCCTTTTCAGGTACTTCAAAATATGCTTTACGGCAGTCCAGTGCTCTTGTCCTGGGTTAGACTGATATCTGCTGACCATGCCTACGACAAAGCAGATGTCTGGTCTCGTATATAGCATTGCATACATTAAGCTTCCTACTGCTGAAGCATAAGGAACTGCCTTCATGTTCTCTATCTCTATAGGTGTCCTCAGATACTGCTCCTTTGATAGAGCAATTCCATGTCTAAAAGGTAAGAAATCTTTCTTAGAATTTTGTATACTAAAACGAGTTAGTACAGTATCAATATAGGAAGCTTGGGATAAGTCCAACATCCTTTTCTTGCGATCTCGTAGAACTTTGATCCCAAGGATGTGACCTACTTCTCCCAAGTCCTTCATATCAAACTGTTTGGATAACCATACCCTTACATCAGATAACACCTTCATATTGTTTCCAATGAGCAAGATGTCATCCACATAAAGTACTAGAAACACCACCATGTTTTCTTCACACTTTCTGTATACACATGATTCATCCTGACATTGATCAAATCTATAGGATTTTATCACCTGATCAAAACATACGTTCCAAGATCTGGAAGCTTGCTTAAGTCCATAAATGGACTTCTTGAGCTTACAAACAAGATGCTCCTGGCCCTTTTCAATGAAGCCGTCTGGTTGCTTCATATAGATGTCTTACTCAAGACTTCCATTAAGGAAAGCTGTTTTGACATCCATTTGCCAAATCTCATAATCGTGATGAGCTGCAATAGATAAAAGAATTCGGATAGACTTAAGCATGGCTACAGGAGAAAAGGTTTCCTCATAATCGATACCCTCTCTTTGAGTAAAACCTTTTGCTGCAAGCCGAGCTTTAAAGGTTTCAACCTTACCATCTGATCCTCTTTTTCTCTTATAGACCTACTTGCATCCAATGGCTTTTACACCAATGGGTGGTTCTACAAGCTCCCAGACCTGATTAGAATCCATAGATTCTATTTCAGATATCATTGTTTTTTGCTAAGACTCTGCATCTTTAACTTGGAGTACTTTATTGTAGGTACAGGGATCATAATCTTGTTCCTCAGGGTCAAAGTCTGAATACTCTCCCAAGAACATATATCTATCAGGTTGTATCACAACCCTCCCACTAAGACGAGGCACTATCGGTTATGGTGTAACATTTGTGACACGTTGTGCAGTTATTTGTGGTTCATCCTTATGTACTGTTGGTACTGAAGTACTTGGTGTCTCACATCTCAGTTCTTCTAGAACAACTCTACTTGTGGGTTTATGGTTCATCACATAGTCTTTCTCTAAGAATCGGGCATTGGTGCTAACAATGACCTTCTGATCCTTAGGACTATAAAATAAACCTCTTTTCGTTCCTCTTGGATAGCCTACAAACAAGCGTACTTCTGTACGAGATTCCAACTTATCTGGTTTCCTATTCAGCACATGTGCTGGACTACCCCAAATGCGAACATGTTTCAGACTAGGCTTACGCCCAATCCACAGCTCTGTAGGAGTAAGAGGTACTGACTTAGAAGGAACCAAGTTCAAAATATAAGCTGTAGTCTCTAAGGCATATCCCCAAAATGAATCTGGCAAATCCGAATAACTCATCATTGATCTAACCATCTCTATAAGAGTTCTATTCCTTCTTTCGGCTACACCATTCTGCTGGGGCGTTCCAGGTGCAGTCAATTGGGATGCAATCCCAGCCTCTGATAAATAATCCCTAAAATCTTTAAAGAGGTACTCGCCACCACGATCTGATCGTAATGACTTGATACATTTTTCATGACGTTTCTCCGTTTCAGCCTTATACTCTTTGAATTTCTCAAAGCACTCAGACTTACGGCGTATCAAATAAATGTATCCATACCTTGAATAATCGTCAATAAATGTGACAAAATATTCAAAGCCACCTCTAGCTTGGATAGTCATGGGTCCATACAAATCAGAATGAACCAATTCCAACACATCTTTGGCCCTATACCCTTTGCCGTAAAAGGTCTTTTGGTCATTTTACCTTCCAAGTAGGATTCACAGACTGGTAGTGCCTCCACTTCCAATGAACTCAAAGGTCCATCTTCAACCAGTCTTTGAATCCTTCTTAGGTTAATATGCCCCAATCGGAAGTGCCAAAGATATGTTTGGTTCATACAAGAAGGTTCTTTTATCTTATTTAAGTTAGATGACATATTATTCATTTCCATAAGTTGCATTGTGGGCGAAATAGGATTAATGACATACAAATTATCAACCAATGCACCAGAACAGATAAAATGTTTATTCATTCTAATAACAATATTGTCATTAAAATAAACTGAATATCCATCCTTAACTAACATAGAAACAGAAACTAAATTCCTTCTAAGTGAAGGTGCATAAAGACAATCTCTCAATGTCAAAGACTTATTTCTACCAAAAGATAAAGTAACATCTCCTAATGCAACGACCGATACTTTTGTAGCATCACCCATGAACAAGCATATCTCTCCATCACTGAGCCGTCTGGTTTCCTGGAACCCCTGCAATGTATTGCAGACATGATTAGTGGCTCCTGTATCTACACACCAGGTGCCGGTAGATAACACCTCTAAACATGTTTCAACTACTAGTAAATGAGATATACCTTCTTTGTTCCCTTGTTTGAGAAGTGGACAATCAGTCTTCCAATGTCCTGACCCTTTGCACTTGAAATATTTGCCTTTCGGCTTTTTCACCGCGTCTTGAGGTCCCATGCCCTTCTTTGCTGAGTTTGCCTATTTCTGAATGTTATTTTTCTTCTTACCGCCTTTTGGCTTAGAAGTAGAAGCCTTTTCAGAAACAAAAACATGACCACTCTGCCTAAAGAGAGATTCAGCATCCTATAGCTCTTTTGTAAGTTCTGCCAAACTATACAACCTTTTGTTCATGTTGTAATTAAGGCAGAAATTGTCAAAACATTTAGGCAGAGTCCCGAGAATGATATCGACCTGGGATTCCCCATCGATTTTAGCTCCAAGGATCTCCATCTCATTCAGATGACCCATCATCTTGAGAACATGATCCCTTACTGGTGTACCCTCAGCCATTTTTGTATTCATCAAACATTTCATAGCAAACTGCCTAGCTGCTATACTCTGATGTCCGAAGAGTTCCTTGAGGTTATACATCATGTCATAAGCAGTGGCCATGGCCTGATGCTGATGTTGCAGTACATTTGACATAGATGCCAGAATGTAATACCGCGCCATCTCATCTGCCTTTTTCCACTTCTTATAAGCCTCTTTGACCTCTTCATCAGAGTTAGCATCAGGCTTAGGTGGGCATTCCTCAACAAGTACATATTTGTACTCCTCAGCAGTCAGAACAATATCCAAATTACGTTTTCAGTCAATATAATTAGGTCCAGTAAGTTTGTTTTCTTTAAGAATCACCATAAGTGGACTGAAAGAACCCATTTTTGAAATCCTGAGAATCACATAAATAAAATTATGTAGGACAAAAAAAAACTTTTTGAATTAACTAAATATTGATTCCCTCAAAACAATAATAAGAAATTCACCAACATCTTGAACACCATGAATTTAGCATGCCACGATAGTATGGACGTATACAAATTCAACTTTGTTCAAGTAGGTTTTTCTTATTAATTTTACTATCATGTCAACATAACTTTATGACAAATAAAATTAATATGCTGGTCTTGCTCTGGTCATACAAATAATAGCAGTGATTTCGATGGGGAGGATACCATTATTTGTATCTAAGTGTATACCATTACTTAATACTAAGTCCATTACCTTGTAATGAGTTCCTTCAGATGGAGAAGTGAACACATACTAGGTAACTTTCTACAATTATCCCTAAGGAAGTTTTTACTGGTGATCCATAATTATACTCATCCGATATGGAGGAAAGCACTATAGCCAACACGCAAGTATAATTACATCACCTACAAACCAGTAATGGAGACCATAGGATTTAAACTAAATAAATATCCTCTCCCACTTAGTTATTTAACAATGAGGGTTTTTCTACTAGTTGATATTATGTCCATGTTGTCCATTATTAATGTAGGCTTGGTTTTTCAAAAAAAACAATCACACAATAATAAACATGCATAATCAGAAAAAGTAAAATGACAAAAATAAGAGAAAATATCCAACAATTATGGTTATCTTTGCTGCTCCGTCCTCAACTATCCGAATCCAAAATCTGATGCAGTGCAGATCTATTCGGGATTCGACCTGCCCGGTCAGGTCGCGGGGTTCGGGGTAGCACCCCATTTTTTTAGGTATTGGCTGTCGATTCCTTCATCGAAAATCATCTGTCTGCCTCTGGACTGCTTAAAACCAGCATCTCGTCCGACGTTAGAAACAGCCACCACCGCCATCACGATTGATCAAAAATAATTAAAATTACACAAATCCTATGCCTCCCGAAGGAGTTCACACATAATCTAGATTGCAAAATTAAAATAATAAGCACGATCAACCCTCGTGATTTTAATTACATCCACAGCAACAACAACATCCACGACATGTCCGTGGTTTAAACAACACAATCAAAAATATGCATTGGACCATAATAGTTGGATATAAGATGCCTGCAAAACCGAGTTAGAACAGATCTATATCTACCGACTGTTACACAGCGCAGGTTTTATTGGACAACATGGACGTATCAATCAATACGTAGATCCAAAGTGGCTCTGATACCAATTGATAGAACTGGAGATTTCCAGGACTCTTCCTTTGGTGTGCGTATTGATAGATAGAAAGTTAAACAGATCTAATACGTGTTCTAACCCTTCAAAGGCGAAAACTAGGGTTCACGAATTATACCTGCGGCAGAAAGGAGACAAGTAATTCTTGGCAATCTCGAGCGGACGACCCCAAGATCTTTTGCACGTATTCCTTCCTCGAGTTGGACGTCGTGTGGGCGATAATCTTCCAACCTTTTCTTCTCCTTAGCAGCCCTCTCTTTCTCTCCTTACGTGAATCACGAATTTAGAGAAAGTTTCAGATTTCTGATCGGTAATATGGCGGCCAGAGAATAGAGGATATATATAGGCTACGGTTGGGACCATAAGGAGAAATTAGGGTTAGGCCTCCTAACAGATCTCGATATCCCGTGTTCAGCCCGAACACACAATCCAGGCCCATTAACAATAGCTCGGTCCACTAATGAGCTATTGTTGCACTACCTTCCTAATCCCAAATTATGTTTGTGGGCTCCTTTTATTATATGCTCATTTGGAATCCCATGTTAAGATATCGTATGTCCGTCGATCAAATTAAGTTACTGACGACTATATTGATTCGACATCTTTTATCCTTAAGTAGTACCGCTCAACTTTATTTGTCATGTCAGATATAATCCACCTGCAGGATTTACATAAAAATCCTTATGAGCTCCTTAAGGGGATATCATCAACCCGATGTATTGGGACATGGATTCTATTTATAATCAACAGCCTATCATACATATAATATTATTACCCAATTCATAGAGGTTGTTGATCCATAATGAATCTCACTCTTTTATGAGTCAAAATAATGCACACTGCATATACATGTCCGTTATTATATCCGGGTTAAGAGCACAAGCATCCATAATAACAGAGGTGTTTGTTCTCTTATGTAGTCAGTACAAAGAGAACAATCTCAAGTGGTCCTGTTCAATACACACAAAGTGTACTAGTGTAAACCTATAGTCAAGATAGACTAATACCAGATTACACTATAACCTTTCCAATAGATTGTCCAAGTCCATCTAGGTTGTGAACTATTTATATACTCCATAGGGAACTGATAATATGATCTTCTGTGTGACACCACACACCATATTATCTATAATATAGAATATCAGACATTTGTATTAACACTTGCAACAAATATAATATGCAAACATTTGCCCATATAATTTTTATTCAAAATTTAAGGAAATAAGGTTCCTAAAAAAGTGATGCTTTTAGTATATAACCCTAACAGTAACTACACGATAGTACACAATTTCCATGTGACCGTGCTACAAGTCCATATTGAGGCCGTGCCTCGCAACTCAGTGTGACTTAACCATATGCCGCCTCGCGGCCCTTGCCACTTTAATTACCAACCGACTCAATCAAGACTTGTGAACTTATTGTCACACAACAAACTCTGCCTTGCGGTGCTTCCTGACTTAAACTCGAATGACTCAAAACCATACTTATGCAACTCTATGCCAACAACTTAAGACCCGATACCACATTCCGTGCCGAAGCACGGTATTTACGTTGCAGCCAAATCTTAGGCCCCAAACATTGTCTTCTGATCGTGCACGTATTCAACTTGACTTAATCCGAAGGCACACCTGCGGATTGTCGCTCGTGCCGACCCATCTATATGAAAGGTCACTAGAACCACAAGCTATCCTGGACTTATAGTTTTGTTATTTGGCAACCCTTTCAGCATAAGTAGCGAGCCCCACTGAAAGTTTCCGAATAATCTGAGCGGTACCCCCACCTCGGCTATACCGTGTTTCCTCCTAGGCCAAAACGGTCTCGTGGCTCAGGGATGCCGCTCGAAGAAACTTTTTACCTTGTCGACAAGTTGTCCAATGACCATGCAAGACTCGAGACAAACCAGAGTGGTCCCTTGACTCGAGACAAACTAGAGTGAAAATCAATCAGCTCTATATATCTATGTTTTAGAATATATCTTGCCATTTGGTGGCCTTAGCTCATGAAGGAAGCTGGTGAACCACTTACATTTCTCTATCTACAAATGTCTTCCATAGAACCATATATCACGTAGATCCAAGTGAAGCTAGCTTTTATCACTTCAGAAGAAATTTTTTCTTATTTTTTATCAAGAGTAGATTTCCTCTCCGATGCGTAACGTATTTCATTAAGGTAGATTCAGTAAATTAATCATTGTTGTGCTGGTCATATAATTGCCATCTCATACGTACGTCAATGATCCAGTAGCTAGCTAGCTACGTGAAATTAAGTATTGCACGAGTATCATATGAAATCTGCCAGTGATGATAGACACTTACTATGACCTAGTAGGATGCGCATAGTTAACCCTAATCTCAATGAAGAAGTTGATAAATCTTTTTAGTCTTGCATGGTCATGGACAACTTGTGCACAAGATTTTAGTTCTTTGAACGATTACCGAGGCCATGAGGCCAATTTGGCCTAGGAAGAACATGGATAGTTGTACTGACGTACTAGCACGGGTAATTCAGGAACTTTCACTGGGGCTCGCTACCCGTGCTGAAAGGATCGTCATCTATTTTAGCCATGCTCCGGGATAGTGTGTCACCATTGACCCTCATGTATATAAACTGTTTAGCTTACAATATCTGCTTCACAAGGAAGAACATGGTAAGTTTTATTACAGTGAAAGAGACTCTGCTGTGGGTAAGAATCACCGTATTTACTTTGTTACGTTCTATCGTATATTTTGTAAACTGAATTAAGAAATGACTAGAAAGACCACTTGTAATACTGCCTTCTTAACACATTTTTTATAACAATTACCAAAAATGTGGAATTTAAATAGTTGTTCACTATTATACGACAATGTATTGACCCACGTCTCCACGGATGTCGCGATTTAAGGAGACATCTATGTATTTTGTTTCTAGTAAAGGGATGTGATGTATGGGACAATGTATCTCATTTTGTAATACAAAGTTGTACCTTTTATTCTGCTGTTCAAATCTTTATAATGAAGCACATTATCAATGAATTTTTTTTCATTTCTATGCCAAGTCGTGTTATTCAATTTCTTTGCCTATTCTATATTACAAATTTTTAGTGAACCTCGATATATTCAAATGTACCACGAACTTGTAAAACCGTAACTTAAGCTTGTACGTCATCGCGTCCGTTGTCGACTTATTAATTCGGCAAAATTGAGACATGACATATGATGGGAGGGAGAGAAAAAGGCAACAAAAAGAGGCCTCATCGAATGAGAAGCCACATATGAAGCCCAAACAGAGCGCAAGATTGAGTGCTTCGTGTGGGGAGGAAATCACTTTGTACATGAATGTAAAAACAAAGACAAGCGAATGAACACGGTCCGAGAGGAGGAGGACGAAGACGAGGAGCCAGGGATGGGGGCTTATATGGGAGCCTTAGGCTTGCTCAATGCCCTGAAGAGCAAGACCTTCGTGACCAAATTTCTGAGTCAAGAACTTATATACATGGGGAGTACGAGAGCAATGGTGGACACATGAATAATACATAATTTTATCTCAGACACGGAGGTTCAGCGCTTGGTACTATTGCTAGCGAATGACTCAAACAAGAAGAAGGTGGTCAACTCAGAAGCTCATCCCATATAAGGGGTGACTAAGAGAGTGAAGATAGAGGTGTGGACGAGAGTCATTAGTCTCACGACCATACCAATTGACAACTTCAAGATGATCCCATGCATGAATTTTCTAACTTCTAGAAAAAAATTCCAACGCTACACTTGGAGTCATCAGGATCATGGAGGAGGGTTCGTCATGTATGATGAATGTTGCACGAAGAAAGTCCACAAAGGGGAAATCTATCTATATGATCCAACTTAAGAAGAATCTGAAGCACAAAGAGATGACCTACTTGGTGGTGCTCAGGACGGAGGAGACACCCGTGTAGGGGGATCTTTTGCCTGAGATTAGTGACCTACTCAAGTAGTTCAGAAATGTCATGGAGCATGAGTTTTCGAAGAGGCTACATCCACAGAGGAAGGTGGACCGTGCTATCGAGTTGGCATTGGGCAGGGAGCCGCTCGCTATGACCCCATATCGCATATTCCGGCTAGAGCTCGATGAGTTGAAGAGGCAACTAATGTAGCTACTCGATGTGGGATTCAATAGGCCGTCCAAGGCCCCCTATGGTACACTAGTGACGTTTCAAGAAAAGAATGATGTAAGCCTTCATTTGTGTATTGACTATCGTACACTCAACAAGGTGACCTTCAAGAACGATACTTTTCTATGTTCGATCAACTGGGAGGCGCAAGATACTTCTCCAAACTAGATCTGCGCTCCGGATACTATCAGGTGCATATAGCGAAGGGGATGTGGCCAAGACGATGTATGTCACGAGGTATATAACTTATGAGTTTTTGGTCATACCTTTTGGACTATCAAATGTCGCGTGCAATATTTTATACTTTGATGAACAAGCCCTTCCATCCCTATTCGATCGGTTCATCATGGTATCTCTCGACGACATCCATGTATACTGAAACACGATGTAGGATCATATTAAGCACTTGAAGACGAATTTTCAGATGCTAAAACCAACTCTTCGTCAAGTAGAAGAAATGTTCCTTTGTCCATGAGAAGGTGCCATTCATGGGACAAAAAGTGGGATGCAAATCTAATAAACCCAAAAAAATGTGATATAAATACAAACTCATATTAATAAGAGGAACGAAAGTAAAAAAATCATAAATTAATGGTTCTAGTTTTGTACATTCTCCCTTCAAATACCACTACTTACATTTCTATTGCAACCTCTCTCCTTGGACTTCTAGTGGAACCTCTGTATCTATAATTTTTTTGATTCTCCCAAGAAAGCTTTGTGCCTTGGCCGTCTCTTTCTTGTCCTTGGGATTCAACTCTTAACACCCACTAAATACGTTTGTTGAACACTCTCTCCTTAAACAAAGGTTATTGTTTCGAATCCAGTTCGTTCTGCAGTGAGACACGAACTAGTGTTGATAAAGAATTTACTTTTTGTTGTTATAGAAGAAGTTGCTTTTGGCCTTTTGCTTGGCACTAGGAAGAGAAAAAAAGATCTTAGGATAGGCCCTTTAGGCCAATTAAAAGATAATAGCTAAACTCAAGAACTAAAAAAATAGTCCCAATCAAGGTGCATGCAGAAGAAATGGTTGCTCTCAACTTTATGCTGGCAAAAAACGATTGTTATATGCAGGATATGAAATGATCAGAGAATGTACTCGCCTGTAACCTGATAATCTGGAGAATATCTACTGTCAGAGGAGTGGTGTCTGTCTCCTATAGAACAGTACAAGTCACTATGAGTCTAAAATGATAATACGATGCAAGTTAATGCATTCTACATGAATCTAGGTCAATCTAGACCAAAGTCAACTCTTGGTCAACTCTGGTCAACTCTAAAGTCAAACTAGGTCAACTAGGTCAAACCTAAGTCAAACAAGTCTATACTAGTCTAACTAGGTCTAACAAGGCTACACAAGTCTAATCTTGACTCTAAACTGACACACAGATACATCCATAGGCTATAGGCTATCATGCCTATGAACCAAACCATAACACATGACTACATGACAATATTTATATTTAAAATAATACACATATTGATGTATTATATAATATAACTAAAATACACATTAGCTTATAGACTACCTATGATATATCACCCATACATATATATCATATATATATAATAGCACACACTCATATATAGATATATATATATATATATATATATATATATATATATATATATCTCAATACATATATATACATATGTATAGAGAAAGGAGGAAACACATGTACTCATGTGTCATGTGTGTGTGTGTCTTGAGGGTGTGAGGGAGTGGTATCCTGGAACAACAGTGAAGTGTACAAGTGAATCTGGAAAACAATGAGTGTTCATGGATATAAACCTGTGTGTGTGAGAGGAAACATGTGTGTGTGTGATGCATCCTGTGAAATGAAGATAGTGCAATGAAATGGAAAATCATTTGGCATGAAGGAAATATCAGTGAAGACTATAGTTTTCTTGTGTCACTGTAAAACAGTGTACATGACAGTGAAGAAGTGGCTAATGTTCAAACTGGAACAATATTTTAAGGAATGAAGAACATTCAATTTAACTTGCAGTAAGAAAGGAACCCAATCTCAGGTATAAGAAATCATTCTCAGTTAGCTAACACTCAAACCCCATAATTTCGAATCTCCTGAACAACCAATTACCCCATTTCAGTTTACAGTTAACAGTGTGCTAATTCATCAATAAGAAGTCTGGGAATAATCCCAGGTTTCATATATTAATTCTCAGGAATAAGGAAAACAAAACTTAGTACAATTGGAATGAGGAATCTCAGGAAATAGGAATTCATTTCAGTCTACAATATTTCGAAAAGAAAAGAAAATCAGTTCAAGTTTGAATGATACATTTTCAGGTTCATTAAGGAACACAATCTCAGTTAACCAGTTCAGGGAAAAATCAGTATAAAAAAATGAAAACTTAGTTTTAATAAGAAGGAAAGGAAACCAATATTGCAGTTTCAGCATTTCAAAATCCAACCAAAAGCCTAAATTCACATTCTCAACCCAAAAACCAAACTCGAATGAAAATACTTCATTCCTATGAATCAACAGACATGTGGTAACATTTAACAGTGGGAAACATTTCTAAAACTGGAATTTGGAAGTTAGAAAATGGGAAAATACTGTGTATCAGTAATGGTATCAGAAAATATGCAGTAATCCCAATTCGAATCCAATTACTCACATCAAACCAATTCTAATATGTAAATCTAATCCAATATATTTTATACAATATAATTAGGATCTAATTAGCAATTTAAACGTGATTAAAATTATTTAAAATCGAATTGAAAACAGGGAAACGACCCAGTGCACTGAAACGCACAGTGCACGCACGAATCCGTGTCCGACACGACACGAGAGTTCGTGTCACTCCAAGAATCTCGTGTCAGTCATGGATACAACATATGTGTCAAGTTATACGTGTCCTAGTGTCGTGTGCTGTGCGCAGGAAGCCCAGAGTAGCATGGCATGCAACCTGCCCGCGCGCGCGCGTGTGCACCCGCGTGTACGTGTCCACAATCCGACATGACGCGACACGAAAATCCTACCAGGACACTAGAAACCTATAAGCAAGGTTAAAACCCTAATTCCTATTCAATTACATTGCTGAAATTAAAACGAAATGCCCTTTGGGGCAGTTCACCAAACACCTATACACATAGACTGATACGTGTCCGATACAGACACGTATCGGACACGAATTCTAGGGTTAGATACACCTACAGCTAGGGTAGGCCTAGGGCTTCCTATTTATGGAATAAAAGAGTAATTTTATGAAAGGAATTAGAATATACCTATTGATGTGCAAAGGCTCAAAAATCTCCAAATGAAAGTGATTCCTTAAGCCACCAAACTCCTTCAAATTGATTCTTCCCTGAAATTACTCAATACCAACAGCGAGTAGACTAATTTTAGAACCTAATGCAGTTGATTTAGGTGGAAAAGGAATTGAAATGGATTTTCTATGGATTAAGGAAGATGGAGACTCACCTCTTTCCAAAACTTTGTAAATATTTCTAAGGAGGCTAGCCCTAATTTCTAGGAGCATTAAATAGGGGGAGAATGACCTAAGGTGGCCGGCCATGGGCTGGAATGGGCTAGGGTTAGGGTCACTTGGTGTTGGGTTGGGCCTTTAAGGCTAAAATCACAAGTCATGACTTGTGAAACCACAAGCCATTTCCTAATCAAATTAAATCCTAATTTCCCCAAATTAATTCTAATGGGTTTGATTCCACTAACTTAGGTCAAGCTAGGTTTTCCTATCCTAAACAAATAGTCATGACCTAGGTTAGCCTCTAAGACAGTCTCCAAAGTCAACACTAGTCAAAGTCTAAAACTAGCACCAAAACAATTATACTAAAAATCACTTAAAAATTCTAATAAATATAATTAATACTAATAATTCCAAAATAATTCCAAAATTTTAAAAATGACCAAAATATCGTCAAGCTAGAAAAGTGGTAGTGAAAAATCTATCCTCCTTAAAATAATTTCGTCCTCGAAATTAAAGGCGAAACTAAACTGCTGAGAAGGACAGAAAGGTATACCTCAAGGTCCAAAAAGATAGGGGTACCGCTCGCGCATCTCATCCTCCCGGTCCCAGGTAGACTCTCCTGGAGAATGATGCCTCCATGCGACGCGTACCAAGGGTATCACCTGGTTCCTCAGTACCTTCTCCCGACGATCCAGAATCTCCACAGGCTGCTCTGGATAATTGAGAGCAGGTCCAACGTCAATCTCCGAATGATCGAGCACATGGCTAGGGTCAGCCACGTACCGTCTCAACTGTGATACGTAGAATACGTTGTGAACTCCCACTAGTGCAGGTGGCAAGTCTAGCCTGTATGCCACGTTACCGACTCTTCCGCTGATAACGAAAGGGCCGATGAAGCGCGGGCTAAGTTTTCTACCTCCACCAAAACGTATCGTACCACGAGTCGAAGATATCCGCAGAAAAACCATGTCTCCAACCTAATCACAAGCAAGGTCTCAAGTTACAAAAAAATCAAACACGATCAATCAAACAAAACAAAATACAACCTACTTCTAATCCTATCTCTAATCTGTACCTCAAACTCCAACGGCCTCCGGTGGCTATCGGTCCAGTACCGATGTCTGTCCTGCGCCATGCGAAGTCTGTCCCTGATGAGCTTCACCTTCTCGGCTGCGTCAACAACCATCTCTGGTCCCAGTAAAGCTCGCTCTCCAACATCATCCCAAGATAAGGGTGTACGACACCTACGCCCGTACAGATCCTCAAACGGTAACATCTCAATGCTGGCCTGATAACTGTTGTTGTAAGCAAACTCCACCAAATGCAGATGATCCTCCCAGGAACCTCTAAAATCTAGGACGCACGTCCGCAGCATATCCTCAAGTGTCTGAATAGTCCTCTCTGACTGTCCGTCCGTCAAGGGTTGGTATATAATACTAAACTTGAGCTGAGTGCCCAATCTAGTCTGCAGACTCCTCCAGAAATGGAAAGTAAAGCGACTATCTCGATGTGAGATATTGCTGATGGAAACTCCGTGAATCCTGACTATCTGCCTCATATACAACTTCGCAAGCCTCTCTGTAGACGTACCCACCTTGAATGGCAAGAAGTGGGCCAATTTGGTCAACCTGTCAATGATGACCCAAATCGCATCTTTCCCTCCTGGTGTACGCGGCAACCCAGATACAAAATCTATGGTGATATGTTCCCACTTCCACTCTGGAATAGGCAACGGCAGCAATAATCCTCCGGGCCTCTGTCTCTCTGCCTTGACCTGCTGACAGACCAAGCATCTAGCTACGAAGCGAGCTACCTCCCGTTTCATCCCGTACCACCAGACATGCTCTCGCAGATCCCTGTACATCTTGTTGGCACCAGGATGTTTAGAGTACTGCAATCTGTGAGCCTCCTGCATGATCTGCTCTTTGAGCTCCCCGCTAGGCACACATAACCTGGAACCGTGCCTCAAGGCACCATCCTCTGTAAGTGAAAACTCGTCATCCACCAACCCTGCACGAACCTGCTCTCGGATACACCGCAGAGCCACATCTTCGAACTGTGTCGCCTTGATCCTCTCCATCAAGTCCGACTGTACCTGAAGGCCCCATAACTGCATCTGTACCCCTGGCACAATCACCTCAATTCTAAGGCTCTCCAAATCTGCAAGCAAGTGCCGATTCATAGTCAAACACATGGCTGTCGGATACCTACTCAGGACATCGGTAACCACGTTGGCCTTCCCCGGGTGATACTGAAGTGAGATGTCAAAGTCCTTCATCAATGCTAGCCATCTGCACTGCCTCATGTTGAGCTCTTTCTGTGTAAACACATACTTCAAGCTCTTGTGATCTGTGAAAATCTCCACCCTCTCGCCATACAGATAATGCTTTCACAACTTCAAAGCAAAAATTACCGCTGCCAGCTCCAGGTCATGGGTAGGGTAGTTTTTCTCATGGGGAGATAATTGCCTGAAAGCATAGGCAATCACCTTCCCATGCTGCTGCAAGACACAACCCAGCCCCTTCCATGAAGCATCACTATAAATAGTGAATCCACCCGATCCTGAAGGCAATGTCAGAATCGGAGCTGTCGTAAGCCGCTTCTTCAACTCATCAAAAGCTGCCTGACACTCCTCTGACCAAACAAACTTAGTAACCTTCCGGGTCAAGCGAGTCAACGGCTTTGCAACCCGGGCGAAATCCTGCACAAATCTCCTACAATATCCTGCCAGCCCCAGAAAACTCCTGATCTCTGCCACTGAAGTCGGCGCTGCCCAAGCCTCAACTGCTGTGATCTTCTTCGGGTCCACTGAGATACCATCTCCAGTCACCACATGACCCAAGAAGTCTACCTTGTCTAGGAAGAACTCGCACTTCGAGAGCTTGCTGTACAATCTCTCCCTCCCGAGTGTCTCCAGTACCACTCTCAAGTACTCCTCGTACTCCTTCTCTGTCTGGGAATACACCAGGATATCATCAATGAATACCACCACGAACTTGTCCAAGTAATGGTGGAACACCTTATTAATAAGGTTCATAAACACTGCTGTTGCATTGGTCAGCCCAAACGGCATAACCAAAAACTCAAACTGCCCGTACCGCGTCCTGAAAGCGGTCTTGGGAATATCCTCCATCTTCACCTTCACCTGGTGATAACCTGACCTCAAATCAATCTTAGAGAATACCCGAGCTCCGCTCAACTGATCAAAGAGATCATCGATCCGCGGCAGTGGGTATCTGTTCTTAATCGTCAGGTTGTTAAGTGCCCTATAGTCGATACACATCCGTACCGACCCATCCTTCTTGGGTACGAAAAGTACCAGTACACCCTTAGGTGAAGAACTCGATCGGATGAAGCCCTTGTCCTGCAGCTCATCCACCTGCTTCTTCAGCTCCACCAACTCGCTGTTGTTCACTCGATTGACATGCTGAGAAATCGGTTCCGCGTCGGAAACAAGTTTATCGAGAACTCTATATCCCTGTCTGGTGGAAGCCCTGGTAATTCCTCTGGAAATACGTCCATAAACTCTGCGATCAAGGAATGCGGAGCCACCTGCTCCTCAAATGAAGCTCCATAGAAGACTCCGTCGTCCTGCTCTGCCTGCCGCCGAGTCTACTCAAACTCTGGCTCTTCTGGCGCCCCAAACAAAACTCTACCCCCTCGGCAATCAATACGGGCGTGGTGTCTACTCAGCCAGTCCATACCTAATACAATGTCGTAGTTCGGTAGTGGCATGACGAGTAGACTCACTCCCAACTCTCGGCCTCCCAAAATGACGCTCCGCCCTCTTCAAACATCACTCACGAGGATGACCCCACCCCCGGTCGTGATCTTTCAGGTCCTAGGCAATGGTTCAGAAACTAGACTGTGTCTAATAGCATACGGTACTGACACAAAGCTGTAGGAAACCCCGAAATCAAAGAGTGCAAATACTGGAAGGGTGTCGAAAAGAACCGAACCTGCTATCAGCTCTCCGATGGCCTCTGCATCCTCAGCTGCCATGGCGAAAGCTCGCCCCTGCTATCCATCTCGTGCCTGCTGCTAGTGCTGCTAGAACCTCTGCTGCTGGGTCTGCAGGGCTGGCCTCTTCTGCTGACCTGCTGGAGCCTTGGCTGTCCCAGCTCCTCCGGGTATCGGATGCATCGACGCAACTGGACAATCTCGCATCTGGTGATCCGCTGATCCACACATCAAGCATCTGCCAAGTCTCTTCCTACACTCCTCCCACTTGTGCCCAGGCTTCTTGCAGAAAGTACAACTAATAGCCTGCTGCCTGGGTGCCTGCTGCCTTCTTTGCTGCTGGTGCTGCACTTGCTGAAAAGGTGTACGACCCTGCTGCTGATACTGATGAACTGGCCTCTGCTGCTGAAAGTGCTGCTGGAAGTGAGGCCTCTTGGCCTGCCCCTGACTGCTGCTACCACCCTGGAAGTCACGACCCCTCTTCTGCTTCAGCCCTAGGTCGTCTTCTACCGCCATAGCCCCAAAAAATATCTCAGCAAATGTAGCGTTCCGGTCGCTCTTAGTCAGCGACCGAACCTCTCTAATCAGACCTCGGCAAAACTTCCTCGCCTTCGTCTTCTCTGTCAAGTCATCAATAAAATGGGCCAGTCTACAAAACTTCGCAGCATACTCAGCTACCGTCTGGTTCCCCTGAACCAGACCCTCGAACTGTGCCTCGATACCTCCCACGGCCACATCAGAAAAGAACTGCTCCTTAAACAGCTCTTTGAACTGGGCCCAAGTCTGGCCCTCAACTCCTACCGTGGGATCTGTCGGATACCATGCACGGGCCAAGTCCTGTATCTGACTGCCCGCCGCCTCGATCTGGAGTCGATTTGGTATCTCCGCCAGTCAAAAGATCTCCTCAACATGCTCTATCTAGTCGTCGGCATAGTGGATGCCCTCTGTGCCGAAGAACTCTCTGGGATGCATCTTCTGGAAGTCATGTATGTCCTTCTCCCTCCGATGGGGCTGCTGCTGGGTCCTCTGAGCTGTAATCATCTCAACTGTAGTGCGAACCAACTGGTGTGCCTCATCGATCCCCTGACGGAAATCTGCAGTCTGCCTCGTCTGCTGCTGCTGGTGCGACTCCAAAATTCTCTCTATGAAGGAGAAGAGATGTACAGCATCTACCATCTCCGCAAGCGGAGGCGGCTACGGAGGAAGGATCTCAGAAATCACAACGCTCGGCCTTCTAATTGGTGGAGGTGCTCCTCCAAATGTGGCAAAAATACCGACTCCTGAGGGCTGCACTGGCCCTGTGGCACCGGGAGCTGGCTGCTACTGAGGTCGAGAGGTGCTAGACCCCTCTCCAGCGTCTCCCAGTCCAGGGCGATGCGATCTCGTCTCAACCATCCTGGAGACATAGATCAAACAAGAAACAATTGTAAGAACAATGTTCCAACACAACTTCTAGGAAGGTTGCGTAAGTATGACGAAGATCTAAAAAGATCTCGTTATTATATTACGAGAATCTAAAAAGATTTCATAATCCACATCAGCATATGATACACGAGAATCTAAGAAAATTTTGTAATCACAACAGCGAAGAAGATGACAAGCGAAAGATGGAAGATGGCCTGCTGGGGTGAATGATCACCGTTGCTCAAAGCTATATTCGCCCCACACGAATAGCTTCCAGGAACCAGCAAGTTCGTCGGAGAACCTTGGAACACTTCTGCTCTTCTAACTCCTCGGATCGTACACGGACTCCCATGCAAAAGCAACGCTGATGGAAAGCTTCTCTTCTCTCTCACAGACTCTATTTACTTGTGTAAAGAAACACTTGTAAACTTTCGTGACTCTCTGAATGTATTCTGTGTCTGTTGTGCCTGTGGGAGAGAGGAGACCTTATATAGGCCCGAGTAGCAACTGCCCAGTTAGCACAACATTCGGAACGTGGTAATAACCACTCCGAACATGCAGAAACCGCTCAGATCATGCACTGGCACGATCTAAAGCAAGTTGCGCCACTCTGGCACCCTGCGCGCCTTGCATACTGCGTACTGAGCCACTTTCCCCAACCTGCGCCACTGCGCGCACTGCGTACCTTACGCCACTGCACAACCTGTGCGACCAGTGCCACCTTGCGCTACTCGTACAACGTGCACCACGTGTGCAACATGCGCAACCAGTGCACCCGGTACAACCTGTCCGCGCACCTGGCAGCGCAAGTGGCTCGCACAACGAGCACAACCTAAGCATACTATACGCCTAGCGACGATGCTGTCGTGCTAAGTGCAAAGTGCGCCAACAAAATGCCACATTATGCCTCATGAGCCTATAAGCCCGAGTCCGAGTCCGAGTCCGAGTCGCTAAGCCCCTAAGGGTCTTAGCTCCCATGGAAATAAATTTTCCAAGAGCAAAAAGCATGAATGCTTTCAATTGTTGATTTAGCCTTTTTCCTATTAGAAAATTAACCCCACATGGCACACCCATGTGCACCTCCACACTACATGTGCATCTCTAAACTAGCAAAGCTAAAATATAGAGATACAACTCCTTTGGTCTAGCCGATGTGGGACTAAAATTCACTTTGAAAAAGACCAACACCCAACAACATCGACCTACTTCCGTAGAGTAGCAGCGGTTGACCACCTCCTCTGCTTCTCCCTCCGGGACGAGGCCCTCAATGTCGTCCCGGCCCAGGAGTAGACCCGGTCCGGCTATTTTCAGCGAACCCAGTTCAAGGCCTTCGTCGTCGTCGTCGGGGACAGCAGCGGCCGCGTTGGGCTCGAGGTCGAGTTCTTGAAAGAGGTCCCGTTGGCGATACAGGGAGATCTCGCAAGGATGTCGGTGGTCCCGGGGAGGAGCGGGTCGGTCGGGGTCAGGATGGTGCCCACGCCGAGGGGCCCGGGGGGGGGGTCGTCGCTGCTGAAGTTTGCGGGGGTTGAGGATGTTTTTATCATTTTATGCGCCTGCGGGGATCCACCGGCACTCTCGAAAACTTCGACAATAGAGCTGTTATTTGGCCCACCCTTGCCCGCAGCCACGTGGCGGCTCTCCATTGGAGGGGCGGGATTTTGGAGGTGGGCCCGGTGTTAGCAGGGCAGCCAATGGGCTACTGCCATGTGGGCGCGGTCATTGGGCTGGCACGCCCAGAGGCGGGCCAAAAGGCATTTTCTTTAGAATGCCTCCGCGGTGCTGGCCCGCGGCCACGTGGCGCGTCGGCGTTGCCCCCCGGACCTGGGTCGGCCAGCGTTAGCAGAGGTGGCCATGGCTGACCGCCACGCAGGCGCGGACCAGCCCAGGCCAGCCCCGCGGGCGGTCAAAATAGACTTTTCCTTTTCCTTATTACAGTAGTTTTACCATCAAGATTCATCTTCTGCTTCCTGGTTTGATTGGTTACTGCTAAATAGAATTTAAAGCATTGATCTTTAGGGATTAAAGCATTGATCTTTAGGGCTTTTAAGAACTTAAGCATTGATCTTTAGGGATTTTTGATGTATTGAAAACACAATGTGCACTTCTGATTAAGATTTTAGGTTTGTATCAACTTTCAATATTCGGAGTTAGTTTTGGGTGTTGTTAATTGGTTATCAACTATGAATACATAGACCATTGAAAGTTCCTAGCTAACTTATGTTCTTTTGTTCCAACTCATGACCGTTTGATTTCCTAACTCAAAGTCTGAGTATCTTATGAGGATTAATGACTAGGAATGCAAATAGACAATGTGTGTAACATACATACTAATCAAATTTAATTTATAACATCCTCGCACAAATTTGATCCTTTCACAAACTAGATTCCCACTTCTTTCTTAGAAATGCATTCCCTGATGAGATGATTTCTTGCATCTTTGTGCTTGCTTATTTCATGAAAGACGAGATTCTTTGCTAATTAAGGCTTGAGCATATTTGTTGTTGGTCATCATCTTGGTGGCTTCTCTTCATTGGATGGAGTATATCCACCTCTTTCCCATCTTCCTTGTTCGTATACTCGTCCTCATACTCATTGACCTCTTTCACGCGTTCCTCTACCTTGTTGATAGAGCTTTTTTTTGAGAGCTTGTTCATCTCCTTCATGCTTGTTTTCTGTTCATACTTGTGACAATAGTAACATTTGACGTTAAACTTGTCTCATACCTATTCTCATACATTCTTGGATAATGATCTCTTCCTCTTCACAACCTCTTGGTGAACTTACTCATTGACCTCTTTCGTGCCCCATACCAAAATACGTAGGACCAGTATACGTGGCAATGGCTAGTTACGTTGCCTAGAGTAGAGTAATACTAACCATAACTTGTCAAATAATCTACATCTCAATCCACATGAAAATGAATATAATGAATGAACAATATGTTTCATGGTCTGCACTCCACTAGTATATATGTTTGAATAGACCCAAAAGAAAATTTGTCCACCAAAACTAGGAGATAAATTTTTTTAATAGAAACACACTAACAACAACTCTATACCACCATGTGCACGTCTCTCAACAAATAATTGGAGAGATCATTAGGTCCTCAGAGGGACGTAACAAGATACATAATAACATGCTATAATAACTGAATATGTATGTGTATGCAATCGGGCTTCCTAAATGTCTATGTGAATGCAGTTTAAGGACAACATTCCACGTAGGGGATTTTATAACAAACAAAAACATAAATAAATAGGTGGCGACAAGTAGCGTTCATCCGAGTCACTATCGACAAACAACTGCATAAAAATAAATGTTAGGGCCTACGCCTAGTAGCTGTCCCCTACCCTTCATGTACTGTCCAAGTCGTATCCACAACATGTCCAATAGGCAACTACTATGGCTTCTAACACAACATACTAATAGCAGTCACGTCCTATCCGTTACACATCCCATACGTACTGATGGCCAGACGAATATGCTAGTCTGTATCCTACATGAGACTCACAACTCGTGGAACACATGTGTCATGGCCAAAATAGATATACAAATACCTCACAATCAAGAGATTGTCCGCTAAAACTAGGCTAACATGCATAAAATAAATACAAGTAATGTAAAACGACTAAAAAGTCATTTGTACCCAAGTATGATTTGGACACACAGTTAAAAAAAGAATAAATAAAATAAATAAATAATTAACTGTCACGACCCGTACCCTAGAGTAAGGGCACGAGACGTGGGTACGTCCAGCCTACGCCGCAGTGTCGGCGGTAGAACGCTGTCCTAGGTCACAACATCTAACAGTTAAAGGTAATAAACAGTTATACTCCTCGAATGGGGGTGACATAACAGAATATATCTCAATCACAACTAAGGTAGAACAGGATAAGGATAGAATGATATAAAAGATAATATCCAGAACAGAAGAAATCACAGAGATACAATCCAGCATTCTAAGTGTCTAAATAAATACATGTCCCAATATCTCAGAATCTATATACAGTAATCCAAGAAAAGTAAAGAAAATCCTAGTCTAAGGGAGTGTCATCTACTGCTAGTGGATCCTGATGCTGGTCCAAGTCCAGGCACTCGTCTAGTGTAGCACCGTAGTAGGTAGGGCAGAACGCCTCAGCCTCGTCCTCTATAATATTTCAACAGGTCCAGTCAGGACAGGAGCGAGCACAGTACATCTCAACAAATCATAGCAGGTCAGGATATATAATCATGCTAGAGAGTAAGGTACAAGAACCATCTAGATACGCAAGGCCTCTTGGACGTCATCTATAACGAGGAAGAGCGCAAAGTGGAAGTCACTCGCTCAATGAACGCCAGAGCGATGATTCTATTCCGCAGGCATTTATCTGACGCCATGAAGGCGGAGTTCATTAAAATCTCCTCGTCGAAGACGCTATGGGACTCTCTGAAAGAGCGCTTCGACCACCAGAAGACCATATAGCTGCCTGAAGTGCACCATGACTGGTTGAACTTGCGCTTCCAAGACTTCAAGAGCGTAACTGATTATAACAATGAAGTCTGCAGGATTCGATCACTTCTCTAATACCGCGGTGAGATATTAACCGACAGTGATCTATTGGAGAAAACATGCACCACATTTCCTTCCACTGACAACTTGCTCCAGAAGCAATACCGTCAGTCTAAGTTCACCAAGTTTTCCGAGCTCATCATCCAGCTTTTACTAGACGAGAAGAACAGTCTCATTTTAATGAGAAACAACAATTCTCGTCCTGCTGGAACAAAGGCAATTCCAATGCCTGATGCAAACGCTCTCCGTGGACCAAATCCACGGTGGAAACGAGACAAGGGCCAGTCGTCCCAGCCAAGGAACAGAGACGAGTTTAAGTCTCGTCACCCAAAGCGAGGTTCTAATAAGAACCAAGGACCTTTGACTCCTAGACAGTCTCATGGTAAGAACCAACGGGCCAGTCGTTCCAAAGCGAAAGTGGAAGGCCAAACGCCTACTCTCTGCTACCAATGTGGTGCTTATGGTCATATGCAACGGACTTACTGGGCAACCCCCCCAAGAAGTTGATAACTATCACAAGGGGAGCCGGGCCGAAGCAAATCTGGTCAACGAGTGCGAAAATCTAAATCTTGAGACCCCCGATTTTGTAGCAGAAATAAAAGAATGAATCTCCATTTTCTCTCTATATTTGATTTAAGTCATGAAACTTTTGGTGGTTTATATTTTCTTTTTTCTCGATAAATTAAATTTTTATTTCTAGCACTTTCCTCAAACGTGTGACAAACTTTAATTTTCTTTGCTTATAGGCATAGACTACGGGGCAGTAGATTGTCTGGTTGATAGTGGAATGACTCACACTATCTTGAGAGATAAATCATAATTTATCTCCTATATGCCTAAAGTAACCTCAGTGACAACCATTTTGGGACCCTCAACCCTTGTTCAAGGTTTTGGCAAAGCCCGTTTTTTGTTGTCTAATGGTACTCCCGTTGAAGTATCAGAGGCCTTATATTCTCCAAGGTCCAGTCGTACCTTACTAAGTTTTAAGGATATTCGAGAAAACAGATTTTATGTTGAAACTGCTCGAGAACATGGCTTCGAGTATCTTTTCATTACCTCCACTCAGTACGGCCAAAAGCGTATCATGGAGAAGTTGAAAAGTCTTTCAAGTGGTTTATATCTCACTACGATACAACACATCGAGAGTAATCTCATCATTCGCCGAGCGCCAGTTGATGAGAGCATTTTTATGCTATGGCATGACCGGCTGGGTCAAAATACGATGCTTCGCACAATGAATGCATCGCATGGGCATCCTCTTGGAGAAAAAAATTTCGTTATAAATCTGAAAAGACTTTGCCAAGATTGCTCGATTGGGAAGAAGAATCTCAAGCCGCTCCATGTGAAACCTACGAGATTGGTTTCTCAATTCCTTGAAAGAATTCATGGAGATATTTGTGGACCAATCCAACCAACATACGGACCATTTAAATACTTCATGGTTTTGGTTGATGCATCGACTAGATGGTCACACGTAGTGTTATTGTCCACCCGAAACGCAGCATTTCCTAAACTCCTCGCCCAGATCATTAAGTTAAGGGCTCACCATCCGGATTATCCGATAAAGTCTATTAGACTTGATAATGTTGCGGAGTTTACATTAAAGACTTTCGAAGGTTATTGCATGACTTTGGGAATAAATCTTGAACACCCTGTTGTGTATGTTCATACCCAAAATTGCCTAGCAGAAGCTTTTATAAAGCGACTGCAAGTGATAGCGCGGACCTTGGTTATGCGTACCAAAATCTCACTATCTGCATGGGGCTATGCAATTTTGCACGCTGCAAATTTGGTCCGTCTGAGGCCTATGGACACCCAACCACTTTTTGTATACCAGCTGGTTACTGGATGTGAGCCCGACGTCTCACATTTACGTGTGTTTGGGTGCCTAGTCAATGTTCTAATTGAGCCGATAAGACGTTCAAAATTTGGACCTCAGAAGCAACATGAAATATATGTCGGTTATAACTCCCCGTCCATCATTCGCTATTTAGAGCCCTTGACAGGCGATCTCTTTACTGCGAGACACGCAGATTGTGACTTTGATGAAGCAATCTTTCCGTCGTTAGGGGGAGAAATGCACGCTAACGTTGATGAGGAACGACGTGACTTAGCATGGCATGTGCCTTCTTTTGCTCATCATGATCCCCCCTCTGCACATAGTGATAAGGAAGTGCAGAGGATTCTAGGTCTGCAAGATATTGCAAATCAAATGCCAGACGCATTTAGCGACCTAGCAAAAGTCACGAGATCAATTATACCTGCTGCAAATGTGCCTGCAAGGATAGAAGTCCCTGAGAGACGCCATGTTCCTGTGAAACATGTTGCACCGGTCGAACCCGCCGAGCAAAGGACGCTGCCATCGGCCGTCCAGTCCGCCGCTATTCCCAAGAAGAAGGGAAGACCGGTTGGTTCCAAAGATGTTCTGCCCCGGAAGCGAAAAAATCTTGTTGAAAGCGTTTTGCCACATGAGATCATTAAGGATCACGGTGATGTATTAGAAGAGCGTGTTCCAGATGAAACGCCTATTCCTAATCATGCCGATAACCTCGAAATATCTGTCAAGTATGCTAGCTTAGACGATATTTTGAAGCGAAATAAAACTGTCATCGATGATGTGTTCATATACTCAGTGGCCACTGACATTATGAACAATGATGACATGGAACCTCACAGCGTTGTCGAGTGTCAACGACGAACGGACTGGCCACAATGGAAATAAGCAATCCAGGCTGCATTAGATTCCTTAGCGAAAAGAAGCGTGTTTGGATCTATAGCTCCAACACCACCCAATGTTAAACCAGTTGGTCACAAATGGATTTTTTCTAAGGAAGCGTAATGGGAGAAATGAGATTGTATGATACAAGGCTCATCTTGTGGCGCAAGGCTTCTCACAACGCCCTGGAATTGATTACGAGGAGACATATTCTCCCGTAATGGACGTCATAACGTTCCGCTACTTAATCAGTTTAGTAGTTTCCGAAAAACTGAATATATAGCTCATAGATGTGGTCACAGCCTATCTCTACGGGAATCTGGACACAGAGATATACATGAGAGTCCTTGAAGGACTAAAGATGCCTGAATCAAGTAGTTCCCGACCACGAAACGTGTTCTCGATTAGACTGAGGTGTTCGCTATATGGATTGAAACAATCCGGGCGAATGTGGTATAACCGCTTAAGCAAATACTTGATCTGTTTGGGATACATTAATAATAAACTTTGCCCATTTGTGTTCATAAAGAAATCCACTTCAGGATACGCAATCATCGCGGTCTATGTAGATGACATGAATCTCATAGGAACCGAAAAAGACTTGTCAGAAACTGCTGATATCCTGAAGAGGGAATTCGAGATGAAGGATCTTGGGAAGACACGATTTTGCCTCGACCTGCAGATCGAGCACCGTAAAGATAGAATTCTTGTCCATCAAGTGAACTACATCCAAAAGGTGTTGAGACGCTTTAATCATTTTGACGTTAAGTCATCCGCTACTCCCATGATCGTCCGCTCTCTAGATATTACAAATAGGCGCTTTATTGTACTTGGCCCAATGTACTAGACCGGACATCTCGTTTGCTGTGAATTGTCTAGCTCGACACAGCACCGCGCCAACACGCCGCCATTGGAATGGCATAAAAGACATTTTTCGCTACATTAAGGGTACTACGGACTTGGGCTTATTCTATCCCTACGCGGTTTTGAGTGAGTCCAACGCTCTTGGCACTCGAAGCAATGCGACCCTTGTTGGCTACGCCGATGTGGAATACTTATCTGATCCGCACAAGGGGCGTTCCCAATCTGGTTATGTCTTTACCATTGGGAATACGACGATTTCTTGGAGGTCTCGCAAACAGACCTTAGTGGCTACTTCAACGAACCACTCTGAGCTACTCGCTCTCTATGAGGCGACTAGAGAGTGTGTATGGCTTCGAACTATTATTGGCCATATTTGAAGTACATGTGATCTTCCATATGACCCAGATGAACCTGTTGTCGTCTATGAGGACAATACCGCTGTTATTGATCAAGCGAAACATGGTTATATCAAAGGGGATGCTACCAAGCACATATCGCCCAAGTTGTTCTTTACACATGAACAACAAGCGCTTCAGAAGATTGAAGTACAACATATTGGATCGGAGAATAACCGTACAGACTTGTTCACCAAGTCACTGCCGAAACACTCGTTCCAGAAACATGTCAGAGCAATTGGACTTAGGAAACTTTCAGAGCTAGCCTAAGTGAAACATGTTTCCTGTACCCTGTTGTGTGCATGTGAGGGGGAGCGCCCCAACGAGCGCCTCCAAACGCCCTGTTGTGCGTATATCCCGTGCCCTGTCGAGTTCGAGTAAAAAGGGGAGCATCCTGATGTATACTTGTGTACTCTTTTTTTTTCTTAGACCAAGTTTTTTTTCATTGGGTTTTCCTTGGCAAGGTTTTTTTTAACGAGACACAGTTCAAATCCCTTATTTACTAAGGATTATTATGATCAGGGGGAGTATCCAGTTGTATACTTCTAAACCATCGTATACTCTTTTGTCCTTCGATCAACAGTTTTTTCCCACTGGGTTTTTCCTGACAAGGTTTTGACGAGGCACCTTTGCAATGGTTAGTTTACCCCATCACACTGACCTGTGTGTACTCTTTTGTCCTTCGATCAAAGTTTTTCCTACTGGATTTTCTTTGGCAAGGTTTTGACGAGGCACAAGTAGGTGGTCAAATTTGAAGGTGCAAGCTACAAACAGACGAAGAAACTCAGAGGTGTTTACAAGAATAATTTCTGGAGAGCCAAGGGGGAGTGTTGTAACTCATGGCTTTTCACCTTTCATCTCCTTGTAACCTACACATGACCTTTGGCCCTTCATTTCTTCATAACCCCCCAATCTCTCTCCCTATATAAAGAGAGGTTGGGATAGCTTGTATGTGGTACTTGAGTGATTTCTATTATACGAGTATACTTTGTCACATCTCTGGCATGTTTGAGTTTTTGCCTTACAACAGTTCCAATAAACGTCGCTAATATCACTAATATTAGCGACGTTTACCGACTTATACGCGACGTGAGCTCTTTAAACGCAAATGTAGTTTAAATACGTCACAGAACGTCGCTGTCAGTCGCTAATAATGACGTCTTACGACGTTATAAAAACGTCGCTAAATTATTTTTTTCATGCGACGTTTTCTTACAACGTCGCTAATTACGTCGGTAATATGACTTATTTTGGTAGTGGTGTGATTCAATTTGTCTGCTTATTCTCTTAGATCTCGTGTCTCAGATTACCTTATGACTATGCCTTGTACGATCGCAAATTAGGTTCGTACGGCATCACGCCCGGGGGATGACTATCGATTCGACGGAATCGGGACGTGACAATCGTGGGACTAAGTGACTTGACAACCGCAGACAACAGGGGACAATGCTTGCTATGACTTTGATAGCCCAAAAAACTCTTGTCTAACGTGTACGTGCAACGACTTGACAAGCAAGGACTACATCAAGCCTTGCATTGAGGGAACGTGCTGTGCACGCGTTCGACTTGAACAATCAAGTTCTTTGGGTGCATAGACTTAAGCAACAAGTAGTGAAATATGACTTAAACTATGGGACAAGCGAATGTTAATATTAATTGTAGTTCCAATAATATTGTATATTTTAAATAAAAAAGAATACAATTTTAAGTTTAACTAGTTTGAATTTGTGAATTTAAATTTAAGTTTAAATGTTAAATAAAAAACTATCTTAAATTTTAGTATTAATATTAGTTTCAATAATATTATAAATTTTAAATTAACATGAATGCCACGGTATTAGAAACCTAGCTGATGTCATATTGCTCGGGCTCGGTTAGTGTTCGTCTAAACTCGTACGTGTGAACTAGTTATTAGTAATGAAAATCAAAAAATAAACTTTAAGTTTAAAATCTAGTCGAGCTCGATTCTTTCTCTTTATCGCTTCTCCCACTCTATCTCTCTCTCTCTCTCTCTCTCTCTCTCTCTCTCTCGGGTTCTCTCTCACAGATTGTGTTTACTAATACTATATCATTAAAAATAATTACACAACAGTAAACGTAGCATTAAATGCTGCTGTATGCGTTATCCTAGAAAATTTAATAATACATGTACCCAGAAGACGAGAAAGTTGTGTTGTTGGAAGTTGTTTCTTTCTGAGATTCTTGCTTCTAGAATCACTCAAGCATTTTCATGAGCCAATAGAAGAGGGCCACGTGGCGGAGGTATAAGAAAGACGAAAAGGTTGTGTTGTTGTCTTGTTGAAAGTTGTTTCTTTCTGAATAATGCTATTTGTACCTCCAAATTATACCCTCAAACTGTCCGTCCTTACGTGGCAGCTGACGTGATATATTGATCTGGCAGCTGACGTGGCAATTTTTTTTAAAAAATTAAAAGAAAAATTAAAATTAATGTTAACATTAACATTAACATTAACATTAATATTAATATTATCGTTAACATTAACAATAATATTAATATTAACATTAATATTAATATTAATATTAATATTAATATTAATATTAATTAATATTAACATTAATATTAACCTTAAATTAATATGGACAAAATTGGGTAGTTAACTTTTGGGTTAAAAATTGCCATGTCATCGGTCATATCAGATTACACACAATATTATTTAACATATCACATCAGATGCCACATAAGGAGGGATATATATTAGAGGGACAATTTGGAGGTACGAATAGCATTACTCTTTCTTTTTGTATTGTTTCTTGTCCTTCGTTTCTTCTGTTGGTGTAACGCCCCAGTCCCAAAATACGTAGGACCAAGTACGTGAACATGCCAGCTGCACATATACAAAGAACACTCCAATATATGGAATTCCTCACATATGCACATAAGCTGTAAATAAATAATCACAGGCCAGAACAACATATCTAATATCATCACAGCTCAACAGCGAAGATAATGAAGTCCAATAAATAAATAAGAGTATCAAAAGATAGCCGGGTGAACATACTCACTCCAAACAGCTATGAAAAATAGTCTCACAAGATCGGAGTCCGACCTCCGCAAAATAGAAAGAAAAAAGATGTAAAATAATGTCTACAACTGTCTCAAATATAGAATAAACTAGAAATCAGTAGTGACTGCCTCGTCATCAATGAAGGATAGCTCCAATGCCGCTCCGTACTCCTGTGGAAACTCGTCTAAACCTGGAGAGATAACCAGGTCCTCAGGGGACATAGCAAGATACAAGAAAATACCATACCATATAAACCGTGATAATATAATAAGAGAGAAAGGTATGCTTGCAACCGGGTTCCTGACCATTCTACTGTGAATATGCAGTTAAGATACAATCCTTCGACGCATGAACCCTAGCTGAAAATAGGATCGGCATAGTTCCCATAGAGGGTACCAGGGGCCTATGTCCATAACGCTCGGGAAGCGTCAGAGGGTACCATGTGCAAGGGGCTAGTCCATAATGCTCTGGGAAACGTCAGAGGGCGCCTGGAGCCTGCGTCTCCGGAAGAGCGCACAGGTAATCATGGAAGTGTAAAGAAGCCCATACGTCAGGTATTGTTCTTCCCACCCAATGCCTAGTATCATCATCTCCATGACTGATATGAACCTCTAGTAACCGCCAAGTCTTCTAACATGCAATACTATTGGCAGTTACTCCTATCCGTCGCACGCTCCACACGTATCGATGGCCAGCCAACTACGCGGAAACGTGTCCTATATGTGACTCACATCACGTGATACAACAAGTGTCAAGGCCGTATGAGATATACCAATACCTCATCATCAATGGGTGG